>CM062812.1:633919115-634092683 GCA_031772625.1 Pinus tabuliformis | reverse complement strand
TTTTCAGAACTATAAAACTTTTTCAATGTTCAGAAAATCATATACGCTACTTTTGTTAAGTGAACCAGCGTGTACACGCAACTGGTGTCTAAGGAAAAAGCGTATAAACTAGAAATCTTATAATTCAGTCTGTTTATCTTCAGTTAAGTGCATAAGGACATTATTCACCATATTAGAGTTAACAGATGCAGTAGAACAGATCACACATAAAAACGACACACATGAACACCATGATATAAGGTGGAAACCCAATGTGGGTGAAAACCACCTGCTGCAAGTCGTCTCTATCTTTCTTTAATATGAAACTTCAGTTTACAATCATTTTGTACTGGTGCAGCCTTATACCAGTACGCAGGCTACAACCTGCAGAAGGCTTCAACCTTCTCTCGTTCTCCAAACTTCCTTGGAAGGGAGTTCCAACCCCCTTTGCTCTTGTACTAGCCAAGATACTAGTACGTAGGTGCTGGCCTACAATCTTCTTTCTTTCAGGTACCACCTTTCATACATTTTCAGACTGGATATTCCTGAAGCACAACGTTACAAAACTGAAGACCACAATTCATTCAACTTTCACAACAAATCATTGAAGCACAAAACATCCAATAGCATCATCAATCACTGAACCAATGAAACCCTGTCAAACACCAGTTACCAGAACACAGAGCAGACTACAGAACTCTACAATAACAGTCAGACCCAACTGTAACTCAAAAAATCAAGCTCCAAAATATATACGCTACTTCAATGAGAGCAACCCGCGTATACACGCGCTTTTACCGAAGCCAACCTGCGTACAGATCTAAAAATAAATTCTCTCAACTTGCAGCTGTACCAGACATCAGTTAGACCCAGAACATAGCATTGCGTCAGTATGCAGATCTAGAAATACGCATAATCAACCATATCATAATAGTGCATTTCAAATCATTAGATCCCGATCTATCCTTAGATCTAGTCTTCCATCAACCGAAGTGATCTCTCCTTAGCTTAGATCAAGCAACCCAGAACCTGCATACCAGATCTCTTTCTTTTTCAGATATTCAAGCCTTTTCAAAAGATGATTTGCCTAATGATCTTCTCCTCCTTATATAGCCTTAGGCCTTGCTCAATACCAAGGGCCAAACCATAGAAATCCAATACCATCAACTTAGAAACTAGGGATCAACACGTCTGTCGAGATACTTTGGTCCAAATACATAGGCTCAAGTACCGAGGACTAACTACCATGGACCAAAGGGAAGCTTCCCGACATATACGCCCTTTTCTGTTCATATATCTGCGTGCATACGTGCCTCCGTATATATATAACCTGCGTATACGTGACTTAGTATGCATATAGACTGCGTGTATACGCAACTTGGACTTGATAAACCGGCGTATATGAGATTTCTCTTTATTCTGTAGTCTGAACGGAGATCTGTCATCAAAGAGAGTTGCCATCAAGGACAACATCTGTGCCAAAATGCCAACAACTGCCTGATATTTGCATGCTTTCCTTATTTGTGAAAAGCTTAGATGCCCCAACCTCCGGTGCCATAACCAGTGTTCATCATCCTTGCTCAAATAGCATTGTTGTTGTCCTTCTTCAAATATGTATAGATTATTTGGAGTTCTTCTGCCTTTGATCATTGTTTTTCCTGTATCAAGATCACGAACACTACATCCATTTGATCGAAATATTACCTCGGTTCCTTGATCGCACATCTGACTAACACTTAGAAGATTATGCTTCAAGCCATCAACATACAAAACATTTCCAGCTTTGACCTTTTCTTTCAACTGAGTAGTGCCTTTTCCTTTTATGGCTGCAGGGGTATCGTTTCCAAAAGACACCTTCTTTCCCTTTTCTAATGCAGTATATGATTCAAGTTTTTCTTTATCCCCTGTCATATGCTTCGAACATCCACTGTCGATATACCATAGATTTTCATGTCCTTCTGCATAGAAAGCTATCCCACATCTTTCTGGTTGTGGTTCCTTCATTCTCCATGTTCTGGCACTTGAGGTATGTTCCTTCTGAGTTGTCTTCCAAAACCTACTCCTGCATTCAGAATCTTCATGACCAAAGTTATTACAAATAGAACATTCAACTTCATTTTCAAGGGCCGAAAAGTTGTTATAAGTCCTTTTCGTGATTCCAGTCATATTCCTTTGTTTTTGAGCTTCTCTAGTCATGATTGTCTTAACGGCAACACATTGAGCTGCTTTGTGACCAAAATTATGGCAAGAGAAGCATTGGCCATTGAAGAAACTCCTGCGATTATCAAATCTATCATCCAACCGATTGTAGTTTCTATTGACATCCATTCTTGAGGCAAATTGGGAAGATTTTACCTGTGGCTGATTGTAGCTTCTGTTTGTCCTTAAGGTAGCTTGTCCCTGAGTTTCTTGATAGTCTTTATTCTCTCTTGAGGTAAACTATCCCTGATTTACCTGATGATTTCTATTAGGCCTTTGCTCGCTCCTCCTTGCTGCATCAAGATAACTTTTGGAGGTAGAAGCTTGAGATGTTTCTCCATTATATCCCAGACTTGTCTTGATTAGTGGAGAACGCTGCACATTGATAATCTCATCCAGAGTTTCAGATCCTTTAACAAATTTAAGATTAATAGCTTTTGTTTTCTCAATCTCCTTTCTAATACAAACAATTTCACATTCCAATTTTTCAAGATGTTTTTCCCTTTCAGCCAGTTGACCTTGTAGAGAATCAATAATTACATTTTTCTCTTCTAAACAGATTTTGAGGTTAGTCATCTCTTCACAAAAACCTTCTACATCTGTAGCATCCATGTAGTCATCATCTTCAAAAGCCATTAAAATTTTATATCCATTACCTCGTTCATCTTCGTCACTATTTGAAAGACCATTACTATCTTGATGAGTGTAATAACTTTTCTTATTTGAATTCTGTTTCTTGTTCCATCTAATAGGTTCCTTTCCTTGTCAATCTTATCCTTATGAGGACATTTTGTAGCATAGTGACCTACTCTTTCACAAGCAAAGCACTTGAAAGGTAACTTACCTCGGAATCGTCCAGCACCCCTTTGAAGATTTTTGACAAAATTTGATTCTTCTTCTTCTTCTGACACGTGTCCTGATTCATAGTATTCTCCTTTACCTGAAGCCTTGAAGGCAACTTCTCTCCTGTCTGATGAACTTCCTTTCCTCATTTCATAAGCAGTAAGAATTCCGTGCAGTTGTGACATTTTAAGACTTTGTAGATTCTCCTTTTCTTATATTGCATAAACTTTAGATTCAAACCTAAGTGACAAAGATCTCAGAACTTTTTCAACCACAACAGCGTCTTTTATTTCTTCTCCCAAGTTTTTCATACAATTAACAATCTCATCTACATGAAGAAAATAGTTAGCCACACTTTCATCATTATACATCTTGAGATTTTCATACTGAATCCTGAGGGTTTGAAGTTTTGCTCGTTTTACCTGATCATCTCCTTCATAGCTTAGGACAATCTTGTCCCATATTTCTTTTGCTGATTTTAACTGCATAACTTTAATGAATTCTGATTGAGATAGACATCCTGGAAGAGTATTGACCACCTTTGCATTTGTTTCATATTTCTTCTTCTCAGCTAGATCTGTAGGGGTAGCTGATGGAAAAGTATACCCTGTTTCTATGATGTCCCAGACTTCTATGCCCAGAGATTGAAGATAGGCAGTAACTCTTACCTTCCAATATACGAAGTTTGTCCCATCAAAAACCGGTGGCCTGATTGATGCTTCCCTCTCGTAGTTTCTCATGATGAAAGATCTTCCTTCAAGCGATCAAGCTTCTTCAGAAGAACCTGGCTCTGATACCAATTGTGGGAAATAATACTGGGGGGGGGGTGAACCAGTATTATCAAGACAAATATTTCCTTTTTCAACTTCAGATAATATACGCTACTTCAGTTAATAAAAATCGCGTATATACGCAACTTCAGATAAGGAAAACCATGTATATAAAGCAGACTTATAATTTGATTTATCTTTCAGATGTCAGTTATTAATCTATGAATCAGAAGCAAATAAACAGTACTAGAACCAGTGAAACAGAGCAAAAGACAATCACACACATGAACACAAGATATAAGGAGGAAACCCAATGTGGGTAGAAACCCCCTGCTGCAATTCGTCTCTATCTTCTTTTTAATTAGAAACTTCTCTTTACAATGTTTTTCACTGGTGCAATCTTTACCAGTACACAGGCTGCAACCTGCAGATAGCTACAACTCTCTCTCGTTCTCCAGCTTTCCTGGAAGGGAGCTCCAACCCCCTTAGTTCTTGTACTAGCTTGAGATACTAGTACGCAGGCTCCTACCTGTAGAAGGCTGCAACCTTCTCTCTGCTTTCAGGGACCTCGTTTCATTAATTTTCAGACTGGATCCACAAGTAATATCAATCAAACATCAAGTATTTCTGCATCAACCAAACCCTTTTCACCAATCAAAAACTGAATCAGATAAACACTTCTCTGTCAGCTGTACCCAGAACACAGTAACTGTAATCAAACACCAATTCTGAACCTAGAATACTGCAGCAATAAAACAGAAGCAGCTAGAACATAAATCAAGATATTTACGCTACTTCACTATTCATCAATCTGCGTGTATGTGCTTCTGTACCACAACCAACCTACGTATACGCTTCTTTCATTCACAGAAAAAGCGTGTATACGCACCTGCACTTCACTGAACTTGCGTACAGGTCTAAAAAGGATAATTTATTCTTTTAAACATTCAGACATTAGTTAACCCAGATTTATAGATCAAGAGTGCGCCACATATATCAGATCAAAATCATACAGAGATACCAATGTTCAAGCCTTGAGATTTTGATCCATCAATAGTCCTAATCCTTCTTGCGCTCAGGTTCCTCCTTCATTCAGATCTAGATCTGCACCATAACCCAATCATCAGTATTCCAGATCTAGCACGATATCAGATATTCAATAAATCAGATGATCCTTTGCCACATGATCTCCTTCCTCTTTTATAGTTTTAGCCCTTCCACAATACCATGGTCCAAAACCATAATAAGCCAATACCAAGGGCCCAAACCTGGGGTCAACACTTCTGACAAGGTACCATGGTCCAAAACCATAGGTTCAAATTCCAAGGACTAACAACCACGGACCAAAAATAAGTTTCCCACCATGTACGCACTTTTCTGTGCATAAAAGTACGTGTATACGCATACGTGACTTCTGAACGTATAACCTGCATGTATACGCGTCTTCGGCAAGGTGAACTTGCGTATACAAGATTTCCTTCATTCTGAGCGCCTTAACTGAGATCTGTCACCAAAGTGAGTTGCCATCAAGGACAACACCTGTACCATAACGCCACACTGGTGCCAAAATGCCAACATTAATACTATGGTTCAGTGACCAAGTAATGTACTCTAAATTTTATACTCCTTTTATCCCACTATGAAATTTGTCCTTTTGGAATAGTTATGATTTGGAGTTTTTCAAACCCTTCTTAAAAGTGGCTAGTACATCAAGTACATTTGCCATGATCCTTTTTTCGCTAGATTGTGGCATATGATATAATTCTTGTAGTATGGTTATTTACTGTTTGATTCTTAGTAAAAATTGGGGTTTTATATTCAACTTCATTTGTTCTATTCTTTGAGTTTGTTTGTATATAATTTAAACAATATATCTGTATACTTTTTAATATGACTCCAATTATTGCTAAAAGTCATTCTGAAGAGGGAACCATCTGATTTTCGTCAAGTACTTCTAGCTAAGGAATACTTGTGATAAATCTTATAATTGGGCATATAATAATTTGTATTCTTGTGCTTTAATATGGATTTTAGACACCTACTATACCCTTCAATTCCTTTGTAGTTAGCATAAAAACATGAATCACCATTTGACCTACATCTAACAGGTGACTAGAGTTTGATAAAAATATCTTCCAATTAATTTGTAATTTCTTATCCCATTTAACAAAGTACTAATATATTTTGTGTCATTTTTCTTTCCTGGTAACAATTGTGTACATTGACGAATAAATGTTGAAGGTTGCATGGTTTAAAAGTTTTGTGTTTTTCAACACTTTGACTCCAACATTTCACCCTATAGGTCAAAACTCTCTAGTACCTCCTCCTATCTTGGGTGGCCACGTTGAGTGCATGCATATGGATTTAACATGAGTTCTTAGAGTTCTTATTTAAATGTGTTCTTCATTTGTTTCTGTTGTTGAGCTAGAGCCTATTATGGTTCGGCTCAATATTTTCTCAATTATTTATAAAATACATTTTGTTATAGACCTTCTGTAATAGTTACTTATGTATTGGATACAATTAAAATTAGTAATAGCAAATCTGATTAAGTGCTATGTGGTGTTATTCGAGACTAAAAGTCTTGATGTGCCCTATGTGCGACCTATGTATTTGTTCCTTTTGTTGCCTCTAATTTCAATAGAAGTTTTGTGCAGTCACATGCGTGCTACTCGGGATTTTGTTATTGAAATTTGATATATAATGTCATCTGCTCGAAGTCAACTTGGATGATAATGTTTTTTACTACAATTATTGTATATGAGTAACACTATTTTTATTCGATACTTTAAAATTGCATATAATCGCTTTTGACTTTTCTTGTTTTCATGCTAAACTAGTAGTTCATATATATTGATTCAATAGGACTAAATATAGATTTCTCTCGTAGATTCTTAGTGCGTTGTCTCAAAGGTCGAGACCCACTCGTCAATGGTAACACCACTTGCTAGTTTAGCTTGTTATATTAATGGATTGGAATATTAGTCTATCGAGAACTATTTTTCATTTACTGGTCTTCACTTGTTTTCCAGAATTTGAGATATCATTTGTAATTAGATAGTAATAATTGAAAATATTACTGTTTATGCTCCATACTATAGTAAGGAAGTTATAGTTATATGTATCGCCTATACAGAAAGACATAATGGTTCTAGCTAGATTTATGAATAAGAAGTAATTACGTATTAAGAATTACTAATATTCATAGTAATTCCCAAAAGCATTCCTATAAGGGAACCAATCCCAATATATATACTTTGACTTTATTCTTTTCTTTTAAAGCGTAGTTCAACTTAGTCTAAATAGTGGAAACAATTATCTTTATTACAGATCCCATTTCCCTTTCAAATCTGTTCATCGGCTTTTCCATGTAATCATAGTTCAATGAGATTTGTAGAACATATACACAAGAGTCCAATAGTATTTACATAAAAAAATAGAGTCCTCACTACTATAAAATATAATCTATTTGTCCAATCTCATGTCTTTCCAAGCAAATCAAAACTTAATTCGTCTCTCTTATAGATAAGAATTTCCTTTAACTAATTTATTCCTCAGGCATGGATATATAATTAATAACCAGAAAACAATAATATAAACGAGGTATAGAGTCTTACATGCATATGTCATTCTATCAGCGACATCATATCTTCATGCGTGTAATCAATTGTTTACTACCATAAACCGTTAGCATAGGTATGCACAGTACTTTCTGCATGCAACTTTCAACCATAATTTATGAATCAGGTTCTAACATTTCATACCAATAAATAACCTATTATTAAACATAAAATAAGTAAAAAAAATTCATCTAATGGTAAACGAATGCTTGGGGATATTCAGGAGCAGAGCGTGTACACCCAAATATGAATTATCTCCAATAGTTCTCTCTGAGCTAAGAACTTTCCATCGCGAATCAACAACCTATTTGGTTATTTTGTGGTATTTTTATAGATTTTATTCCCAACAAATTTTTAGCAGCGTCCTCCTTTAAGGTCTACCAATATTTGCCTATGCCTTTTGTTTTAGTTTTTTTTCTTTTTTTTTGATATTCTTTTATTTTTCTTTAAAGTATGATTTTCTCTACCATTATGCTTTATTCTACACCACTTAGTATTTCTCTCCAACTAGTTCTTAAAATAATCTTTCTCTCCCATTATGTTAATATTTTTAATTATTTTCTCCTAGGGATTTTTAGGAGACTTTTAGGAGAGGTCCCACATGTGAACTTTACCACTTAAAAACTTTTCATAAGTTGGCACGAAGTTTTCTAAAACTCAACTCTAGTGCTCTTTCCCGAATTACTCCAAACATCTTATTTATAAATAAAACAATAATAAATTAATAACATCATTACATAAGTCCCATGATGACTCTCATAGCCATTCACTCCAATGATAGTTCAATGTCTCAAAATAGTCAATGTTTAAGAAGTCCAACATAGGGGTGTTACAATGCAAGTAGACTGCTACTTACAAACACATGCATTTTCAAGCATGTGCATATTCGTCTTAGCAACACATGCACATTTTAAAGCATGCACATACATTCCTAAAATATCTAAGTTGGAAAGAGTGCATGATAATTTGAGCAACACGAAGGTCATCCAATTAGAATATAGACTTGTTCTCACATGTTTGTATTCTTATGCACGTCATTACCACTATTTTAACCACATTTGTGTGAGTAACCACATATATATACATTATATTAATAATTTAAAGTAAAATATTCTTATGCTTGAAATATTTTAATAGTATGTTTCTTAATAGGAGGGAGATGTATAACTCCTTCCATGGTAAATAGGAATTAACACATGGCCTATACCGATTACCATGTATCAATTCCACGTTACGAAAGAAGGAGTTACACATATCCTTCATACTCAGTAATTCACTGTTGATATATATATATATATCCATCTTAAAACTACAAATCTATCATGCACAAAGAGGAATAAATCCCACACGGTGAGAACATTTTGAGTTCTTTTTTTCTGAGAAAATGTGTAAACCTCAAAAGATTTAATGCCTCTAACATGATAGATCTAGACTTGAGATGATTTTATGCTAATTTATTGTTTAAAATGAACAATGTTGTACTTCACTATTATCATCATAAATATATCATTATTATTAATTTACATATATATTTACTATTATCATCTAGTTTATGTCATTTTAATATCACCATGAATAATAAGGGAAAAAGTCTAATAAAAATTTGAGAGATTAATGCTTATCGATGGATGATAGTCATGATTATAGTGTGGTTAGCTCAAAAGATATATTTAGATTAATATCATAAAATTAACAAATATGATTTCACTAAATTGAGTGTTAATCACTAGGGTGATGACCAACTTTACATTCCAATCAATTACCACTCTCCTTGAATTAGTATTTGGCATCTCATCCATTAGCTAGTTCTCTAGATGTGAAGGTAAGGATGAGTGAGATTATAGGGGAGAGTACAAACCCTCTTCTGGTTGATGCTAAATTGATAATTGTGGTAGGAATATGTGAAGGTGCAAATATAATTCATGTGAAATTTGAGGAATGTAAGGTGTAACTATTTATGGAGTGATACCAAAGGGTGTTTTCGTGATGAAATTGTAGTGAGAAATGGACAATTGTAGTCAAAATGAAGAGTCCTCCAACAAGATGGGATGAATGGTTATTTAATAATGGAGGAAATTGCTTAAATGGTTTAAAAGTCTCAGGAAGAAAGAAAGGCTTCTTTGTTTTGATTTCTATAGAACCTATTTATAGACTTAGTGATGAGGTCTTAGGTAATTTTATTATTTTCCTTTGCATCTATGCTTTGGTTCACTTCTAGTTTCTAGGTTATAGTGAGGAGCGTTGAATTTTCTCCACTCTATAGGGGATAGGTGGTTTGCTTCTATTCTTTTGAGGTCTGCTATGTTTAAGGTTGTTGTTTTCAATGTCCATGGTAGGTTTCCTATCTCTTGGGTTAATTTCATTAATATAGTTGCAAGGGGATCAAGTTTTGTTGCCAGCCAAATCATCCTATCCAAAATAAAAAGAAATTTTGGAAATCCAAGAATGGGAAAGAGAAAAAGGCCTTAGGTTTTCTCCGTAAGGACTTCTAGCTCTATGAATTTGAGGAATATTTATAGGGCCAAGAAGGATGCCATGGAGGTAAAGAGACTCATTCATGAACATAGCTCTATGTTATATAAAACAAAATTTGATGAACTAGAAAAGAGGGTTAAGGAGAAAAGGAATTATCTTAGTGAAATTTAAATCCTAGATGAATTTGTTGGACCAAAACTTGGGAGGTGATGTTCTTTCGAATAGAAGAGACTTGTTAGTTAGTCAAAACTCTAATCATTCAAGTTCTAGAAATCAAAGAGGATCGATGTAAGGCATCCTCCATACAATTATGACCTTTGAAGGAAAGTTTGAAATAATCTACATTTGGCAAATGTATAATAGTTTCTCAAGTGATTAATAATATTAAGATCAAGTATCATGCAAAGAATTTCTATGGCTTAAAGAGAGAACAAAAAAAGTCCATCATTTTTAAAATAACCTAAAGGGAAAATGGGAGCAAAAGGAGCTAATGAACTAGCCTCTCGATGACCAAAAACATTGTCCCATAATTAGAAATATTTATTATAATTGTCCTATAATATTTTTGTATATATATATTTTTTTGTATGTATTGGCTCGCAGATTAGTGTTGGGTTGTTAACATGTCATTATTATTATGACTTTTTAATGCCTATTTCTACCATTCTTTATCACATCATTTATCATAATTTATCATATAATTCCATTTTATAATTATTTATGCTCTTATGGACAAACATTATTTCTTGTCCTTTATTTTTAATAAATTGATTATTATGCATGTTTTTATCAATGATGGTTTATTAATAAATTTGTTCACCATTTTAGCCTCCAAGATATTTTCCAGATTGAAGATTTGATCTCCAGCTCATCAGTAAATGTGCTAACTCAGAAATTCACTGGAATAAGAAGTGAAAATTTTGCATTGGACGTTTTGGGCAAATGGAGAAGAATCTAGAAAATCCGAAACATCGGTTTTGTCCAGAACAGAGCAAACTAGTTTTGAATGTGCTGTTTTCCCAAATTTGGTATGTACTAAGAGAAACAGAAGGTTCTTTGAAGACATTTTTCTCAGATTTGCTGTTGTGGCTATTTTCCAAAATATCCCAACTGCAATGCCAAATTCAACCTGTTCCTATTTAATGATTGACGTAGAGATATTCCAGATATGATCTTGCTTATCAATTTGTTGAGAACAATCCAATTTTGTAATAGAAATCATATTGTAATCATATCTATTGTAACTTCTCTCTACTCTCTATGTATTTAAATGAAAACAGAGATCAAAGAAGGGGATTCATGATTCATGATGGGATAGATTACGAGAACTTAAGTTTGGGATTATTAGAGATAGGATAGGAAAAGATAGGAGGAAAGGGGGACTGTTGCATTACCATTGTAATTTTGAAGGCTTTTTCTGCTGTAATGATTTCACAGTTTGATGATTAATCAATAAAAGAGTTGATGTTCTATTATTTGATACTGGAGTAAGTTCGGCGGTGCTTCACTGGCGGCTAAGGGCCTGGCCCTGGTGGATCCACTTGCTACATGTACCATTATTTTACAGTCCCAGTTGTGTGATGGTTTGATTTACTTTTCATTGCTTTTGAGTTGCATTGCTTTCTAACTTCCTGTTCTTGTACATTTTCTTGAAATTGTTTCATGCATGAAATCACAATTGAATCACGTTGCCATTTTCTTCCATCATAAAAAGATTATTATTCATTACAACTTAAATTGTTATGCTATTCATTTTGGTTATAAAGCTTCGCTGTTCACTTCAGATTCTGCGTGCATTACAAGTTGCCTCTTATTTAGTATTGTTGGTCATTTTTATTAATTTCACAGTGATGTTCATTTCCATTTAGTATTGTTGTTCATTTAGCTTTGCGGTTCATTTCCATTTAGCATTGTTGTTCATCTTTAATGATTTAGTATTACTGTTCCTTCCCATTAATATTTCATTTTTGTAAGATGAGCTTTGCTGCTCAATTCATTTCCGCTAAAGTTAAGCTTTGCTGTTCAATTTTCCAATAGACTTAGTCGTTGTTCTTTTCTACAAGGATTTGATTTCATCTTTTAATTGATATTGCAGAAAGTGTGTTTTAGTGAGAATTTCTAGTTATTTGCTTTAGTGTGGATTGAAAGATCAACAACTGTAAAGGACATTGACTACCACTGTCTAAGTTCTCAGATTGGAGATCTTGCCTATGAATGATATTCATTTGCATCAGTTTACAGGGGAGAGAGTTATCATTACTGAGTCGTCGACTGATGATTGTTTGAGTAAATGATTTAGTTACAGAACATTTCAGTTTCTTGTTGTTCCGATTAGATTTTGTTTCCAGCATTCATTTACTTTTTGCATTTTAAGCACTATACTGCAAAACATTACTCTTTAGCAAGTGACCACCTCAGACTGAGTACACTTTTGAAATAAAAAATCATCCATGGGTTGACAATTAATGTGAAGATAATTAAGAGTTAAAAAGACACCTTTTATCACTCAACAATTAGTATATCTAAATTTCTTGGATAATCATTTTGTTATTTAACTAGTAAAAAAATAGGTTTGCCCATAAATCATTAATTTTTGTGAATAATGCAAAGTAATTATTTTATTTTTAACTTACGGAAATTATTTCAACATGATATATCCTATGATTTCAGCTCACCTTAAAAATTCACTACCTGTCTAAATTTATATTTAAAAAAATAAATATAAAGTAATCCAAATAGTTCTCAGTTGGTCTGTTCTCATCCATGGCAGACGTCATTTGAGGATTTTCAGAGGGTCATGTCAGTGAACATGCAGGGGGCATATGTGTGCATGAAGCACGTGGCTCAGGGGATGATCAACGCCCAAAAACGGCTTATGACATGCAGCATGGCATCGGTGATGGCGATGTCCAACAGACCTTTTTATACAGGTCGAAGCACATGGGGTTGGGATTATGAAGTAATAATTATGGATGTAGTCTAATTATTATGGTATTTTTTAAATACTATTTTTATAATATTTTTTGAATTTTTTTTGCTCGAATTCTCGCTACTTTTGGCTTCCGCCTCCATAGACGACTCCATAAATATATGTAAAGGGAATTATTATCATGATTAATAATTATATGTCAATATATTGTATAATTAAAATATTATAAATTTGTTTAGATGTATCTTAAATTTAAATTTACCAAATGTTCTATTATAACAAATATTATGGGCAAATACTGTAAGTTCTCAAAAGCTAGAGTCTAATATTATTAATTTTTGATAAATTGTTTTTAATTATAATTATTTAAATTATAAGATAATAATAAATGTAATTACCGATAGTTAATTTGGATGAGATATAATTAATTATGATTAACCATAACTAAAAAAATCTAATATTGTAATAATATCACAAATCATAGATCAATTTATAGGTAGTAATACAAATTTGCTCATATAAAAAACTTTTATATACTTAAATGAGAACATAAGCTTTTATCAAAGAAGATTTTATTCATTCAATTTATTTTATAATCATGAACAATAATAACATATTTAACTTCTTCTACCCTTATTTATGACTAGGAATAATTTTAAATACCTTTTTGTAATTGTCAAAACTATTCTTAACATTGAAGTGATAGATTCTCTATTTTCACTATCCCAAACTATATATAAACTTTTGTCACTTTCATATCAAATGATGATGATGATGATGATGATGGTTAACGTCCGCTGAGACCAAACTTTCGTCTATTGGACCTAAAGAAACAAATTATTTAGTTTGATTTAAGATTTTATTCCTATGCTCAAAAATCTTGGAGAGAAGCCTCCCGAGCTCACTATAATTTTGAAATTGTAAAAGGCTAGGAAGGTCATTATTGCGAAAAATATTATGAAACTAAGAACTAATGTGGTTGTATGTGGGGAACTCTAAGAGGAAGTGGTTTTCATCCTTGATGTTCCTATTCTCACATAGATGGCAGATCCTTTCCATCCATGGTGTTTTAGGAATTGCCCAACGACCTGTTTTACTATGGAGCTCATGAGAATTCGTTCTAATCTTTGCTATATTAATTTTCTTCTTTGAGCTAGTTAAAATAGAGAGATACTTTTGATCTTCTAGGGTGGGGTTGATGACCTTCTTATAATAACTTAATTTTCTTTTAGCTTCTAAATCTTTCTCACACCACATTTTTTCTTTGAACTTAGAAGTAACAATATCTTTAATGTTATTAATGTTTTGCAATGCATAATTTTCGTTGATCTCCCAATAGTTTAACCAGGCCCTTGTGTCTTTATACCACCCCTGTTTGAGCCTTAGGTGGTTTTGGCTAGAATTTAAAGATAGCTTAGAAAGTCTATGATCTCCTATGTTATTGAGTTTGTGCTTGTACAACAGAAGCCTAATCATAGCTAGGCTCTCGATAGGGGAAAGACCTACTTCTATAAGGAGAGTAGGATAGGGTGTATTACCTTTAATTTTTAGGTTATACGTTATAAAATGCTTCTAGATTTTCTCAATCTTTCTCCAGGATTCTCTAGAGATGCTGCAACCCCAAACCTCACATCCATATAAGATAACAGGAGTGACTAAAGTTTCAAAGAGGAACTTCTTTTTATCCCACATTACGAGGTTTGTTGTTTTACAATTATTTTCAAGACCAAAATAAGCTTTCCACCCCCCATTAATCCTTTTCTCAATGCTATGGTTCTAGTTGAGCTTGTGATGAATATCAATTCCTAGGTACTTGCAAGAATACACTTCCTCCAAGTTATTATCGCCATACATAAATTAGTAGTGTAAGTGTCCTTCTTGGATTTGATAATCATAACTTTTGTTTTGTCAGTGTTAATAGTCATACCCATGGTAGAGCAGAAATTCTTAAGAAGCCTGAGTTTCTTATCAATATCAGATGGGCACCTTGCGAGAAGAACAATATCATCATCATAGAGAAGAACGATAACAACTATCCCAGCTAAGATCGTGCCAACACATCTTGCTTCCTCTAAATAGCCTTCGAGCTTGTCGATGTAAATGCCAAATAGAGTAGGGGAGAGGGGCAACCTTGTTTAACTCTGATATTACACTTAATATCTTTCGACCACCCTCATTTCCTTTAGCTTGGCAATTACATTCTCGTATAACCTTATAGCGGTAGCTCTCAACTCGAAAGGAACCTTTAGCTCTTCTAATCTATTCCAAAGGTTGTTTCTAGGAACCGTACCAAAATCCTTTCTAAAGTCCACAAAGCAACAATAGAGATTGGATTCATCATTATGACATTCTTCCACAATGATCCTAAGCATAACAAGGTGGTCTATTGTTGAGTGATGCCTTCTGAAACTTGCTTGGCCTTTAGCCTGCTTACCTTCACTTTCAAGCCATATGCTTAGCTTCTTTTCCAAAATACTACCATATAACTTGGCTAAGAGAGGGATGATCATAATTATCCGATAATTAGAGGGGTTATTTGTATCCCCACTTTTAAAAATATGGATAATGAGGCTCTCAATCCAAGGTTTAGGGAACCCTTACTTGACTGCTTGATTGAAAAGCTTGTGGATGTGGGGGATGAGAACAAGACCTCCAATTTTTAAGATTTTTGCCTGGTAACCTTCAATGTCCTTAGCTTTCCCATTATCCAGGCGATTAACCCCAAACTCAATGTCTTCTAAAGAGAAGAATTGTTTCGTTGTGAGCAGGGTTTCCAAGTTATCCATGGCATTTGGAGATTCATAAAGCTTTTTAAGATACGAATTCCAATCATGTAAATAAATTTTATTATTATCTTTAGTTTTCCTAGTCAGAATCTCCCTCAAAATTTCTTAGGAGCTACCTTAGAGAGGTGTAAGAGATTATCTTGTCTTTGACGAATGTACTGCCTCTTTTTCCTTTTAGTTAGGGCATTGTATATTTTTATCTTGTCCATGTTAAGAGATTCATCAATAGCTTCCTTAATTGCTCTCCTTGCACTTTTACAATCTTTGTCATACCATGGGTTGGTTTTTCTATTTATTTTATTATTTGAAACTTCAATTGAGAACTTGTTAATAGAATATGAGAGGGTTGTAGTAAAATTATGATAGAGGTCTTCTATGTTGTCTATACTAGATAAAGGAAGCAAATTAGTTTTTAATTCCTTTAGAAAGAGATTGTTTTTATTTCTATCAAATATTAAGTTCTTTTGGCTATAAGGATTATTTTCTATGGGACCTCTATGTATGACAAAATTGAGAGTTATAAGTAAAGGCCTATGATCAGAGTCAGGCTCGTGGTCGTTTAAGATGTCAAAATTTATTATTTTGTTGTATAACAGGAGATCGGAAATAACATAGTATACCACGCTACTACCAAGTCCATGGATGCAGGTCATCTTGCTAGAATTGGGCCACTTCTTTAGACTATTGCAAATTATGAGATCCTGAGCACTACAGAGCTTGACTAGCTCTGACCCAAACAAATTTTCCCTGAGGTCTTCAAAGCTCCTTTTGTACCTACTAGCTAGAGTAGGGTCTTTGTCTAACCAAAGAGGATTAGGGTTGGAATGATTGCTTAGAATAATAGCTTGGTTGCTTGAAGTTCACGCATTAAAATCACCTATTAAAAGGATATTGCCTTCATTCCTTAGGGTAGAAATATCATTCTCTAAACCATTGTAAGGGCTATTTTTATCTAGATTATTCTTATAGAAGTAGAATTGATGGGGGGAAAGTAACATATTGCTATGTAGGTCTTTTTATTATTAATGTCACTGATCTCTATCCAACTATATTGGTTGTGAGGGTCGTTTTTATAAATCCTAGCATGGGGGGAGATTTTCTTCTTAATGTAACAAGCTATTCCCCAAAGCCTCTACAAGAGGATTTCTTGTTCCAGGTAGACCATATCGTAAAGCCATCTATGTTAGGGACCTTAGATTCTTCGTGCTCCCAAGTTTCAAAAAGCAAAATAATATCAACATCATTTGAGATCCAACTTAGCTTGGGGCCTTTGTTCCATGGAAAACCCCAACAGTTCCAAGAAAGGATCCGAAGCATGTTGAATTTCTATTTATTACTATCTTTTTGGTTTCTATATCGAATAAAGGTTTTTCTATTTTTGATTATTGCCCATTTTCCTTCCTTTCTAGCTTCTTTTACCTTTTGAACCTCCTTTCTTAATTTTGCTTGATCTACTGGAATGAGATCTTCATTTATAAATATTCTCGTTCCTTTTAGACTTGAGGTTTTACTAAGTATGTCATACTTATGATCAGTAGAGCTCACCTTTATTCGGATTAGTCTTCCTTTATTCTCGGTTAATTTCTTCAACCTTGTTGCTTCTGTGAGACACATTGTTTCAATTTGTAATCTATTATGTAATTTTGCCTGGGCTGTGGCTAAAGTATTTCATCTACTTCCTCTTTTAAACCAAAGATTATAAGGTTCAAGGCCCTTTTGTTACACTCGTGGTCTAATTCTATTAATTTTTTCATTTCATCTTTAATTGGTTTGATATCTAATTTATCTACCACATTATTTAGGGTGAGGTGGCTATTAACTTTTTCTTCTAGTTCTTTAATCATGTCTTTCATTTTAAGACTCTCTAAAGTATCAGCATCTCCTTGCTGGGATTTTAGTTAGTATCTTGGTTTTGTTTTTCTATAAATACAACTTTTAAGTATATAATAATTTACTATCCAAAAAATTAAACAATTTTATATTTTATAATTTATTAAGTATTTTTGCAAAAATTATTAATCAAAATTTGATAAAAAAAAAAAACTATCTTTATTTTTAAATGAATTTGGAATATTATTATGATTTTTTTTTTTTTCACTCAAATTTGAATTAAAATATTTTATTGTTTTAAATAATAAAAAAGCTAACCACTTCATAATACATTTATATTAACAATGCTATACTGTAATAAACATAATTTTAAATCTATAAAAAAAGCATAATTATAATATAAAAAATACAATTTTAATATTGGATAAATATGAATATAAACATAAATATACTTATAAATTTTATTTATTATATTATATTAGTTTAAAAAAATTTATAAGTAATTAGTTTGTTTTTGTTTTTGCATTAGTTTGTGCTTTAATTAAATAGTTTATAGAGCATAACATAAATTTACACAATTTATTTTTTTAATATATTTATTTTATTTTCTAATCGTTTCTTATTATGTAGTTTTTTTTGTAAAATTTCAATTTTATCTGCCAATAAAATATTTAAAAATTAAATTTTAATATATGATTAACACAATCATTTGTCTATATTTAATATTAATAACTTTTTTATTTCTAAATGAATTATTTTTTAACAATTTTTCTATTTTTAATTTAGTTACGCCGTAAGGCATTTCTCTCTAAAATGAACTTCCCCAAATGCTTTGATGTCCTAATCTTAGCCATCAGATCTATTTTTAGATGATTCAAGAATAATGAGTCATCTAATTTAATAAAAAATCTTTGAAAACATTAAAAAACCCTTCAAAAACCTTAACATATTAGTTAATAATTATTTTAAAAAAATTTGTTTCTATTACTGGCCCAACGGTTTACCCTAATCAACCCAACCTCCATCCTGCACGCGTATAGCTGGGTTTGATGCAAAGGAGGGTGGGGGTGTAGAGGAGGGCGCAGGCGAGTTGCTAAAGAGGAGGGGGGGGGGACCTGCAGAGGAGGGTTTGTGTAGAGGATTGCAAGAGGATGACAAAGGCCGTAGAGGACGAGGTGCCTTCTTTTTGGCTGCACGAGGGCTGTGTAGGCCATTTTTTCTGCAGGAGGAGGAGGGTCAGGAGGATCACGATGGCTGCAATGAAAAATAATTAGTTGGTCATTTTTCCCTCTATTCGAATATGGCACCCTCTGCATCACAAATGGTTATGGTGGTAGTTATTAGGTTTTATATATATTCTGGGTTACTGTTCTCCTTTCTCATCTCATATTTTGCTTTATGTTTCCTACCTGTACTATATTATTGTCAACCACTATTCTATTTTGTTTATATCCACTGCTGTTTGTGAGAACCTGCAACGCAGGTGTATGGGGGATTGATTATGCTCTACCTAAGTACAAAGCCCTACAAGTTACATGTTGATAAGCTTGTCCCTTCACTTGAAATCTTGTACCTATAATCGCAACAAGCTAGAAACAGCAAAGAAAACGAAACAGGTGTGTTTCTTTTTAAAACTAATGCAGAGTTCTTATTTTTGTTTCTTAAGTTAAATCTTCAAAGAAAATGAACCTGATAGTATTATGATACAATTAATTTTAAGTTTTATTTCTTTCTAAGTTCTCCAAGTTTGAGGTTGTTTTGCTTCGAAGAGCTGCAAACCTGTAATCTTGTTTGTTATAAATGACACCAAGCTTGTCGTGTTCTCAATCATTAACATTCTTTGCATGAGGATTTTATGAGATACATCATTTGAGGGTTTAGGGAATCTGAAGTTGGTGTGTCACACTTTGGTTTGAATGGGCTTGTAATAATGTCTATATATTCAATGCACCTTTATGTACAATCTAGATTCCATACATCATTACATAGGCACATTCCTATAAAAGATTTCATATCTCGTTTCCCCTCCAAACTTTAGACTGTGCCTTATTTCTCTCCTTGCAAACTAAACCCTAGGCTCGGTTAGACAACCAACTTTTTTTCCATTTATTTCATTGCTTTGTTTTGACAGGACACTCAGAATATTATTCAATGAAATTGAATATTGACCTCATTTTATTTAATAATCATGGACATCTTCCCCACGCTTGCTGTAGAGAAGCTATCTTTTCTGTGTACAATGTTAAAGAAAATGCAGATTACTTTGCAAAAACTCTCAAATTGCATGAATTTTAATTCACAAAATACGAAAACCAATTTGAATCTCCAATCTTCATGGAGGCTCGGTTAGAAAACCAATAGGATTTATGGCCTTCATACCCCACTATGTTTTTATTTTACATGTTAAAGCAACCAAAGTTGGTTGAAATAAAATAAGGGGAGTTGAAACCCACAGTGAGAGAACAAAATACAGGAACACTGCTACTGTTATGGCTAATAAAATTAGCATAAAAGAATCATCAACATACAAATAAATGTTGAAATCCTATTTTTCCTACAATCCTAGGATGGGTATAGTTTAACGCCTAGCCTCATATGCTAGGCTACATTACAAATAAGTCAGAGTGCAGAGGATAAATTGAGGAAGTAGTCTGCAAGCCCTTGGTGACTGTCTTTAGCTCTGATTATTCCCTTCATGAAATAAACTAGCATAGATTAATGCCATAGGGAAGGCCTCAGTTATTCACCAATCAAAACCTTGTATCTAGAAAGAGGATGGTAAGGATGGAATCTTGAAATTACTTATACATGGCATGGTATTTTATATTAGTGATATGTGAAACCTATATTATTTTAATAGTAAGTTCAATCCAAGTAAAACCTAGATTTATTACCAAACCAACTTGGGTTATAATTAGCACAAACCCATCTGAGGGTTTAGGGAATCTGAAGTTGATGTCACACTTGGATTTGAATGGGCTTGTAATAATGTCTATATATTCAATGCACTTGTATGTACAATCTAGATTCCATACATCATTACATAGGCACATTGCTATAAAAGATTTCATATCTCATTTCCCCTCCAAACTTTAGACTGCGCCTTGTTTCTCTCCCTGCAAACTAAACCCTAGGCTCGGTTAGACAACCAACTTTTTTTTCCATTTATTTCATTGCTCTATTTTGACAGGACACTCAGAATATTATTCAATGACATTGAATATTGACCTCATTTTATTTAATAGTCATGGACATCTTCCCCACGCTTTCTGTAGAGCAGCTACCTTTTCTATGTACAATGTTAAAGAAAATGCAGATTACTTTGCAAAAACACTCAAATTGCATGAATTTTAATTCACAAAAGACGAAAACCAATCTGAATCTCCAATCTTCATGGAGGCTCGGTTAAACAACCGATGAGATTTATGGCCTTCATACCCTACTATGTTTTTATTTTACATGTTAAAGCAACCAAAGTTGGTTGAAATAAAATAAGAGGAGTTGAAACCCATAGTGAGAGAACAAAATACAAGAACATTGCTACTGTTATGGCTACTAAAATTAGCATAAAAGAATCATAAACATACAAATAAATGTTGAAATCCTATTTTCCCTACAATCCTGGGATGGGTATAGTTTAAGGCCTAGCCTTAATGCCATAGGGGAAGGCCTCAGTTATTCACCAATCAAAACCTCGTATCTGGAAAGAGGATGGTAAGGATGGAATCTTGAAATTACTTATACATGGCATGGTATTTTATATTAGTGATATGTGTTTATTAAGTTTTTTTGTGTCATTTTATACTAGTGAACGGTGTTTATGTATCACTTTTTTAGACTTTATCCTACTATGCTAACTAGCACACCCTTCACATGCTAGGCTACATTACAAATAAATCAGAGTGCAGAGGATAAAATAAGGAAGTAGTCTGCAAGCCCTTGGTGACTGTTTTTAGCTCTGATTATTCCCTTCATGAAATAAACTAGCATAGATTTAGATTTATTAACACTGAGAATATTATTCATTGACATTGAATATTGACCTCATTTTATTTAATAATCATGGACATCTTCCCCACGCTTGCTGTAGAGCAGCTACCTTTTCTATGAACAATGTTAAAGAAAATGTAGATTACTTTGCAAAAACACTCAAATTACATGAATTTTAATTCACAAAAGACCTAAACCTCTGTTATTTTAGTAGTAAGTTCAATCCAAGTAAAACCCAGATTTATTACCAAACCAACTTGGGCTATAATTAGCACAAACTCATCAGAGGGTTTAGGGAATCTGAAGTTGATGTCACACTTGGGTTTGAATGGGCTTGTAATAATGTCTATATATTCAATGCACCTTTATGTACAATCTAGATTCCATACATCATTACATAGGCACATTCCTATAAAAGATTTCATATCTCATTTCCCCTCCAAACTTTAGACTGCGCCTTGTTTCTCTCCCTGCAAACTAAACCCTAGGCTCGGTTAGACAACTAACTTTTTTTCCATTTATTTCATTGCTTTGTTTTGATAGGACAATGAGAATATTATTCAATGACATTGAATATTGACTTCATCTTATTTAATAATCATGGACATCTTCCCCACGCTTGTCGTAGAGTAGCTACCTTTTATGTGTACAATGTTAAAGAAAATGCAGATTACTTTGCAAAAACACTCAAATTGCATGAATTTTAATTCACAAAAGATGAAAACCTTTGTTATTTTAGTAGTAAGTTCAATCCAAGTAAAACCTAGATTTATTACCAAACCAACCTGGGTTATAATTAGCACAAACTCATCTGAGGGTTTAGGGAATCTGAAGTTGATGTCACAGTTGGGTTTGAATGGGCTTGTAATAATGTCTATATAATCATGGACATCTTCCCCATGTTTGATGTAGAGCAGCTACCTTTTCTGTGTACAATGTTAAAGAAAATGCAGATTACTTTGCAAAAACACTCAAATTGCATGAATTTTAATTCAAAAAAGACCTAAACCTCTGTTATTTTAGTAGTAAGTTCAATCCAAATAAAACCCAGATTTATTACCAAACCAACCTGGGCTATAATTAGCACAAACTCATCTGAGGGTTTAGGGAATCTAAAGTTGATGTCACACTTGGGTTTGAATGGGCTTGTAATAATGTCTATATATTCAACGCAACTTTATGTACAATCTAGATTTCATACATCATTACATAGGCACATTCCTATAAAATATTTCATATCTCATTTCCCCTCCAAAAATTAGACTGCGTCTTGTTTCTCTCCCTGCAAACTAAACCCTAAGCTCAGTTAGACGACCAACTTTTTTTTCCATTTATTTCATTGCTTTGTTTTGATAGGACATTGAGAATATTATTCAATGACATTGAATATTAACCTCACTTTATTTAATAATCATGGACATCTTCCCCATGCTTGTTGTAGAGCAGCTACCTTTTCTGTCTACAATGTTAAAGAAAATGCAGATTACTTTGCAAAAGCACTCGAATTGCATGAATTTTAATTCACAAAAGACAAAAACCTCTGTTATTTTAGTAGTAAGTTCAATCCAAGCAAAACCCAAATTTATTACCAAACCAACCTGGGCTATAATTAGCACAAACTCATATGAGGGTTTAGGGAATCTGAAGTTGATGTCACACTTGGGTTTTAATGGGCTTGTAATAATGTCTATATAATCATGGACATCTTCCCCATGCTTGCTGTAAAGCAGCTACATTTTTTGTGTACAATGTTAAAGAAAATGCAGATTACTTTGCAAAAACACTCAAATTGCATGAATTTTAATTCACAAAATACCAAAACCTCTGTTATTTTAGTAGTAAGTTCAATCCAAGTAAAACCCGGATTTATTACCAAACCAACCTGGGCTATAATTAGCATTGTGATAAGCAAAGACGATATAGTGACTTATCTGTATACAAATTCTTTAGCCGAAGGCTTTCATTAAATATTTCTAAGACAGTACATACTCGCAAAACCAAAGAAAAGACTGAACAAGCCAAAAATTCAAGGTAGTCAAAGCAGACTTGTGCGTATTTTCCGAAAATGAACTTTCATAAAATATATCATGTTAACAGGATGACATCAAGAAACCCGAATGTATAATAACAGTAAATCTGCAAATAGAACAATATATGACCAGCTTCCAAAATTACATTTAATAGGGAAACAAGATAGCATACACAGGAAGGTATTCCAAGAAACAACACAACATAACCTTAAAAGAAAAGCCCGTCATGGCCGTAGCCATATCATGCCCTTCAGTAAGAAAATCAAGTTACATATTATTACTTCTGTAAAATTACAAGGCCCTTGGCCAGAGTTAACATCAGAACAACAAAACAGTCTGGAAATCAGGTAGCCCCTACCGGAATCAAAGAGAGGCACAACCTAATAAGCAGGTTCGCAAGGAAGCCCTTGATGAGATATCAATAAGCACAAGGGGGGGGTGCTACCCTTTGAGTAGCAAAACACAGCTTGGTAGATAGCAACCTTAATTTCAGTTGACGCAGAACTAAAGAACTCTTGGGATGCAATACCCTACATATGACCCTAAGCACAAAACACTTCGGCCGAAGCTTACCCGGAGAGCCTGAGCGCACCAAAATCTGCTAGCCTGAACTGAATCCACATGGGAGAATAGTTGGGAAAGCTCGAGCCTGAAACCGCCATTCCTGTATACAGTAGATAGTAAACAATTAGTATGTAGAAAATCTGTATTTGACATAAGCATCAAACCAAAGGAAATTACGAGCTCAGAGTTGTTACTGGAAGGATTCTGGCAACTTACCATTCGAGGGATAGCCCAGAACTTCATGGCTGATCTTCAATGACAGAGTATCCATCTTACTCAAAGAACTCGACAGAGGAAGGATGAGCAGAGCCCGAACAAGCATCAAGAGCTTAGGAACCAAATGAACCACAACCCAACAACCAAGAATGTGTATTACCGCTGAAGAGTTCGTAGCCCTTGGATCCGATATCTGAGCTCTCCTTTGTCGATGGGAGTAGGAATCCCGAGGCATCCAGCTATGGAGGGATGACCTGCTCGTGCCACGAAGCCATGGCAGAGCCGAAGAGTTTGACAAATCCCAAATCGAACAGTCCATGGTTAAACACGCAATGAATGAGTTAATATTCACCCAGAAAACAATATAACGTATGCAAAAAAAATATCAGTGGATAAAAAATATAGTTAAATGTGACCTATGTCCATAAACCTTGTAATTAATGTTATTTTTAAATTACTAGGTTACGCAGATTAAGTTTCACTTTCTTATTATTTTCTTATATACATCTATTTATCAATAATATGGTAATGTAATAAGGGAGGGACATGACATCAGAGGGACATGACATCCACAGAGTGCATGTTGCAAGCATTGAATATACCATTCTGCGGAGCGCATGTTGCCAATTTATTAATTTTTAGAATATTAAAGAGAAATATTTCTTTTAATATTGAATTTGGTTTCTTAATTTTTTTAAATTATATTAATGATATATGAGTAATATGTTATCTACAAAATAATTTAAAATTAAATTTAATCTATAACAACATATTTAAGAATACATTAATTTAAATAGCATTTTCTCTCTTTAAAGTGTACATTATTAGATATTTGGTAATTAGAATTTATTGAAAATAATTAAATTTAAATAACATTAATTGTATATATTAGTCATTTGTGTAATTATAATTTATAATATATCATTTTAAATTTCAATGTTTTAATTAAACATAATAATTATAAATTTAGTCACTTATATAAAATTTAATTGGTAAAAACCACTCTTATTAATAGTTGCAACGAATCAAGGAACTTTGTTATAATTTTGAAAGCAATTGTATCACGATAAAGTTGTGTGTTGAGGGAGGGAGCGGGGTGCAATATGAGGTTGAAGAACATATTTTCACATTTATTTAAGGCTTTACTTGTATTCTGCCAAAATCCACATGCTTTCTTAGGCCTAATTCTCAAGCATATGCATCCCTAAAATTGTGACTAAGGCTCTCATCTAACAACATCTAGGTGTTCTTGGGAACATCTTGACGTTCTTAAGAATATTTGCAAATTCCTATGACCATATGTTGATATTCTTTTTGGGAATTATTATTACTATTTTAAATCTCATGACCAACATTTTAAACCTTGATTTCACCAACACATTAAGTTGAGCATTTAAAGATTGATTTAGAAAATTTAAGAGTGAGAAGTAGAGCTTAACAATTTGCTATTGGATGTTAATTGGATTTGATTTTTTTTAATATTAATATTTTTTTACATTATAAAAAAGTAAACAAATATTTATTTTTAACTTTATTAGATTACCCCTAGCTAATTGACATGGATCCTCTAAGAAAATGAAAACCAACATCAGATATGAGGAAACACGTCATCCCTACCTAAAACTTGCAAACATAAGCATTGATGTGGCATTGATGTTCCTAAGAGGGATTATATCATAGGTAAGAAATAATAAAGATCCCTCATGGATGCCATAATAGATAAAATTAGACACCTTTAATACTCTTTTGAAAATCAAAAAGGCCAATTAACACACATTCTTATCACACGGGAAAAATGTAGGATATTATAATATAGTTCTTGATAAAAACGAAGTTACTAATCACAACATTTCAAAACAACAGATGACAATAGGAAACAAACTTATAGTTCTCACTTTTAATATGAATTTCCCTTATCTTCAATAAATCAAAAAGATTAGGAAAATATTACCTCAAGTTACTTTATTCATGATGAGATGAGATGAACATGCATATAAAATAGTCTAACATCAAAGCCACATATGCTAAGCATGACTGCTGAAAATTTATCAAAGTAAAATTGAATATTTGAAGTTGAATATAAGGCCATGGATGATGACGATGTTGGTGAAGACTTGAGAAATAAGGGGAAACAAACTAGTTGTGATTGGAAAAATCTAAGTCCTTCTCTTAAAGCCAATTTCTACAACAATGTATATCAAAATAAACAACATAGATCAAAATAAACATGATACAAGTCAACCTGTAACTATTATAAGATTTTATAAATCTTCAAAACAATGGTGTTTTTGTTGAAAAAGGAAATCCATCATGCATATATTTTTTTTTTCTAAGTTTAGGATAGAATGATAAAGATAATGCGCTACAACATAGAGGGGGGCTTTAAGACAATAGTTGAGACCATTTTTTGTTAAACTGTCTTAACTTGATACAAAAAAATTATTGTTTATTGTTTTCAATATATATATTTTTTGTTAATCTTAGCAGATCCATCCATTTTCTATTATATACTAGGCAAATTTACACCACATAGGTTGATCGGGTGGCCTCAACTTGCCCCAAGAGGAAACCAAGTCTATTGGCCACCGGTTAGTGTTATAAGTCATCCAAAAATAGAATTATTGTTGTCTTTCTAGCCAAGGTAGATAAGTCACGATCTCATGTCTAGATAATACATAACTATAAGAACTAGCATATTTAACAGGAAAATTAAAAGTTAACCACATAAAAAAATCTATGCATGGGGAGTCTAGTCCTTTTGCTCATCTGAGACATAAGCAATAGGAACTTGGGTTCAAAACCCTCCAAGTGTGTGTGTATGAGACCAGGTGCAAGCCCTTGGTGACTTTGTTAGCATAGATACACCAAGTATAGAATGACAGCTCAGCTAAGGAGTATCTATAAGACCATTTTTTAAAAAGTTATATATTATTTTTTATATGATCATTTTTCTCTTGTAGTTATTTATATGGAGATGATTCTTTCTTTTCAACTCTTTAGGGTTGTGGTTGTACAGAGGATGAATTGGGTTGGATTCACAGCCAACTGGAATCAATGCTCTACATAATTTTTCAATTCTATGCTCTGCTCTTCCTCATTAGTTCTATTTCCCCTCAGTAGATAGGTATAGCCCCAGTACAACCTAATTTGAATGACAATAGGACAACAAAATAGGACACTTTGTAGAGGGTTAGTGATGTTTGGTCTCAAGAATTGTTCTTCCTTATTTGAATGAGTGACTACTTAGGCAGCAAAGCATGACACTTTGCACAGGGTTAGTGATGTTTTGTCTCAAGAATGGTTCTTCCTTACTTGAATGACACTACTTAGGTAGAAAAACATGACATTTTGTAGAGAGATAGTGGTGTTTTGTCTCAAGAATGGTTCTTCCTTATTTGAATGACATTACTCAAGCAAAAAAATAGGACAATTTGCACACGATTAGTGATGTTTTGTCACAAGAATGATTACAACAGTATCCAGAGCGAGCATAGCTGGTATTAGGCCTTTATATGGATATCTTGTAGGGATGCTTATCATATAGCATTTATATGCTCAATGATTGGTCATGAATGAGGTGGGTGTTTTGTTATGATCTCTTGTTTCAGATACTTGACAAGAGATGTAACCCTGTCTTAATCTATTTTTATCAACCTATAAACTGTTATCCTGGAATTGGAACCTTTTATCACTTGCATTAATTTTTATCTACAATTTGAATTTCAGCTGGCCTTGAGATCGCAACCTTGAGGTTAGAATAGCTGGTCTGTCTCTATGTTGATCGGGATCATTTGGGACTATAATACTTCACAATATAATATGATTATATTATTCCTAAACTCTCACTCTCCATTTATTCTTCATAATTATTCTTTGTCTATAAATTTTAGATATCAAAGAGAAGAAGAAAGAATTGACACTTGGATAAATCTATAGACTTCAAAAGCTGAAGCTGAAACCAAAAATCTTGAGGTATAAGAAGTGTGCCTATAAATATTTGTACACATTTTCTTGTTAAAATATTGAATGATATTTCTTCCAAGCAATATCTTTGTCTGCTACATAATAATTGGCAAATTGTCTTGGATAACTTAATAATTAAATTGTAGAGTACAAAAATTTGAAACACCATGAATTTGGCACAAATCATACTTCTACTGAAAAGGAAATGTTGGTATGAATTAAAGGTTGGTAGGTTTATGAAATTTACAGTTTATAGTATTAAGTATTTGACCCCTGTCTGATTGTTTTTAACATGTGTAGGTTTCTGAAATTGTTAATTTACAATTTTAACTATGTTTCAAAAATAATGATGATATAGAAGTTGTTGTAATAAATATCTTCATTATTATGTTTAGAAGCTTAGATAACCACTCATTTAGAAACAAATTGAACATGCTTCTTGCCCTTTATTTCATATATTTTCAAGTACTGTTATAGGAATGTAATGAATGTTAAACATCTTACACGAAGAAAAAACATTTTTATGTTTTGTTTTGTACCGTACTTATTTTGTCATCTCTACTTTCAGAAAATGACAACAAAACTTACTAAGAATGTAATTTTCTCAATGCTATCTGGATCAACTCATATTCAACCATACCTACAAATTGTTGAACTTGAACCTATAGAATCAAAGCAAAATTCAACTCCACGATATTGTACTACAATCTCTGATGGAACACATAAGAAACACATTATGCTTCCAAAAGATTTCAATGACCTCATAGCAACATGCTTGCTACAAAAGGGTTCTATTTTAAATGTTAAAAGTTGGACTACTTCATCTATTGGTCCATCAATGTAAGTTTATTATAAATTTCTTATTTCAAATTTAACATTTTTATTGATAGCACTTCCGCCTCTAAAAATTATTCCTATGACTCCCATTTGTCGTGTAGATCTATAAATCTAATAGAATTCTAGATTTCTACTTCATTTTCACCCTTAATTGGCAATCCAAAAACTATGAGTATCCCGATCATATCTGAAGAAAACACTCCTTCCTCATCGAACCCAGATCCTTTATCAAAAAGACACTACCCTCTTGCAACTACTCCAACCCCATCCGTTCTGCCAGTTCAAATTCCCATCAAATCACTAGACCCTTACCACTCAAATTGGTGCATAAAAGGATATGTCCAAAGGAAAACAACTCTTTGACAATTTCAGAATTAATATGGAGCTGGTAAAGTGTTTGGTTTTGACATGTTCGATACAGAGGGTGGAGAAATACATATTACTTGTTTCAACAATGTTGCAAATTATTCTTTTGACAAAATCCAACATGGAAATGTCTACATTGTCTCTAAAGGGAATGTAAAAATGGCTAATAAGCAATAAAACCACTTGAACAATGAATGGGAAATTTTGTTAAATGCAACATGTACCATAGAACATGTTGCCAGTGAAAAAAGCATAATCCAACAGTGCAATTCAATATAAAATCAATCAACGATATCAGAACAACAAACGTCAACTCCATTGTTGATATTCTTGGTATTGTCACAGACATTTCCAGTGTGTGCACTATACATAGAAAAGACAGCTCTAAAGTTACTAAACAAACACTACAACTTCAAGACATGTCTGGGTATAACATAGATGCAATATTTTGGGGAGATAATTTTGATGGCGTATCACAAGAAATCTCCTCCCTATGTGCTACAAGAAATAACCCCATCATTGCAATCAAGTTTGCCCGTGTTGGAGAATTTAATGGAAAAAATGTTGGCACTACAATAAGATCCATTATTCTTGTAGATCTTGACATTGAAGAGGCCCACACGCTAAAGTCATTGTTTAAAAAAGAAGGTTCGACTGCAGCTTCTACATCTTTGACAATAAGATCTCCTTTTGGCCATGAAAAAAAAAAATTAACAATTGCTGATATTTACAGTATGGATTCCTTAGAGAAACCAACATTCTTCCAATTAAATGGAACAATAACAAAAATTGGGATGGACATTTTTTACTACATTTCTTGGCCGTCTATCATTGATGGGAAAAAAATGCATGAAAAGACTTATTCTACAAAATACAGGGATGTGGTTTTGCCCAAAATGCAACGCTGAAGTAAGTGATTGTGATTACAAATACTTACTAAAAATCGACATACAAGATCACACTGGTGAATTAGCTTCAATTGTTTCTTTCGAAGATGCGATCTACAATTCTTGGGAATAATGCCAAAGACTTCTATTTATTATCCTCAGATCTAGATCTAATCAAGGAAATTGTCTCCAAAGCTCTATGGACAGATCATATCTTCACACTATTAGTGAAAACAGAAACTTTTAAAGGAATACCACGGTTGAAATGTGTTATCATAAAAGAAGAAATCTTGCATTTCACAACAGAATGTGACAACATCCTTCGAGAAATTCAAAACATCTCGATATCATAGATAGATATCACAAAATATATTCCTCACTTTTTGACAATTCCTATTATCATATTTTATAAATAAAATTTTATACCATATACTGTTTCATTCCTTCTCACGAAATTCTTTTATATAGTATTGAAATAAGTATTCGTCCTCCATTGTATCTAGCATTATCTAAGTACACAAATTCACATTCTTATCATCTTTTTTCTTTTAAAAAATGAGGTAACTTGCTGCATTACACATGAAACTATCTACATGTATAAAGGAAAATTACTAAAATGTTCTTTCAAACACATTATTCAAATAAAAAATTCACATAAAACTATTCAAAACTTAAAAAAATATTCACATAAAACTATTCAAAAATTAAATTTCTTTCTCCTCTTTCGCTTTTATACAATAACATGGTTTTCTCTCCAAATAACATTCCTGTTTTCCACTCTCTTCCTTATAGGTACCATAACTTTTGCGAATGTCTTCTTCTTGTAATGATGAATGTGCCAGAAGATACTATGCAAGAAATAAAGAATGAATAAATGCACATCGATGCAAGCTTTATCAGGGGAAAAAAAGGCATCAGAGAATGTAAAAAACATAAAAAAGAAGGAAAACCAACATTCCTCGTCTGAAACGACCCACCCCGAAAACAATCCCCCTTTGCAATTATCAAACTCTCTATCTTTTTAGCAAACCTCTCAAACAAATATGTCCATACCTCATTGCCCTAACCCATCCTTCACACATGCTTTCAACAAAGTTTATACTAATGAAGCACATCAAGATTTCCATGCAAACATTGATAAAATTGCACTTAAATGCCCATGCTCCATTTGTCTTGAATCATATCCTGGAATACATATATGCAATTCCAACCAAATGTATTACTGCTCCAGACAAGGACTGTTTAACTGCTCTCAAAATGATAATACAAGTCACTGCTGGTACAGGAAAATCCCTCCTTATCATTGCATCAAAGATATGCTCATAACCCTTGCAACCCTAGAACCTTCACCCATCATGCTCCTCGCCCCTACAGGGGTTGCTGCCTTCAACATACAAGCATCGACAACCCATTTTTCTCTCCACGTTCCTATAAAGTATCTTACGGCCTTAGAAGGCAATGCTCTTGCAAAATTCCAAGAAGAACTCAAGCATATAAGATACATATTAATTGATGAAATGAGCTTCATTGGGCTAAAGCTTCTCAGCCATATTGACGAACATCTTGGAGAGGCATTTCCACAGCAAAGAAACACTCCTTTCGATGGTTGGTCCATTATATCGGTTGGTGATCTCGATCAGTTACCGCCCATCAAAGACATACCTATATATGCAGGGACAAGCCACGGAAGCGCACAGTGGAACACCTTCAACATAGTGATCACATTAGACACAATATTTCATCAACAAGGCAACAACATCGCCCAGGTTACTTTCAGGAACATCCTCCAGAACATTAGAGATGAAAATCCAACAATCGATGACTACAACATACTCATGTCGTGCACAAATTCCTTTTTATCAGAAGATGAAATACATTCCTTCCATGATTCCATGCATCTATTTCCAACAAATGCTCAAACAATGGTCCATAATAAGCAAATGATAAAATCTCTAAACAAACCAATCGCAAGATCCATTGCTGAAGATGAAAACACATATTCCAACATTTCGTTAGAAGACGAGCAACTTGAGCGAATTGCGTTACTATGCAATGGCCAAAAAGTTATGTTAACTTCCAACCTTTGGGTTTCAGCCGGACTTGTTAATGGTTCCCTCAGAGAAATTATAACCATCTTTTAAAAAGAATCAACTGCACCACCACAAATTCCAACATTTGTTGTCGTAGCTTCTCCCAAATACATCGGACCCCCTTGGGATGAAAGAAATCCCACTCACTTGTCTATTCCAGCAATAAAGAGTAATGGACGTACACAAATTCCACTAAAGATGGCTTGGGGTTTAACCATACATAAATATCAAGGTATGAAACTTCCAAAAGCAACAATTGACATTGGGAAAACTGAACATCAAGGTCTCACATTCACAGCAATTTCGAGGGTACCTTCTTTACAAGATCTCTGGATTTTCCCCGCATTTAGTTTCGATCATTACAATAAAATGAAGGACAACAAAAACATTGCTTGCATAAAACACGCGGAAGAAATTCTCAGTTCAATGCCGCCTCTAGATAATCTGCTCCAATCCATACTTTAACATCACCAAAAGGTTTCTTCTATTTATTAAGCTCATTCTGTTTCATAATATACCTTTCATATCTTTCAACAACAACCAAATTTAGTCATTATTAATCATGTTTGCAAATATTACAATTTCGTTATACTGTCTATACATTCGATTCTAACATTTTCATTCTTTTGCAACAGGACATATGGACTCAAAAATAGCACAACTATATAATTGTTGGGAGGAAATTGAGGCATCAATACTTACACTGCAACATATACAAAACAGATTTCTTCTGGTACCAAATCCAGCAGTACCATTATATCACCTCCGTCCAACTATACAATTATTACTACAAATAGAATCTTCCCTGCAACGGATAAACCACATTCATCAACATGACAAAATGTGAAAAATATGAGAAGAATGGCAATCAAGAAATATGCACCTCCAATTACGCATAAATCTCCAATGGTGTTCAGTATGCCATCATTCACCATGCATCTATGACTAACAATATTTAAATCCCCATGGCAAAGGTAACTTCATTTCCATTCATTCCAATTTCATTTTAACACAACTCACATGCAAAATATTACAAATAAATTTCCACATTTAATTTACATATTGCAAATCCTAACAAAATATATATTTTGCAGGTTCATTACTGCTTCTTCAGGTCTTCGATGCCTCCAACAAATTTCGATGCAACTTCAAATATGGAATGACAACCACAATGTTTTTCGGAATATTATATTTCTTCTCTAACCTCTTCCGTTACAATTTAGTACTTGTATTTTCCAACTGAAACTTGAAAAGGGATGTTTCAAGATCAAATACGATTTTGATAGTTTATGTCTTTACAACCAATTCATTATCAATGGGTTTTGACGTATTTTTTTTAACAAAATCAATTTATTTTAATGAATATAATACATGTTTTTTATATATCTTGATATTAATTAAATTTTTCATTTAAATAATGATTTCTTAAATAACCCTATCCAAATCGATATGGAAACCCAGTTGTTGTTCACGTGGATTCATTTGTTTACCTTCACCTTCAACTAGGCAATCTTTATCCATATACGAAGGTGTTTAAACAACTTCAATGGCTATTTATGACTATTTTTATTCCATTTTATAGCCACTTTAACCCCCAAATAGGGTTTTAGGCATGACTTCCTCAATTGAAACTCATTATCATCAACCCTTGCTTTCAAAAATGCCCATTCACATTTCAATATTCCTCCACACTCTATGCCTTATAGCATTTCCTTTGCAACATTAGGTGCAAATGCTAGTTATTTGTCTAATTCAACTAAAGCAGAGAGCTATTTAATGATACCATCTACATCAAGATTCATTTTTGAATATTTCTTTCCTACTCAATTCACAGTAAACAAACACTCAACTGTAATTATTGTTTTATTTTTAAGAATCATATATAAATTATCATACAACACTTGTAATATTGATTTAAAATTATACTCTAAATCTATTTTAACTCTGTATCTACTAACTGTAAAACATCCAATTTCTTTTCATTTTAAAAAATTATAACTCAAAAAATCTGATATCTCTTTACTTAATAAATACATTGTTAAAATAAAATAAAATAATTTAATTATTAATTATATTAAATCATAATTATTAATTTAATATATATATATATATATATCTATATATATATATATATATATATATATATATATATAGATATATATTTTTTAATTTAATTTTATATTATTTTAATTTTTAATGAATATCTAGACATTACCTTGCAACATACCAACAATTCTCTATGCAAATAAACTATAAAATTCACTGTAATTAGTTCACTAAAAGTCACATTTGGAATTATTTTTTTCCCGAGAAGAAATCCTGTATGAAAGACGCTGAATATGTACATCATGGTACAAATATTACATCGAAATATACCGTACATATATCACATCAAACAACCACTCAGTAATCACAATAGCTGCATAGCAATCGTTATTTGACACAATATCAGATATTCTCTACGTATTTCTCGATGTACACACAAGACAATGACAAGGTGGCTGAACGGAGTGAAAGGTGATGTACAGGTTTTTGCGCAGAAAAAGCAACCTATCAGTAAATTAATCGTCTTATTTTTTTCGGAAGCAGGGACAACGCTGCATTTTTCATTCCTATACTAATTTATCTATATTCTTTTTTTTTTTTCTCCTAGGTGGAAAAACCTATCAACTCAGGTGTCAAAACCAACAGTGAGGACAGCCATCTCTGGCTGCTATCCGCGAATGTCGGTTTGACTCATCATAGTTAGATAGGAAAACCACGCCACCTGAAATAACCCGCTGGTGGTCCGTAAGGGAGCAGGCTCATCACTCCTGCCAGATGCCTCTGGGTCTTGGGCCGTTAACCTGTTTCCTTACGTCTGAGGAAGACGAGCTCTTAGCCAAGCAGAAGCAGTTTTACGGCATACTCCAGGCCGAACTAATTTATCTATATTCATGTTATAATTCATTTTTATTAATAGTTTTATTATTTATTTATTGATAAAGGTTTGCATGAAAATCACATTGTCATTTATTTCTCTACGAGTTTCAAATTAACAAATATGGTTTATCGTGCTTTTATTATTATTAATTATTTCAAACTTAAATATATCAATTATTTAGATGAAAATTTTTAATATTATTTAATGATATATTATACAGGGTTAAGATAAGGTTGAAAAATAAGTTTATAAATTAATAATAGTTTATTAGTCTTAATATAATTTTTTTATCAATATTTGACACAATTATGGTTCAAATGAATATATACATATGTTCAAAAAACTAGAGGGATAGAGTATGCACGTTTTTTTGTAGATATAGCAAATTTAGCAGTCAAAACAGGACAAGACGGGTAGAATATGTATGTCTCCTTTCTTAGACTTAGTAGTGAAATCGTTGCCCAGAAGTGGATCCCTTGTCCCACAAACAAGAGAGTGTCATATACCAATTTGGTATTTAGCTTGACTATAACCTTAAAATTAGATGATAATGTTAATATATATATATATATATATATATATATATATATATATATATATATATATATATATATATAAGTGATCAATATTTGAAAAGATATATCTATATATATGTATTATGTACAATTTTGAATATTATTTTATTTTTATATTATATAATTATATATATATATATATATGATTGCTAAGAAAATGTATATAACTTTTAGAAAAATAAAGATGAAATTAGTAAGGTGTTATCATAAGTATTATGCTCTAGTTAAGATGATTTAATTCTCTATACAATATTTTGGTAAGGACTAGACTCTACTCAAACCAATTAGTTCACATCTCATGTGTTGTGAGAATAACATATTATTAAATAGAAGATTTAGTGATAAATGTAACTAATAAAAGAAAAAAGCTTATCATAATCCTACATTTTATAAATGTAAACTTCTACCAATATTTTTTATATTTTAATAAATATTTTAAAATATTTTAATATTTTTTATATTTTAATTCAAGCCTCTGAGATCCATAATTTGTTAATGAAATTTTTTTGGAAAAAAATCACATTGAAAATATTTGGTCTACGTGTTTCGAACAAGCCAGTGTGGTTCATCTTCACGACAAGATGAAGAGGCAGATCTCAGACATAGGTTAAATAAGGGGAAAAGTCAACCTAACGGCTAGAGGAACGACTAAATTTGACTAGGGAGGGAAAATTATATAGTATAATACTTTATATATTTACATATAATAAATTAACTAAACAGCTATCTTTGACATGGGGAATTAATTTGACTTGTTTAAATAATTAATAAATAATAATTTAGTTTGTTTAATTAATTATTTAATTTATTAACTTATTCATTCCTTATTATTTACTAATTAATATTATTCAATTTATTTAAATGATTACCGTACCTAAAAATAAACAATTAAATAAAACTATATAAAATAAATAAATAAAATAAATGAAAATAAAAAATAATAATAATAAAAAGAATAAATCAAGATAAAAATAATACAATAAAAATTTAATCAGAATAAAAACATAAAAGAGAGGGAGCCAAGCATGATTTTCTATATTATTTTTATTTAAATGATTATCCTACCTAAAAATTAAACAACTACATAAAAATAAATAAATAAACTAAATGAAAATAAATAAATAATAAAAGGAATAAATCAAAATAAAAATTATACAATAAAAACATAGAAGAGAGGGTGTTAATATATATAAAAAATAAAAAAACGTAAATAAATAAACTATGTAAAAAAAAATTTATGCTAGAAATCTCTTAAGAATAAAAATAGAGGGTGTTTATCTTAAAAAAAATAAAAAATATTAATATTAATAATATTAATAATAATAATCACTCATCATGAATACATAATATTAATAAAAACTTATAAAATCAATAAAAGGGGGTAATCCTCTCTAATAGAAAACAATAAAAGGAAGCATAAAAAAGGGAACAAAGAGTATTAAGAAGAGAGGGCGGGAATCCAACAGCTACTAATTTTCCAACCGTCATCCCTATCAATATTATTAGAGGACTGCTCAATTTCAATGGCTTCCCTCGGTGATGAAGATGAGAGATTTTTGCGAAGACCTTAGCCTCCTCAATGCATATATGATGCTTGGTCTTCATTGCATGTTCTACTAAAGCAGAAGATTTGGTCCTCCCATGTTTGATATCAGCGTCATGTTCCTTAATCCTTTGGTTAATAGACCTACCCATTTCACCAATGTATGACATGTTCCTTAATCCTTTGGTTAATAGACCTACCTATTTCACCAATGTATGAGGTCCCACACGAACACAGGATGACATAAACACCTTTCAAATCTATAGGGCTCACTTGGTCTTTAACGAACTATAGGGAGCTTCTAATAGTGTTGAGGGGTCTAAAGGTTGAGGGAACATTATGTTTCTTCAGGAGTCTCGCAATCTTGTCAGTGGTCCCTTGGATGAAGGGGAGGTGAACCCTTGAACGACGATCAATAGTGTTAGTCTTAACCTTAGGACCCTTACCAGCTTTGAGGAAAGCTCTAACACCCTGCTGCCTACTATAACCATTTTGGGTGAAGACACTAAGGAGATGGGACTTTTCTTTGAAAAAATGGTCTTCATCTGAAATCCTTATAGCACTAATGGCCAACATGTTGAGAACACCTATCTTTTGAGTAGGAAAATGATGGGAACTTGCAGGAAGACACTGCTCAGTACGGGTCTTTTTTCGATACACCTGATCGGAGAAAGATCCATCAACCTTTCTAGATATGAGGACATCAAGGAAAGGAAGGGAACCATCAACTTCTTGCTCCATGGTGAACTTTATGGAGTTTGACTGATTATTAAGATGTTCGAAAAAGCTATTTAACTTATCAGGCTCGTGTTACCAAATGGAGCAGGTGTCATCAATTATATATCGTATATTAATATCATAATTTTTTTAATTCATTATTATTTAACTTGAATATAGTAGAAGGGAATTTGAGAATGAAAGTTTATGTGAGAAGAGCACATATATATCATTTACTAAATTTTAATTTTAAATATTATTTATTTAATCATTTTGATATTGTTAAATTTTTAATTGATTAAGTGTGTTTGACTATATTTGATTAATTATAGTAAACTATAATTTATTATTTTTTATGAAACTTAATATGGTTTATTTTGGTGTATTATCTTTAAATATGGTATTTAAATTATAATTTAGTGTTGAAAGTAATTAGGAATAATTAATTTTGATAAGATATAATTAATTACAATTAATTATAATAAAAAATTAAGCGGATGTGTCTTCAAATAGACTCTTACATGTCGTTTTGTTAAGGAACTCAGTGGTGTAAAGACCACTAATTAAAAAAATTTGGGATAAAATCCAGTCATGCTAACGAGTGTGTGGCACACACTGGATATGGGATAATGATTTTGACAACTTACATGCCCCTAGAACAAGGCTACTTAAACCATACATTAATCGTGTAGTCATCTCAAAACTCACATTAACTAGCAAACAAAAACTAAAAATAAAAAATAAATCAAACATTATAATAACTTTAAAAATTTACTCAATTAACTTTATCATTATCATTATGAATCTTAATAACATATTTTATTTCTTCTATCCTAGTTTATTATTGGTAGCAAACTTTTTTTATAATGATCAAAACTATATTTAATATTGAATTAATATATTCTTTATTTTCATGATTATATTCAATATCTTAAATTATATATATATATATATATAAAATAAAATAAAAGACGTGTAACTTTCAAATCTATAATAGTAAACAAAAATACATATTAAGTTAAACAATTTTATAGTATTTAATATTTTTTTTAATTATAAATTTAAATTTGGTAAAAATTTAGCGTCATATTTAAATGAATTTGGAATAATGTTATGAAATATTATTTTCCTATATTTACAATTTTATTAATTTAAAATTATTTTTAATAAATTTCAAATTTAAAATCTTATTATTTTAAATAATAAAAAAGCTGATCATTTAATATATAAAAATATTTTTTTTTTCTACATAAAGGCTATCTAATTCATATATTAACTGTACAAGTGAAAATTACAAACTGTGAAGCAAGTCTTCCAGGGCTTCTGGTAGCTCTCTGGGAACCAAGAACAAAATTCTGAGGTCTCCCTCTCCGGGAAAGCCTTCACAAAACCAAACAGACCAAGCACAGAAGTAACGCTCCCACGCAGGGGCAGCACCAGACCACATATGCAAAACCAGAATTAGACGTCAGCGGGCTCCCCTTGGAGCCCCAGGAAGAGGATTCAAAACATTACTACCCACGCAGGGGCGAATTGCCAGATGGGATTGACTTAACAACCAGGGGCGAATTGCCAGATGGGATTGACTTAGCAACCAGACAAAATTGAAATTGAGAATTGACCAACTGAAAGTAAGACCAGACCAGCTCCCAATCAAAATTACAGAAGGCAAATATGTAGGCATCCACTGCCAGCCATCAAAACGAAAGCGCCAGAGAGAATTACCCGTGTCAATTTTAATCCTTACGATGTGTTGAGGAAGAAGGAAGGGACGCGAAGAAGGCATCAGCTTCGTCGGCAAGGCTGTTGTCCTCCACGATATACGCCCAGCCCTCTCCCTCTGGTCTACCCTCCCACATCTTTCGCCATGTTTCTTCATCAATATCCGGAGGAGCTGGTCCCACAGGAGGAAACGATTCGTGCTGTCCAGCCTCAGACGCTGGTGGCTCCAAAGCGGAGCTTTGTTCCCCTGCTTCCTGTACTCCTTGGACAATTTCTTTGCCTTTGCCCTCCGCTTGCTTCTTCTGCGAGTTTTGAGGGGCAGTTTCCCCATTTTCTTCCAGAGTTCTTGTGAACATAACTGAGATGTGGGCACTGAGCCCTGGGTTGCTCTCAGCACTTGGCAATGTGAAAACCACTGAGCCAAAGGAGGGAGGCTCTGAGTTGTCCTCATTAGCACTTCCAACCTCCAAAAACTGGCTGATGGGAAGTGGAGTAGCTTTGGCTCTTCGATGGCAATAGCAGCAACAACAGTGGTGATGCTCATCCACTGCTGGAGCTCGCGAGGAAGAGCCTCTAGCTGGACCTCTCCTACACGGCTGTCGCTGACGGAGTTTAACCATGGTGAAACTGACTCTGCTCTTGTGTGTGTGCAGGTGAGCTTGGAGTCGAAGACTGAACCTATTACTTCCCAAATCTTTCTCTGGTACCCAATTTCCTCTCTGAGACCCGTTCCTTGGTGGCAAGGTGGACCAATTCCGGTTCTCACCCAGCAATTGAGCCAAGTGCCACCGACTACAAGACCAGTAACCAGAGAGGCTATGGCAGTGATAGTAACCACAAGAAACCCGACAGAGCTGCCACCGCCTCGGCTCTCAGCAATTCCTTCTTTTCCCAAATTCTCCAGACATACATTTCTTACGCCCTCCATCGCTCTTGTTATGCTCTGCCTCATGCTCTCGAAACAGGCGCGCATTAAGTGCCCTGTACAGATCCATAAACCTACCGCCCGCACCATTAATTCCATTAATCGCAGCTGGGGGTTCAAGTGCCGGTTGACGGCCTTCATATGGAAGCCGTATTGTCTACACGGGGCAGCCCATGCATAGCATGTGGCATGCCCAACGTTGCCGTCCCGCCACCCGCATCCGGGGTAATATATAAAAATATTACTAAATATATTATAATAAATATAATTATAAACTTAAAAATATCTAATTTAACATATTAATTAATATAAATATAAAAAAAAATATAAATATAAATATATATTTTATTTATTATATTATATTATATTATATTATATAATATATATATATATAAAATTAGTTTACCTTTGTGTTTGCCTTCATTAAATATTTTATTAAATATAACACGGTTTTATATTAATATTTTGAAATTTATTTACTGTTTTATAATTGATTAATTAGAGTTGGGGGATTTTGGGACAGTTTTGTGTATTTCTTCTCATTTTCCAACGACTTTCGGCTGAAACGATATATTTTTTTAAGCAAAATTTCAACTCTCTCCAGGAGCAGGAGACCGACCAGGAGCCGACGAGCAGGGGAGGAGCGAACAGGAGTGCGAATAGGAGGGCAGAGGGCGAGCAGGAGGCCAACCAGGAGCCGACAAGTAGGGGAGGAGCGAACAGGAGTGCGAGCAGGAGGGCAGAGGACGAGCAGGAGGTCGACTTGAAGCCGGCGTACAGGGGAGGAGTGAGCAGGAGCCCGAGCGGGAGGTCGACCAGCAGCCGGCGAGTAGGGGCGTGAGCAGGAGGGCAGAGGGCGAGCAAGTGGTCGACTAGGAGCCGACAACCAAGGAGGAGTGAGCAGGAGGGCATTCAGGAGCATTCAGCAGGGGTTGAGCACAGGAGTGGTTGCAAGTGCGGCGAGCAGGGGGAACAGTAAGCGGAAGGGAAGGAGCACAGGGGCACGTCCCTTGGATTTCTGTACAAGCTGCATTGTAGAGGGCGAGCAGGAGGTTGACTAAGATTGGCGAGCAGGGGAGGAGCAAACAGGAGCGTGAGCAGGTGGTTGAACAGGAGCGGTGAGTAGGGGTTGTGCGGAGGAGGGCGAGCAGGGGAGGAGCACAGTAGCGGAAGGGGAGGAGCGCAGAAGCGGAAGGTGGTTTTCTCCTGAGTCGAGCGGCGAGAGGCAACAGAGGGGTTTTTCGTCCTGATCGCTTCATCTTCTGGTCTTTCATTTTTCTCTAAGCGGGGGCGAGGTGGCTTCCCTTGCCGCCTCTGCCCCCGGTGTCACCTCTGCTCCGGTGGGTCTTATCCTTCTCGCCGGCAGTTAGGTTTGTTCTGGCCACGGCATATCCTTTGGAGCGTTGAGGGAATAGCGGTGCTTCTGCCCTGTTTCGTGCCGCTTCTATGGATGTCTCAGTTGGTCTTTTCTGCAGGCAGTTGCGGATGATTGTGGCAGCGTTCTTCCTCTGTTTCTCGTCTGTTTCGGGTGGAGAGTTTGAGGGGGCGGGGAAGGAGTGGCTTCTTTTGCTGCTCTCTTCCTCATTTCGTGCCTCTCCTTCCTTATTGGGCGGACAGATCTTGTTGCTCTTTCTTCAGATGCTTGACTGCTTGGTTTTTTGGTGCCTCTTCTGCACCTTATAGATGGGTTGCCTTGTCTGGGGGCAATATTGGCCTTTCGGGGCTTTATTTGGGATCTGTTTTAGCAGATTTGCATGTGGCTTGGTCCACGTTTCCGCATATGCTTCTGGCATTTGCTCTATGTTATCTTCTTATATGAATGTTTCTGCATATGCTTCTTGCATTTGCTCTATGTAATCTTCTTATATGAATATATTACGCTTTTTTCTTCTGAAAAAAAAAAAAAAAAAAAAAAAAGGACTCTCTCCGCCAATAAAATATCTAAAAATAAAATTTTAATATATAAACAATAAACTATTCACCAAATATTTAATATCAACAAATTTTCTAATTCCAACTTAATTACAATTTAACTAATTTTCTATTTGTGATTCAACTGCACCTTCTATATGGACTAATTAGTTTACCAAATATCAAATTACAAAATCAGATATTCAGTGTGTATTTCTCGACGTAAACAGACAAGGCCGATGCTAATCTGGCCGAATGGAGGGGCATATTTTGAAGGGCCGAACCCGAAGAAGGTAGCGAAGCGCGCCGAGTGAAAGGCTAGTGTTCAAGTTTTTGCACAGACAAAAACAACCTATGAGTTAATAAGTCGTCTTATACTTTTTCATAAGCGTGGACATCACTGGATTATGAATTTTTTTAGTATTTAATCTTTTATTACTTATTTCTATATTGTTATTGTTAAAGATGAGGAATGACAGTAGTCATGGGTCACAAAGCAGTTATAAAACAGAGAAATGACCGTAGTCATGGGTCGCAAAGCACCATTGAAGCATATGAAGAAAATAAATCGAAAAGAAGAGGCAAATATCATTGCCATGGTTAGAGAGGTTCAGGCAATAGCCGAGGAACTGAGAAGTCTAGCAGAAGGCAAAGAAGAAATCGAAGGTGATTGGTGTAGCTTTGATGTGCTAGCACCTCCTATGTTTACTGGTAAATATTTTGATTATTAGATTATCAAGATATTAACTTTTCTTCAAGATAAAGAGTTAATTGAGTATGAGTCTTATAACCCATATGATGAAGTATGCAATGCTTTAGCATTGAATTTTATAAAACATGCATTGGATGAGAATTGTTTGTGCAAGGTAACAAAAGCTACAACTTGCAAGGAAGCATGGAAGTTCCTGGAAGCAGAGTTTGGTGCAAGGGAGAGTGACATACAATAGTAGATTATGTCACAAGCAAAGAAGTCAGCCGAAAATTTGAGAATATATGAGCAAGACTCGAAGAGGAAAACAAAGCTTGGAGAATTCCACTCAACAGTGGATGATAGTTGTTAAGACCATAAAATTAAAAGCCATTATCCAAGCATGCATATGGATGAAGAAGATGCAACAAAGATTGTTGAGAGAGAAGCATGAGCCTCTGTGTGAAACATAGCAAGAGAAAATAAATGCTCAAAGACTCCACTGTAATGTGGATGATGCAGATCATAGTTGGTTTGGGTGGCAACATAAAAGGCTACGTGCCACACCATGAATAATTAAAAAAGGCATGTAGCAATTGAAAAATCACACTTTCAATAATTCAAAAAAACATCGTAGCAACCAAAAACCCACCTTATACTTATTCATTTTTCTACTAATTCATTTTGTATAGCAATTAAGCCCGCGACCTATAAAGGTTCAGAATAGAAAAACATTGATTGGCTGGCTAACACTCCTTTTAACTCAATTTGTTTCTTTTCACAGGCCCAAAGGCTACATTTCACAATTCATCCAATCAGTTTGCTTGATATTTCTTTGGATTTCTCATTTATGCTTTGCCAATAAATGAAAAAATAGAAGCATAATGTTTTTAGGTGTCATGATACTACTCAAGTGACTACTATTAGAAGTGGAAGCCGTATTGGGTGAATGGTTTGTGTAGGAATAATTTCAATCCATGCGCCAATCTCTCAATGGCTTAGTTCTTAGTGAATTCAATCTATCAATGTCTATAGGCCATAACATGTAGGTTCATACTTGAAGGGAAACTCTGGTTGTCAGAGAGAGACATTCAAGTTAAGGAGGTTGATTCATTCATGCTAGTCACGAAGTCTCATTCACACAGATTAGGGTTAGTGTGAGGGTGTAACCCATTATATCTCCTTCCTACACCCACACCATGTTGAGAACATAAGACATGAAAGATAACCCTTGAATGGATGAGCGTTATAGTAAGGATTAAGCCCTTAATTTGAAGTGGGAAAGATCTTAGGATAAATGATATGAATGGAGGTAGTGGGTGGTACGCGCCCAAAAGAAATAGAATAAATTGGGCTTCTAGATGGAGAATGTATAGTTTATGTTTAATTAATGAGAGAAAGTTTTGTTTGGAGGTGGTACCTAAGCTATCATTCTTAGAGAAGCTATGCCTTTTTTTCGATTCCTCTAAGAGATGGATGCTTGCTCGAAGTCTTAACAAGTCCCATGCCAACCTATTCATGGGAGGTAATTATAGAATGGGTTTGGCTGGAAAATGGAGGGAGGCAATGTTGATTTCTATGTAGCTTGGGATGTACTCCAAGCCCTAGGGTTCGAGGATTGGAGGGAAATGAGCCACAAGTAGGCTTGTGCGCTTGGAACCCAAGCTTGGGGTTTTGCACCAAATCATGTTTTGGGCATTTATAGGAGCACATTTGTACATTTGATGGCATGTGATGATAGAGGGCAGAAAGGAGAATCCAGTGCTTTGAGAATTGTTGAATTCCAAGTTGTAGAAGTGGAGATATAAATTTTTGAATGCAATTTTTGGGTTGACACCATGAGTGTCAAGGTTGGCCTAAGGTTATGCCAGGCTCATAACAACTAGACAACCCTAAAATGTGACGTTTTGGAGCCCCTCCCTTAGGTATAAATAGAGGGTGAGTATGAGGCTTATTCCTCATCCATTTGTGCATCACAAGGAAGTGTACAAGCGGAAAGGAACTTATGTTCTAGGCTGCAGAAAGGAGGATTAATCAGTGTGGGAGAAATGAATGTTTTGGGTCTCTTTTAATGACCAAAATTGCAAGGAAGGAGGGACGAGATACATAAGTGAAGTTTGGAATGTTTAAGGGTTTCCAATGGTATTCTATCCTTGTAATAGTATGTCGCAGGACTTGCCGTAGCAGTCCGAGGAAAATAAAGGTAGGAAAGACCCTTAGAGAGGCAACTAAAGCCACTGTGGGTAGGTCGTAGGCCCTACCACCTTGTTTGAGGGAAGCATAGGTTGGATTGAGGGATTTTCATGCCTAGAACAACAACAAAAGAGGAGGAGACCTCTCAAAGTGAAGGCCACAATAAATAGAGGGAGTTGTAGGTGATTCAAGAGACTTTGTCTAGGGCTATTGTAGTACGCTAGGTGCACTGAATGACAAAAATAGTTGATAGACGTAGAAAGCATAATTTATCTTGTTTTGGGTCATCACTTTGATTGGATTTGGACTCGTCTAGATTGTAGTTTGTTGGGAGCCATTTGTTGAAGTTGCCTTGGGCATGAAGGAACTCCAACTAGGAGCAGATCCTGCTATGGAGCGATGTAGGTGTCCTAGTGTGGACAATGTTGTTGCATCCCATGGAAGCCAAGGAGGTAGGCCTAACATGGCATGTTAGAAGCCCTAACCAGTGGGCAGTTTCACAGTGAATTTTGGAGCCTAGATTTGTGCAATAGCTCCTGTATTACACATCAAAGGGAAGATATGGAGAATTCTGTGGGCAGTCATCTGTAAGGGTCTCCTAGGTGTGAGGATGCCCTGACTAGGTGTAGATGCTACAATGTGGACCTCATCACTCATGGTATATTGGAGGCCATCATGGGAGTAGACTAAGTGTGGACATGATTGGGCACTAATGGTCTACTGGAGGACATCATGATAGTGTCCAAGTTGGAGCCCAATGAGAAACATCTTGATGGACAAAGGTAGTTTTGAGAGAGGTAGTTGTTGAGCTCAAGGGTCTGATTGACCGGGATTAGTTTGTGGAGCCCTAGACTTGTGTGTGGAGAAGGAATTCTACAATAGATGATGGGTAGTCCTCCTAGCCTGTGTTCATTGTAGGAGATGGACATCTTGCAGTGATAGGTGGAAACCCCCCATGCCCTATGTTGGTCTTCATCAGAGTAGTGCAGGAAGACCATAATAGGCTGAAGTCCCTGAGTAGATGAGGAGCAACGATGGACAGATTGAGAGTTGTTCACAAGTGGATATGTAAACAAATAGGGAGGAGTCTTGATGTGTTGATGGACAAAAAATCAACTAGAGAGCACGTTGATAGCTGAGGTTTAGTGACCATATGTACTTGGAGCATTGATAGAGGCAGAAGCTGCAGATTGGGAGCTAAAGGACTGGGAAGGTACAGGGTATGACCGAGAAGCGTTGAGAGAGAATGAGACAACTAGATGGATATAGTATCTTGTTGAGGGCATATTGGTTGTCAATGGACTTACACAAATCCCCAATTTTGTATCTTGTACTAGTGGATATATGAGGGCCATTATCCCTAGTATGAGAGCCCTAGACTATTGTATTATGTCTTATTTAATATAACAAAGTTGGGTTGAAAATGATAAAAATTTGTCTATATTCTTTGAATGTGTGATTTACTATTTTTTATATTCCATTGTGCAAAGTAGTATCATTGAGATTCTTGGTTTGATAGTGTCAGAGTTTTTAATATTCTATCCTAAGACCAAGATTGTGGAAATTCAACATGGCATCAGAGCGTATCTGAGCTACTTCCAGGGATAGTGAATTAGAGTGTGCACAATGAAGTAACTCAGAGGGACTTTTTAGTGTCGAGATGATCGAGCATAGGGTTCAACTGAGGACATGGAGATGTGCTCTTGACATGTTACATGGCGAGATGGGCTGGGTGTTCTAGTGGGTTGGTGGTGAGCGTGGTCAAATTTTTTTTTTGTTGTAGGGTAGATTACTGATCATGGACTTCCTTTGATTTTTCATGGATGGTTGGTACAACTCGACGGTTTCTTTGGCTTCCATGAGATCAGGTTGATCGAGATGGCTTCATGTGATGGACTCGATATTGGAAAGTTAGAATGTTCATCGGATCATGGTGTTGAATATCCGATATTGGTGGGATTTTCACGAGTTGTATTTCACCTAGGAGGATGAGTATTTGTAGGATTGAGCCAATGGAGATTGTGTAGGCTCAGAGGGAATCTAGCCTCATAGGGAGAAACCCTATGGAGGTTTGGGATCTTCAGGTTCGGATGTGATGAGGCATAGGCAGTAATGAAATTGTCGGGTTCATTCTATAGGGTATGCAGTAGTGATGGATGCTAGATGGGATAGTGTCACCAAAGAAGATTATGGTTATTTCCTAGTCTTTGAAGTACCTCCCTCGCTAAGAGGCAGTGTTGATTTTTGTGTAGCTTGGGAGGTAATCCAAGCCCTAGGGTTTAAGGATTAGAGGGAAAAGCGCCACAAGTAGGCTTGTGGGCTTGGAACCAAGCTTGGGGTTTTGCACCAAATCATGTTGTGGGCATTTACAGGAGCACATTTCTACATCTGATAGCATGTGATGATAGAGGGAAGAAAAGAGAATCCAACACTTCGAGAATCGTCGAATTCTGAGTTTTAGAAGTGGAGATATGAATTTTTGAGTTTAATTTTGGGGTTGACACCATAAGTGTCAAGGTCAGCCTAAGGTTATGTTAGGCTCATGAGATTTGAACAACCATAAAATTTGACATTTTGGAGCCCCTCTCTTTAGTATAAATAGAGGGTGAGTATGAGACGTTTTCCTCATCCATTTGTGCATCTCAAGGAAACGTACAAGGAGAAAGACACTTTTGTTCTAGGCCGCAGCAAGGAGGGTTAACCATTGTGGGAGAAAGGACTATTTTGGGTCCCTTTTGGTGACTGAAATTATAGGGAAGGAGGGTCAATGTACAAAAGTGAAGTCTGGAATGTTTAAGGGTTTCTTATTGGTAGTCTATACTTGAAATTGTATATCGCATACCTTGTTCTAGCAGTATGTGGAAAATAAAGGGATGAGATACCCTTGGAGAGGTAGTGGATGGTGCTCTAGCTAGTTCACAGTCCCTACCACCTTTTTTGAGGGAAGCACGGGGTGGATTGAGGGATGTTGATGCCCAGAATATTAGTAGAAGAGGAGGAGACCTCTCAAAGAGAAGGCCACAAAAATAAAGGGAGTTGTAGGTTATTCGAGGGACAATGTGTAGGGATATTGCAGTATTCTAGGTGTCCTAACGAGGTGCAGTGAATGAAAATGATAGTTGATAGACTTAGAGACTAGAATTTGTCTTATGTTGGGTCATTTCTTTGACCAGATTTGAATCATCCTACATTGTAGTTTGTTGGGAGCCATTTGTTGGAATTGCCTTGGGCATGAAGGAACTCCATAGCGGAGCAGATACTACTATGGAGTGATGTAGGTGCCCTAGTGTGGACATAGTTTTGTAGACCATGGAAGCCAAGAAGGCAAGGTTGACGTGGCATGTTAGAACTAGTGGGCAATTTCACAATGAAGTTTGGAGCCTAGATTTGTGCAATAGCTCCTCTATTGCAGAGAAAAGGGAGGATATGGAGAACTCTATGGGAAGTCATGTGTAAGGGTTTCCTAGGTGTGAGGATGCCCTAACTAGGTGCAAATGCTACAACATGGACTTGGTCACTCATGGTCTGTTAGAGGGCAACATGAGAGTGGACCAAGTGTGGAAGTAACTGGGCAATTATGGCCTACTGGAGGACAACGTGATAATGTCCAAGTTGGATCCCGGTTAGTAACACCTTGATGGAAAAAGGTATTTGCGAGAGAGGTAGTTGTTGAGGTCAAGGGTCTAATCAACCAGGAGTAGTTTGTGGAGCCCTAGACTTGTCTGTGGATAAGGACTTCTAGAGAAGATGATGGGAAATCATCCTAGCCCGTGTTCATTATAGGAGTGGAAATCTTGCATTGATAGGTGACAACCCTCTGTGCCCTATATTTGTCTTCATCGGAGTAGCGCAGGAAGACCATAATGGGCTGAAGTCCCTGAGTAGTCGGGGAGCAACAATGGGAAGGTTGAGAGTTATTCATAAGTGGAGCTGTGAACAACTCAACAGGAGTCTTGATGTGATGATCCATTGATGGCCAAATGATCAACTAGAGAGAAGATTGATAACCGAGTTTCAATGACCAGATTGACTTGGAGCATTGATAGAGGCATGAGTTGCATGTTAGGAGCCGAAGGACTAGGAATGTACAGGGTATGACCAAGAGGAGATGAGAGAGCATGCGATAGCAAGATTGTCAAAGTATCTTGTTGAGGGAAAATTAATTGTTGATGGACTGACGCCAAGCCCCAGTTTTGTACCTTGTGCTAGTGGATGTATGAGGGCTATTATCCCTAGTATGAGAGCCCTACACTTTTGTATTATATGTTGTTTAATATAATGAAGTTAGCTTGAAAATTATAAAAATTTGTTTATATTCTACACATGTGTGATTTACTGTTGTTTATATTCCACTGTGCAAAGTAGTAAATATATGGGCCTGTATGTTTTCAGCATTAGTAAGTTGGCACTGATGGTGTTTTTTCAACGAGAATCGTTTTGGATGTGCTAGTGGCATTTTATGTTTACTTCACCTGTTCAGGATAGATTCTCATTTGGGGTGGCTTGTCCCCCCAATAATAGCAACAATAGCACCATACCTACTAAGCATTCATGGTTGAAGAAATTGGTAAGGGCATACAAGACATTGAAATGATGAATTATTCTTTTCACTATTGTTCACTTCCTCCCATTCCCAAAATATTCCAATCGGAAGACTCGACAATAGCTACCCCATGCGTTTTCCTTGGGCATACTCGACAACGACAGAGAAATAAGGTAAAGACATAGGAGTGGTTTCAATGTGTAATAGAAAAAATAGATCTTCAGTAGTAGAATCAACTCCAATTAATGTCAAACATGTAAAATACATAGAATTCCACCTTCTAGCATCTTGTTTCATTGATATAAAAAGACTATTCTAATTAGGGGTGTAGCTATAGTTCACCTTTTCTAGAGTCTGTATGTTTTCAACATCCTAGAATCTCAGAAAAAATCTCATAAAAATGTGTTTTAAGGCATCTTAATCTAAAAAAAATTCATAGGAAAATGTAATTTCAGGTGAAAGGAATGAAATCCAAACCCAGGTGTGGTGAAGCTCGAAGCATTGATTCATGGAGTTGCATATTGAATTTCATACCTCACTCTACCTCAATCCTAGGTGCGGAGAAGCCCACAACATAGATTCATTGAGTTGAAGATTGAATTTCATACCTCGCTCTACCTTGATCCCGTTCATGCAAAGCCAAAGGTTGGAACAAATTTAACAATAACAAAATGTAACAACAACACTGCAAAGCCAAAGGTTGGAACATGAATAACAAAAACATTTTTCTAAACATAGGGGAAGGGGAAGAGACCCTATGTGCTGGCTAGGAAAAACCTATATGTCACAAAGATCCATACATTACACATCATAAAAATTCGAAATGTAAAAAAGACCTAGATGTCACAAGCAGGAAATCCTAAAAGAGAAAGGAGGAGTTAACTAAAACACTTAGCATTTATTTTTAGTCTAGCATCACTTCACTTGCAAAAAATCATTCTTCAAAGCGACTATATATCTCATCAATGCTACTATACATCCTAGATTAACCTAGTAGATGCCTTGGGAAGAGGCCAAATAAGACCTCAAATTTTTTGATTCGTTAACAGAAAATGTTGCCAATGTTTAATAGGTTGAGGAAAAAGTGAATTAAAACTTGTATAGAAAAAATTTAGGTTTAAATATGTATGTTTTCGTGTACACTGGCTCATACTTCAAGGCACATCGATTATAATAGTCCCTCCTGCATTATGACGAGCATTAATAATAACTCATTTGCCATATATTTTTTCAAATACAATTTCAAATATATATATATATATATATATATATATATATATATATATATATATATATATATATATATATATATTTCTACTTTTATATCGTTCAATTTATATTTTTAACATATATTTTTTATAAGAATTTTTACTTTTTAGGAAAAAAATTGTATATAAATTTTACAAGATCTAGCAAAACCACATTTATAAAAACACATCAATATTTATATACATTTATATCAACTTCCATATACAATATTGTGCATATTAGTATATTAATGTATTTAAATGTAAATTAGTATATTAATTTATTTAAATGTACATCACTGTGCATTAATGTACTTAATTTTATATACATTACTCTTATGCACAGTAATGTATATTAATTAAACTATATTGATGTATAGTAATGTATATTAACATACATTAATGCACTACCAAAACCACGTTAAAAATATTAATGTCATTGATATAGCCAAAGGCTTCACTAAAAAACCTAGGTTTTATATTCCCTTGTGTTTTTAGTATTAATCCCCAGCATTTTTTCTTCCCTGTGATTATAGTTGTTTCGGTTTCTAGTATTAATTCCTTGGGTTTAAATCTCTTCAATTAAAATTATTCCCTTGGGTTTATAATCTCTTCAGTTAAAATTATTCCCTTGGGTTTATAATCCCTTCAGGATTTGGTATTATACCCTAGAAATATGAACCCTTAGATTAATAGACCCAATGGATTGACAAAATAAACCCAAAGGAATACAAACCCTAGGGTGAATAGTATTAGTCCCTTGTGTTTATTATCCCTTCAATTAGTATGGTTTACCATGGTTGATTTACATATTGAGATAATCTTTGTCACAATGCGACTTTGGACCATGGTTGACCATTATTTATTTTCATATCAAGACAATCCTTGTCACAATGCGACATTAAACCATGGTTGACCATGGTTGATTTTCATATTATGACAATCTTTGTCACAATGCACCATTTGACCATGGTTGACCTTGGTTGGCTATGATTGGCCATGGTTGACCACATTTGATTTTATAAACCCAAGGGATTGATAAACCCAAGGGATTAATACTAAAACCCCTTGGGATTATGAACCCAAGGGAATAAAATTAAACCCAAGGAACTAATATTATAAAACCAAAGTATATAAACCCTAATACAAATATTACAAATAGTAAAATATACATGATTGACCATGGTTGTCCATGTTTGATTTTATATTGAGACAATCCTTCTCACAATGCGACATTGGACCATGATAAAGCATGGTTAAGCATGGTTGACCATGGTTGACCATGCTTAACCTATAAGTAAATAACTTGTCTTATACTTTTTCATAAGCGGGGACAACATTGGATTATAAATTTTGTAAGTATTTAATTTTTTATTATTTAATTCTATATTGTTAAAGATGAAATTAAAGGAAGAGTTTATAAATTAATAATAACTCATTCGCCATAACTTTTTTCAAATACGATTTCAAATATTTTTTTTTTTTACTTTTATATTGTTCAATTTTTATTTTTAAGATATATTTTTGATAAGAACTTTTATTTTTTAGGAAAAAAAAATGTATACAAATTTTAGAAGAATAAAACAAAATAAGCATGAAATTAGTGAGATGCTATCACAAACATTGTGCTCTTTTTGGAATAGTTTAATTCTTCAAAAGTGCATTACATTTTTAATTGCTCTCTATAAAGCTTGAATGAGAGTCTTGACAATGACTAGACTCTACTCAACCAACTAATTCAAACCTCATGTGTTGTAAGAGTTACATGATCCTTTGGTGATAAATCTAAGTAATGAAGTGATTTCACCCATCAACACATATGAAAAATAGGAAAGACTTTTGGACTCTTGATTTAGATCTTTTATAAATCCTAAATTAAGTTTCTATATTGATTTAATGCTGTGAGTGTAATTTTAAAATATGTAAACCATCTGTTGAAGTTTTCATAAGTAAAATACCAATTTATGTCTCTTTACCTTTCCAAAGCCTTTTCCAATGTTTTTTTCCAATTTCCTTAGCTATTATAAACTGAAATGAACACCCACTAGGATGCGTTTTCCAAACGTTCAAATTGGAATATATGTCCCATGACCTTGGTCTTATTTTTCCTTTATTAACTTTATTACATGAACTTTTAACCCAAGGTTGTTACGATATGATTTTAAAACCTTGTTCGTATGGGATGTGAGGCTAGGGAAATATCATTGTGATATGAAATTGATGAGTCTTAAGTATGGTGTGATGCCTTTCCTAGAAGAAAAGTTGGTCACTATATCTTTCATGATGTCCCATGTAGGTGTTGTTGTTTATCTTGATGTAAGAGTTGAAGGCCAAGGATTTTAGTACACAAGCCCTAGGATGAACAAGTATATATGGAGACTAGGAATATAGCCATCTTTACATGCACTTGTGTGATGGAACATGGCTAGGGTTTGTAAACCACAAGGATGAAAATATTGCTAGTGTGAATCGCATATGTGCTAGAACCTTGTTGAAGCCAAGGGAGAACTTGTTGTTGTTAATGTTAGCTTATTGTTTATCTTTGATGGTGGGTAGGGTTTTCTTGATTTTACCTTGATATAGTTTGGATAACTCGATATTGTTCTGATTTTGTGATAAATTTGCTCACATGTATTTCATTTCTTATACATACGTATAATGTATCTTGCTATCCAAAATTGTGTGATTGCAAATTTGTTTTTTCTTCTTGCATTATCTTCATGGTTAAATAATTTTCAAGTTTTTTCATTCATGTTGATTTGATATAACACAAGTTTGAAATTTTCAAGTGATTTAACATAGAAATCAAATGTTAAAAACATATTTCTATTACACAAATTATTGTAATAAAGTGATTTTCAAATTTGGTATGTGCTTGGAGAAATGTACCATAACGGCTAGAACTTGTTGCAATTTGTTTGGAATCATCAATTACTTTACCATCAAGAATATTCCTAATTGACATGTTGTCAAAAACCTAATCCAAACACCTTCAACAATACAACATGTCAGATTGCTCACTTCACAATAGGTGATTTACATCATCATGACAAAGTTTCAAATTCAACCTAACAATATAACACTTCAACATCAAGTAAACAGACATTTCAATTCATACACACAAACGTAAATACACACAGACATAGACACCCACTAAAAGTTTTTTCAGAAGTACATATTTAACAAAATGACACAACGAGTTCAATATACAAGACAACACCTCATCCATAAACATAGAAGTATGGCATGCAGTGACCTATAGAGAAAATGATTCTAATATACGAACAACATCTCATGCCAAAACATGATCATTTGGCATATTATGGTGTGTATACAAAATGGATCTCTCAACCTCTTCTACCTTTACCATCATCATTTGCATCCTAGAAGTCAACCTTTATCTTCTTGCAAGAAGAATGTAGTCAATTTTCTTTCTTTTGAGGCGTGCTTCTTCTCTCTCAGGACTGCACAAAGAAAGAACATTCTCATTATATTTTTTCCACAATAAAACAACCTAACAACCTAACACTTCAACATCAAGTAAACAAACATTTCAATTCACACACACAAACATAAATACACACAGACACAGACACCCACTAAAAGTTTTTTTAGAAGTACATATTTAACAAAATGACAAAAAGAGTTCAATATACAAAACAACACCTCATGCATAGACATAGAAGTATGGCATGCAGTGACCTATAGAGAAAATGATTCTAATATACGAACAACATCTCATGCCCAAACATGATCATTTGGCATATTATGGTGTGTATACAAAATGGATCTCTCGACCTCTTCTACCTTTACCATCATCATTTTCATCCTAGAGTCAACCTTTATCTTCTTACAAGAAGAATGCAGTCAATTTTCTTTCTTTTGAGGCATGCTTCTTCTCTCTTGGGATTGCACAAAGAAAGAACGTTCTCATTATACTTTTTCCACAATAAATTAAACACTTACAAACTAATAATTTATAATTCAACCCCATAAAACTTATTGAGGATGATCTAATAAATTACAAGGGTGATTTCCTCCTCCCCACCTCTAACCTCTCTACTATACCACTCTTTAATAGTTACAAGAGTTAGAGAATATAATTTAAACAAAAATTCCTAGAATCTCCTCAATTAATGATAGAGAAAAGAAATCATCAATGGATGATCTCATCTTGAATTTCTAACCCAATGATGGGGATTCACTAGTGGGTGAAGTAGGCAACTACACAACTTGCTTAGAACAAACATCTATTCTTGCATCTAGTGAAATTCCATTATGGTCAAGGGATTACATGGTGGATATCTGGACTTGAGATGGAATAATGGTAGTCAAAATGGTTGTGGGGGGTAGAGGGTATAAGGGGTTTAGTGAATGGTCTGTGGATGCAACCTTTGTGGGTGGATGGATGACAAATGTGGTGGAGGGAGTCGATGATGACCAGTGATGGGTTATATTGATGATGGAATTTCCCTATTGGAGGTAAGATAGATACCAAATATCAGGGAAATGTGATGATAATGATGGAAAAATGATGGGAAAACAATGAATGATGGTGAATGATATGTAGTGGTAAGAGTGGAAAATTGAGAAAATGGATGAACTTGCACACACATTTATAATATTTCAATTAGTAAAGGCGAATATAATAATAAAATACAAAGATAGATAAAACCTTTTTAGGAGGAGAACCAAAGAAAAATCAACTAACTTAGAGCTTCCATGCTCAACCAAACAATATGTGAGCGAAAAAAAAACAACTAAGAAACTAGACTAAATAGACCATGGGAAAAAGTACCTACTCATAGTCGTTGTTGGAGAATTTTTGCACCATAAAGAAGGATAATGCATTTGATCAAGTGGTATTGATTTCCAGGAGGTCACCTCTCTCTTGTCAACTAAGACCATGAAATCAAATTTCTCCTATTCACAATGTGAGGTGACATTGTGTCATTACTTGTACAATAAGGGCATTACATGACCATGGATCCTCGATATTATGAGCCATGGATGAGGCTGACCAACACATGAAACAAGCATCTAACTCAGTGCCTTGAAATGAAATTGTTGGGTTCGATGCCCAGTACTTTCTCATAGTAAGTGTGTTTGGTGATAAATAATATTGGTGGCATGTAATGCCATGTATCGTCCATTAATGCATGTTGGAATGGTGGGATTATGCCCCTCTCCACTATTCCACATGAAAACACCCCATCTCAAAGTTCTTTAGAAAACAAACAAATAAACATTCAAACAATTAATAAACCCATCATTAAAGTACTTTCTCATAGTAAATGTGACTAGTGATAAATAATATTGGTAGCACGTAATGCCATGTATTGTCCATTAATACATGTTGGAGTGGTGGGATTATGCCCCTCTCCACTCTTCCACATAAAAACGCCCCATCCCAAAATTCTTTAGAAAACACACAAATAAACATTTAATCAATTAATAAACCCATCATTAAAATAACAGTGATAAACATTGAAAGAATTAATAAACCCATCATCAAAATGTCAAAACTTATTATAAACAATAGTAATCAAATTAACCATAACGTTAGACTTATTATAAACAATAATAATCAAATTAGCCATAACCTATTATAACGGCACCAAAAAAACATTAAAAAATCAGTCATAATTAAGCCAGCCCTATTACATATCTTATTAGCTACCTATCCAACATAAATAGTATCAAACAGAAATAGTAACTGAGTCTGGCTTAATCTAAAATCCAGAGGTGCAACTTGTAACTAGCATCTTGGCAGCATCTGACGCACACAATTATATACCACTGGCAACAACTCCATTCGCAATCGTTAAAATGATATCTGCCCAAAATGGTAAGATTTCAAAAAAAAAAAAAAAACACTAATGAGATGACGTGGTGGAAATAATTAATGCAGGGCGAGTATAAATAGAGATAAAACTGAAAGGAATTAAATATCATATTATAAAAAAGTAAAGTAATTGAAATTAAAAGAAAAAATACTAATCCTAAGGAAGCTATGCTATTTTTTAATATTTAGTATGAATCATACTGCAAGATATGTTATTTTTTTAATATTTAATATGAACTATATTGCAAGATATATTATTTTTTTAATATAGAATATGAATCATATTGCAAGATATATTATTTTTTAATATTTAATATGAATCGCATTGCAAGTAAAATGAGGTGGTGGAAATAATTAATGCAGGGCGAGTATAAATAGAGATAAAACTGAAAGGAATTAAATATCATATTATAAAAAATATAAAGTAATGGAAACTAAAAGAAAAAATACTAATTGTAAGGAAGATATGCTATTCTTTAATATTTAGTATGAATCATACTGCAAGGTATGTTATTTCTTTAATATTTAATATGAACTATATTGTAAGATATATTATTTTTCTAATATAGAATATGAATCATATTGCAAGATATATTATTTTTTTAATATTTAATATGAATCACATTGCAAGTAAAAAATAATATAATTAATTTTATATATAATTTAAGTTATAAATAAAATATTTTAATGTCTAGTTATATATCAAGTTTATGTAATGAAAAACAAATTAATATATTAAAATTGATTTAAGTTATTTCTAAAAATAATTAGTTGATTAAGTTAATTATATAAATAAATGTTTGATTCAAAATATAATATCATATTATTATATCATATTATAAATCATATTATATAAATGAGAGTGATATTTTCATTTATGTTAAGATAAAAGAGAGTTATATTAGGAAAAAAAATAGTAATATTAAAATAGAATTAGATAAAACAATATAATATTTAATTATATTTAAGTAAGTAATATAGGTGTTTATTTTGAAATATTATTTATAATATAATATTATAAACTATAGTAAATATTGATGATGGTGGTGGTGGTGGTGACCACTAAGACCAACACTGTAAATAGAAATATATATAAATGAGAAATATATATAACTTATATTTTGGTAAATAGAAATATAACACTTATCTTATACTATCAATGTCCAGAGGAGCTTATTTTGCGATCATATTGTTTTCATGAAAAGCAACAAAACATTCAAAGATATATTCCTTTTTTATTTTTACCCGATGAATATAGAGAATTTGCATCAAAGGACATGTGAAATTCACCTCGATGAACAATAGAAATATAATTTTGGGTCCCTAGAACAGTGGAATATCCCCCATACATGTATCCTAAGTAGAGGATGAGAGAGAGAGAAAAGGAAAATAATTATTGGACGTGTATCATATAGTGCCTACTAAAAGCCCCTTTATCTATCTAGTAATGTGATATCTTAGTTTGGACTTTGGAGAGAATCAGACTAAAAATCAGAAGGTTGCATGTTTTATTCACAATCACCACATTTCAGATTTTGTAATTCATTCTTAAAAATGTTTGTTGAACTGAATAGATAAATGAAGGCAATCCCACGAATTACTATGACAAAAGAAAATCTTATTCTATATGCCAAACTGTAGCACTCAAACAGGCATTTGTCAAATACTTGTAATAGAAGGTGAAACTCAATGACTTCATTAGTAACTTAAGTTTGTCTACAATTGATTCTTTCAATGTATTTCCATTTATCCCAGCATTATTGTGTCAAAGGACACAAGATATTTAGAATCAAATTGTGATCAAGGAGCCTAAACCCTGACTATTTTCTCGATCATCCTGGGCTGGCTCCATTTCACTCTTTATTTCTTAAATTTCACTCTTTATTCCTTGACTAGCCAACTCCCAAGAATGTGACTCAGTTCAGAGAACTTGATAGAATATCCAATTTATATAGGAAGTTTCGTCAAGGGTTTTGGAAGCATCATGACACACCCTCACTGATCCTACCAATAAGGATCGATTTAAATGGACAAAGGGGGTAGAGGGGCTACCTTCTTATCTATGAAAACTCTAACACTCAAGAAGGCATCTGTCAAATACTTGTAACCAAAGGTGGAGCTACAAGACTTCATTAGTAACTTAGGTTTGTCTATAATTATTTTTCTTAGTATATTCATTTATCCCAACATTATTGTGGAAAAAGACACAAGACTTTTAGAATGAAAAACCGTTAGTTTTTCCTCCTATCATATTGTGATCAAGGAACCTGAAGCCTAACAATTTTCTTAATCATCCAGGGCTGGCTCTATTTCACTGTTTATTTCTTGAATTTCACACCTTATTCTTTGACTAACCAACTCCCAAGAATGTGACTGTCATTCATTTGAGAGAACTTGATAGAATATACATTTTATATAGGAAGTTTTGTTAAGGTTTTTGAGGATTGATTTAAATGGATGGAGGCCACAAAGGGGCTACCTTTTGACAAATGAAAAAGTTCCAGCCCTGTATTTGCACTACCAGACTTCTCGCAGACTTTTGAAGTGAAATATGACGCTTTGAGCACTGACATGAACAATGTAGTCATGGAAATTCAACAACCTACTGCCTTTCAAAGGAGAAACTAACAGACAAGGAGAAGTTGTTAGGAATCTATGACAAGGAAATGTTGGCCCTTATGCATGTTGTGAAAAAATTCAATCCATATTTATTGGGACAACACTTCAAAATTTGAACACATCATGAAACTTTGAAGTATTCAGTATCCCAGTGGAATTTTAGTGAACAAGTAGGAAAGTAAACTACAAGGTTTTTACTTTGAAATTCAATACAAGAAAGGCATAAATAATGCTTCAGTAGATTTCTTATCTATGCAATATGAGTTGCATGCCATATATATGGTAGCACTGGCATGGAGAAAAAATTTATTAGCTGAATATGCAAATATTCAAAGGATGAGAGAGCTATTGATATGCTATAAAACTCAAAAAGAACCCACAACAAAGGATGAGAGAGCTGTTGATATGCTACAAAACTCAAAAAGGACCCATAGCAATGGCAATGGGTATACATTTTCAGGCAACCTCTTTATATATATATATATATATATATATATATATATATATATGAATTGCACATATCTAGTATAAAAATCTAGATTTTAGGAAGGCAATGATAAAAAAATGCCATTCCTCACCTACTACCAGTCAATTATGGTAAGCTGCAAGACATAGTGAATTGGGTCTGTCCTGAGTTAATTTTAAATAACGATGTATCAAGGTATTCAAGATCCATCCTATCTTACTTCATTCAAATTCATCCATTGATACTTGGGCAAGCCCCTATGAAAATTAATTAAACTAAATTAATGGGAAAATGTCTGCTAGACCATTAGACCTTCAATTCTCACATGAGAGGAGTTGCTGTCCCCAATCCACCGTCCCTTGAAAAATTTGGGTACGCTCTAGCCGTCCAGGGGATGAGTCCCTTGTACCTGCCCTTTAATCATCTTGAAAATCATTGCAACATAGATGCAAATGTTACATAAAATAGCAAGATTATACTTGATGAGAGAATTCTCAATAACAGAAATAGGATTTACCCGAGATCCTGCACATCTTATAAGTAAAATTATGTTCATGGTATATAATTTGCTAACTAATGTTTTCATCCAGGAACTCCTCTCTTTAATGAGAACTGAAATGAATCAATTGAGGATGCCATGCCTAACACCCTAATTATCAGCCCATTCAAGATTGACGCACCTCTGTATCTATATTCAAAGGTCAAGGTTAACAACTGAATCCATGCAAACAACAAATGGGTATCATGGATGGATTTGCGAACCAAACACATTGTACAATTCAGTATGTTTTAAATATGGTACAACAATTGACCTATTTTTATTTGATCAAACTATGAATGTACAGAGTAGCTTATTTAAGTATGATGGTAATTCTTTCATGAAAAGAAACACAAAATTCAAAGATATATTCATTGCTGATTTTTACCCGATGAATATAGAGAATTTGCATCAAAGGACATGTGTAATTCACCTTGATGAACAGTAGAAATATAATTTTGGGTCCCTGGAACAGTGGAATATCCCCCATATAGGTATCCTAAGTAAAGGATGAGAGAGAAAGAATAGGAAAATAATTATTGGACATGTATCATATAGTGCCTACTAAAAGCCCCTTTGTCTATCTAGTAGTGTGATAGCTCAGTTTGGACTCTGGAGAGCATCAGACTGAAAATCACAAGGTTGCATGTTCTATTCGCAATCATCACATTACAAATTTTGTAATTAATTCTTCAAAAAGTTTGTCGAACTGAATAGATAAATGAAGGCAATCCCAGGAATTACTATGACAAAAGAAAAGCTTATTCTACATGCCAAACTGTAACACTCAAACAGGTATTTGTCAAATACTTGTAACAGAAGGTGAAACTCAATGACTTCATCAGTAACTGAAGTTTGTCTAAAATTGATTCTTTCAATGTATTTCCATTTATCCCAACATTATTGTGGCAAAGGACACAAGATATTTAGAATCAAACTGTGATCAAGGAGCCTAAACCCTGACTATTTTCTCGATCATCCTAGGCTGGCTCCGTTTCACTCTTTATTTCTTGAATTTCACTCTTTATTCCTTGACTAGCCAACTCCCAAGAATGTGATTCAGTTCAGGGAACTTGATAGAATATCCAATTTATATAGGAAGTTTTGTCAAGGGTTTTGGAAGCATCATGACACACCCTCATTGATCCTACCAATAAGGATTGATTTAAATTGACAGAGGGGGTAGAGGGGCTACCTTCTTATCTATGAAAACTGTAACACTCAAGAAGGCATCTGTCAAATACTTGTAATAGAAGGTGAAACTACAAGACTTCATTAGTAACTTAAGTTTGTCTATAATTATTTCTCTCGGTATATTCATTTATCCCAACATTATTGTGGAAAAAGACACAAGACATTTAGAATGAAAAACCATTAGTTTTTCTTCCTATCAAATTGTGATCAAGGAACCTGAAGCCTAACAATTTTCTTAATCATCCAGGGCTGGCTCTATTTCACTCTTTATTTCTTGAATTTCACTCCTTATTCTTTGAATGGCCAACTCCCAAGAATGTGACTGTGAGTCATTTGAGAGAACTTTATGGAATATACATTTTATATAGGAAGTTTTGTCAATGGTTTTGAGGATTTATTTAAATGGATGGAGGCCAGAGAGGGGCTACCTTCTGACAAATGAAAAAGGCCCAGTCCTGTATTTTCACTACCAGACTTCTCGTAGACTTTTGAAGTGAAATATGGTGCTTTGAGCACTAACATGAACAGTGTGGTCATGGAAATTCAGCAGCCTATTGCCTTTCAAAGTAGAAATTGACAAACAAGGAGAAGTTGCTATGCATCTATGATAAGGAAATGTGGGCCCTTATGCATGTTGTGCAAAAATTCACGCCACATTTATTGGGATAACACTTCAAAATTCTAATAGATGATGAAATTTTAAGTATCTAGTATCCCAGTGGAATTTTAGTGAACAAGTAGGAAAGTAAACTACAAGGTTTTTACTTTGAAATTCAGTACAAAAAAGGCATAAATAATGCTTTAGCGGATTTCTTATCTATGAAATCTGAGCTGCATGCCATATCTAAGGTAGCACTGGGATGGAGAAACAAATTATTAGCTGAATATGAAAATATTCAAAGGATGAGAGATCTGATGATATGTTACAAAACCCTCGCCAATAAAGGGACTAAATTATAATACATTAACCCTTGCCAATCACACTCACGATACTAATGGCCCTTGTAGCCTTCCTAACATAACTATAATAAACCACCAGAGTTTGCCTAATTCGAGCAAGAAATTAACAAAGAAAGGTACGCATAAATAATCTTGGTAAGAATATGAATGCAAATAATAGGAGCAGGAGGAATAAGGCCAATAATAGGAATGTGGATTTGGCTTTAGCAAATAGAGAAGGATGGTCATCTACCAACCTTAGGACCTTCGTTGCGATGGCCAGGCTTTGAGCAGAGTGGCGATTGGACTAGTGGGCTACATACCTCGAAATGGTTGGATGGAAGTGACCCACCCTGACTGCTCTCTAATGTCAAGCAACTTTGTCAGCCGACCGTTCATTACATTATAATTGGGTGCACATTAGGTCATCATCTCAAATTCAATGAACGAGAATGGCCAGGTTCATCTGAATATTTTCTAGCATGACACAAAAGATGAGAGGGTTGCCCATATGCTACAAAAGTCAAGATATGAGGGGATCTTCACTTTGAAATTCAATACAAGAAGGGAATGAGAGGGTTTTTATTTTGAAATCCAATACAAGAAGGGCATAAATAATCCTCCAAGTAAGTTCTTATGTCACTGCTACCTCCTCTTTATTGCCATATTTGACTTGAATTATTTCATTCCTCTTTTACTGATAGAGAATTAGAAAGCCAATCTTTAAAGCTACAAAATCCAATGGATTATTTCCCAAGGCTTCTATGGTTTTCCTAGTGGAAGCTTCCTTGGGCTCTATCATGTAAGGCATTTTAGGCTTCTTTGGCACATACAGGGGATTCAATCCCTACACAAAACACATAACCCTCTCAAATTGCAAAACCCATTTTAGAATGAATTCAATAAAAGTATTCTCACAATTGGAATTCAATAAAAGTATTCTCACAATTGGAATTCAATGAATGAGAATGGCCAGGTTCATCTAAATATTTTCTGGCATGATGAAAAATATGAGAGGGTTGCCCATATGCTACAAAAGTCAAGACATGAGGGGGTCTTTACTTTGAAATTCAATACAAGAAGGGCATGGGAGGGTTTTTATTTTCAAATTCAATACAAGAAGGGCATAAATAATCCTCCTACTCATATTTCTTATCTATGCCATCTAAGCAGATTTCTTATTGGGTGCACAGTGATTGATGAACTCAACAAAAAATTTCTCACCATTGGTATCCCAAGGAACAAAATTGTATAGATTCATCTAACTTTGTTTCAAGTTAATATTTTGTAGAATGAAAGGAAAGAGCCTACCCTAAACTACTCATTAGAACAAATCACATACCTAGAATTTGCCTCGCCTTAGAGTAAACAAAAATGCTAACCCCTGCCAAGTATTTGAACCTTATTTTCTTGGCTATGCTAGGCCAACCCAAGCACACCTAGTGCAGGTTCATCCCAGGCAACTTGCTTAAACTTAGATAGGTAAGGACACCATCTATGAAACCATATATTTTTTAAATAGGTCTTGATTAGATATGTTTGCTTACATAATGTGGTCTTGCTAAATCCAAATGTCTTCCTACAGGTCGTGCTCCAGTGTGCTTTTGCCTACCTGGTGTGTTTCCATCTAATGCAGGCCTAGCTTGGCAAGTCTCATTCCATCCATCTTAGATTGGATACCAACACTCTCTCTAGGAGTAGTAAGTCTATCCATACTCTTTAAAACCACTTTGTTCAAGATGGTTGAGAAAAATAATAAATGGAGATTACTGAATATGACCCTTACATGATATTGAATGGTTAATAATCTCACACCAAGTGTGTTACATTATAAGCTTAGCTTGTTATTTTATAAGCTCGGAATCGCTTGGATTCTGGGTCACTCAGGCTAATAAGAAACATCTAACTACCAGATTCTATTTGCAAGATGTGGGGACTAAAAGAATTATCATAAAATTGGAATAAAGTTTAATTTACCTATTGAAATTCCACAAACAGTTTATAAAAAGATAATTATGAAAAGCCCAAAATTTTCTTTTAAGTTTAATCATTAGAAGGTTTCTAAATGAGACAATGAGAATATTTTTCAGTGAATTTAGCACCATCTTTGAGATCACCTTATAGACTATATTACAAAACAATTTGCTTAAAGCCATCCAGGAAGTTAGAATTTTTTATCTTTCGATTCTTGGAATAAAAGGCGTTGTCAGAGGAATCTCTCAGATATTCTTGATTCTTCCACCACTGTCCAGGACCCCCCTTGATGATGTCACAACATTCCTAGAAAATATAAGTGCAGAAGCAAACCAAAACAAGAGCTTTGTTCTTATTCGTTGAGAAAAGTGCTAACTAAAATTCTTCTAATTCCAATTCCTCTTGTTCCTCTTCTGAATCAATTAATATTTCTAATTTTCTTCTGATCCTTAAAGAGTCTTCCATTTGAGAGTAAGAGGCATTTCATTTTATTGACTAGTCTATTTGTGATGAAAGAATTGATTCTTCTTGTCACCTTTCTTCAACTAGGGTTACCCTATATTTATACTTTGAGAGAATCCTCTCCTATCTATGCACTTTATCAAGGTCCTCAGAGTTGAGCCTTTAAGAAGGTCTTTTGAAAATCGTTAGCCCGGATGTCTATTTTCAATTCATCCATATTTTTTCCTATGGCTTCTTTATTCTTAAAAATGCCACCAGAAGCTTCTCTATTTCAATGACTCATTTTGTCCTTCATAAGTTGAAGTCTTTGAGCCATGAGAAACATTATTTTATCCAAAATGAATATTTTTATTCCACCATTACTCTAGTTTGTCTTTGAAGTTAGGATGAGATATCTAAATGTTTACAAATATCAAAGGCAAAAATTTGGAAGCTAGATGTACCCAAATTTCCTAATACCAGTCTATGTTTAGATTTGGAATTCTTGGGGATTAGGATTAAAAAAAAAAGTTACCTGGAAACCATTGGGAATTTTCAAGAAATCTCTCAGTCCCTTCTGCATTGTGATTCCTCTCCACCTTTCAATTAGTCCAAGTGAAGCGATCCCTCGTAGGAGTTGGATGCCAAAGACGGTCAGTTGAAATGAAGTCCACAAACTCTAGGTTGGCTGAATTGAATCCTAAGCCTCTGTTTTTCTCTGAATGTATAAGAGTTGCATTGAAATCTCTGTCAACAACCATTTTTCTTCCTCCAAATGGATTGAAACACTTCCAACAATTCCCAACATCTCTTCTTCAAAATCGGATTAGGAGCATTGTAGACATCTTGTATAGAGAAAATATACACTGGCCACATAATTATGGACTCTATAATGAATCCAAAATTGAGAACTAAAAATGTGATAAATATTCATCTTTGCAGCATCCCACAAAATAGAAAATACCAAACCCAGCTCTGCCTACTTCTTCAGACTTGGTTGTTGTTTTAGCTTTTCATCACTTCATTGCATTTCTTGATCCAAGTCAGTTCTTATACCACTGTTGCCTCTAGTTTATTACTAGATTTGGCTTGAATTATTTCATTCCTCTTTTCCTGATAGAGCATTTTAGAGCCAATCTTTAAAGCTACAAAAGCCAATGGATTCTTGCCTAAGGCTTCTATGGTTTTCCTAGTGGAAGCTTCCTTGGGCTCTATCATGTAAGGCGTTTTAGGCTTCTTTGGCATGTACAGGGGATTCGATCCCTACACAGAAGACACAACACTCTCAAATTGCAAAACCCAAGATAGAATTAATTCAATAAAAATCTTCTCACCATTGGCATTCAACGAACAAGAATGGCGAAGTTCATCTAACTATTTTCTGGCATGACACAAAAGATGAGAGGGATGCCCATATGCTACAAAAGTCAAGACATGAGGGGGTTTTTACATTGAAATTCAATACAAGAAGGGAATGAGAGGGTTTTTATTTTGAAATTCAATACAATAAGGGCATAAATAATCCTCTATCTCAGATTTCTCATCTATGATATCTGAATCCCCAGGTCTTAACACTAACAAAATCAACAACACTTCTGCATTGTCTATCTGAAGCTTTTTTTGAGCATGGCCATTTCATGTATTTGGTACCTCTCCTCACTCGAAATGACACCCATGCTTGACAGATGCACGAGTGTTTTCTTTTTACTGCACTTCTTACTAGAAGATCATACCCCAATCTTACATTAGCTCTCGCTTTTGCAATAGAGGGTGAAGAACTTATCTGTAAAATAGAACAAAGAGCAACCACATATCTAATTCACTCATATATGTTTTGGGGAAAGAATTGATAAAGAAAAAGGGAAAATATGCAGAGAAAACCAAATTTGAAGCTGTGAATAGTAATATGATTAGTGACTGATGCGACGAAGCAAGTGATATCTTGGAGAGGCTTCCGAGCCTTCATCGAATGGGGTAACTGCAATACAAAACCCAAACTGAAAGAAGCGAGCGATATCTTGGAGAGGCTTCCGAGGCTTCGTCGAATGGGGTAATTGCAGTATAGAACCTGAACTGGAAGAATAAGAGGAGAATGGGGAATGTTCTCTTTAGAAGAAGAAAAGAGCAATTAGTGCATGCAAGCTCGAAAATTGTTCCTGCAACCTATTCATCCCTGAAACCCCTTGGATGTGCTTGAGAAAATGAAGAATTCTTGAAATGACTTGGTTAATTGAATAAATAACAGTTTGGGGGATAATGGTGAGATCCAAAGGTTGATGATATTTTAATTGTCTAACAAGCCATCTGACGATAGAGACCAGATCCACGTATCACAAGAGGAGAGTGGGTCTCATAGGGGAATGCCTTACAACATAATTACATTGTAAAAAATAGTACAACCACATTAATATTTTTAATGTGGTTGATATAGTTGAAGGGATTCATAAACATAACCAAAAAAAATATTACAACACTAAGAATGTCTTCCTAATGCACACATATACTTGATTAACCATGTATAAAAAGATTATGGGTCAACTTTAACATTTTTTTTTAATAAATGAATGTTATCAATAATAAAGAAGAATTTGTCATGAAGAATTTATTAGAATTGAAATAATCTATAATCCCTAGAAAATTTGTGGTTGGGGAGTCAAATGGTACAAATCAAATTTTTTTAATTTATTAAAAATAATGGATGATTTTTCTAAATAAAATTTTCTTACATATAAATGAATGTTATAAATAATAATAAGGAACTTATCATGGAGGAACTTATTAGAATTGGAATAAATCAAAGCACTAGAAAATTGGTTGGGGGGAGCCACTTGGTGAATCTAATTTTTGTAACTTTATTCAAAGTCAATGCAACCTAACAAACTCTTTAATACACTAAAGCGGATGATAAACATTAAGACTAAGCATAAGTCAACAAATCTTTTATTTTTTTGTCATTTGAGAGTAATTTTCAAATATAAAAATGAATTTAGTTATACAATTTCATAATATTACATTTTAATTGTGTTGAAACATTTTTATTATTATAATTAAGTTATAGTTTGATAACATTGTGGTGCCGTAAGATTAATTTATAGTTTAAAATAGTAGTAATAATAATAATAATAATAATAATAATTATTATTATTATTATTATTATTATTATTATTATTATTATTGTTTTGTGTAACTACTAGTAAAACCACATTAAAAATATTAATGTTGTCGTTATAGCCAAAGGCTTCATAAGTATAACAAAAAAAAACTATTGAAACATGGAGAATGCCTTCATTAACCTGATTAACCATATATAAAAAGGTAACGTGTCAACTTTAACTTCAGAAAACAAAATAATTACACATCTTATCATAAAATAGACCATTTTGTTAAATAAAATTTTCTTATATATAAATGAATATTATAAATAATGATGAGCAAATTATCATGTAGGGACTTATTAGAATTGAAATAATCTCTAATTCCTAAGAAGTTGGTGGGCAGAGAGCCACTTGACATGATTCGATATAATTTTTAAATTTATTAAAAGTAATGGACTATTTTGTTAAATAAAAATTGCTTATATATAAATTAATGTTATAAATAATAACGAGGAACTTATCATGGAGGGGCTTATTAGAATTGGAATAATCTCAGATCCCTGGGAAATTGGTGGGCGGGGAGCCACTTTACCTAAATCTATTCTTTTAAATTTATGAAAACTCAATGCAACGTAACAAACTACAACATTAAGACTATGCATGTGCTAAGCATATTCCCTTGAGAATCAATCTAGGCAGTCAAATAAAAAAATAAAAAAAAGTGAAAATGAAGTAATTAGAACTAAAAGCAAAAATACTAATATTAAGGAAGATATGTTATTTTTTTTAATATCTAATATGAACGAGCAAGATATATTATTTTTTTAATATTTAATATGAATCACATTGCAAGTAAAAATAATATAATTAATTTTATATATAATTCATTCTATGGTTAAAATAAAATATATTAGTGAAAAAATATCGTAATAAAATGTCTAGTTTTATATCAAGTTTATGTAACGAAAAACAAACTAATATATTAAAATTGATTTAGATTATTTACAAAAATAATTGGTTAATTAAGCTAATTTTATAAATAAATGTTTGATTTAAAATATGATTTATAATATAATATAATATTATTATATTATATTATAAACCATATTATATAAATAAGAGTGATATTTTGATTTATGTCAAGATAAAGGAGAGTTATATTAGGACAAAAAATGTAATATTAAAATAGAAATAGATAAAATAATATAATATTTAATTATATTTAAGTAGGCAATATAGGTGTTTACTTTGAAATATTATTTATAACATAATATTATAAACTATAGTAAGTATTGATGATGATGATGGTGGCGGTGGTGGTGGTGGTGCTGGTCCACTAAGACCAATACTATAAATAGAAATATATATAAATGAGAAATATATATAACTTATATTTTGGTAAATAGAAATATAACTATTATCTTATACTATAATATTGTAATCTTATATTTTATTATAAATTGTATTAAAAAATAAACATCGATCTATATAATTAAAAATAATACCCATCCAAATGTAATTGAGCAAGTATAGAGTATATGTGTAGGTGTAATGTAAGTATGTAAACAATTATAAATGTGCTCTTAATTAAAAAATAAAAAAAATGCTATCAAAATTAAATTAATAAAAATAATAAAAGTAAATTTTTTATATTTTGATTTTGTTATTAACTTGCAAATAGGATTTGTTACAATACCATGGCCAATACAATAATACCCATCCAAATGTAATTGAGCAAGTATAGAGTATATGTGTAGGTGTAATGTAAGTATGTAAACAATTATAAATGTGCGCTTAATTAAAAAATAAAAAAATGTTATCAAAATTGAATTAATAAAAATAATAAAAGTAAATTTGTTATATTTTGATTTTGTTATTAACTTGTGAATAGGATTTGTTACAATACCATGGCCAATACCATGGTTTATCAATATCGCATGCCCAAAAACTATAACTTATTTCATAACGAAAATATTTTATAACAATATGACAAGATTCTTAACCATGGATATTCACCACCACTTTACCGTGGATATTATTAACTTGTAAAAACTAGTACAACCACATTAATATTTTTAATGTGGTTGATATAGCTGAAGGCTTCATAAACATAACAAAAAAAATTATTACAACATGAAGAATGTCTTACTAATGCACACATTTACTTGATTAACCATGTATAAAAAGTTTATGGGTCAACTTTAACTTAAGAAAAAAAAGGAATTATAAATGAATGTTATAAATAATAATGAGCAACTTATCAATAATCAATGTTCGACGCGAATACAGAGTGTGACTAGGGTTTCAACCTGCAAAACCTTGACATCTTTGCAGAAACTCTTAGCGGAGGAAATCATTGCAATCTCATCACTATGATCACATCTTCTTACCAGGGTCATGAGTCATCTGACAAGGGGGAGAGATCCCCTCCTACAGAAATGTAGCTGCAGGGGAAACGAGTTCGCATGGAACAGCAGTAGGAAACCATTACGGTCATGGTAAGCGACCCCCTATCCTGCGATCTCAGTGGCAGGAGGACTTGAGAGGACAGTGCCTACCACAGGCCACTAAGAAACTAAGATTCGTCATCTCCAATAACAAGCTGGAGGAATAAAGGAAGACATGAAGGACCAAGCCCTCATCTGCAAATTTATTGGAGTCTGGCCAATAGAAAAGGACATGATCAAATGGATCCAACTCAAATGGAAGCTGAAGGGCCATATCGACCTTAAAATGGGAGCAAAAGGCTTCTTTATAGTGATGTTCTCCAAGCTAGAAGAGAAGGAAAGAGTCTTTGAGGATGGGCCATATTTTTTCAATAATGTGGGACTTTTTATGAGACACTGGGAGGAATGTGAAAACCCAAATCAGGAAAAAATCCTTGCTACTCCAGTGTGAGCACAACTATTTGCCTTACTAGTGGATTTTTGGGACCCAGAAATCTTGGAGGGGATTGGCAACTCTATTGGAACCTTTGTCAAGGTTGAAAATTTCACGAGACGAGGAAGGTACACTTCTTATGCCAGGATTTGCATCTACATGAATATCACAGAGCCACTACGTAATTTCATAGAGCTGGAATACCATGATGAGGTATGGAAACAACCCCTGGATTACGAGTGTATACCTTTCAGATGTCAGCTATGCCATGAATATGGGCACCTATTCCGAGCCTGCCCGCTAAACTAGAATGAGGCACATGAAGCATCCAAGGTAGATGGGGAAATGAAGGCAAAAAAAGATGGCAAGGGTTTCCAAGAATTTCAAAGATGAATCCGGGGAACCCTAACCCAGTACAGAGTGGAAAAGTGAAACGCAACCACAACCGTTATAAAATCCTGCAAGAGGAAGTGGAGGGAGAGGCAATCCCTGACAATATTATGGAAACAAAAAATAAACAAAAGTCTCATTCAGGGGGGAACAAGACCACAAGAAAGGCGAAAGAGGAACCTCAGGGGAAAGAAACCCCCATGCAAGTGGCAGAACAAGTCCATATGGAGATTGATAGTCAGAAGGAAGATCTCAATGTTGAAGAATAAGTGATGGAACATCTACTGTAGGAATGGAGGCATCTAGATGAAGGATTCATCCTAGAGGAACAAAAACAATTATACAAAGAAAATTTTCAACAATACAAAGCTAAGCAAGGTACATCCATCATATATCAACCACAAAATTTCAGCTCCCAAGCTAGCGAAGCCCAAGACCCTGAACCCTAAGGTAAAGGAGGAAATAAGCGAGGAAGGAGAACTCTAAACAAGTCCATTCAGATGGTAGGATAGATGCTGGTAAAATTTGGAAGGGTGGTGTCACTATCAAAGGTATTACACCAACTCAACAAACTGTTGAAATGATCATTACATCGTGGAATGTATAGAGCCTCAGCAGTAGAGGCAAGCTAAGGTATCTTAAGGATAGATTAAAAATATACAAGCCAAGTATTATGATAATACAAGAAATAAATATTATTGAGAGAAAACTCAAGGAGTTCATCAAAAATTAGAAACCCTAATGCGAAGTAATCATTGAGGATGACAATGGAAGTGCGAGAGGACTTTTTATCATTTGGAATCCTGGAGAGATTATTTTTTAAGAGTGGATTAGTATATTGAGGATACTTTCTAGAAAATTTCAACATATCAGATCTAGAGAGTGGGTTCTCCTAAGAGGGGTTTATGGGCCTAACATTCCAGGGGAAAAGGGGGTGTTCCTCTAGAATTTGACAAAGCTGAGGAATTTGTACCTAGATGATCTATGGGTTGTAGGAGGTTACTTCAACATGATAACTTCACTAGTGGAAAATAAGGGGGTATTAGGGGAACATAAGCAAATATGTAAGCTTTCGGGGACCTTATAACGAAGTTGCACCTAGTGGACCTGCAGACGAATAATGGAGTTTATACTTGGAACAATAGATGGGGAGGAAGCCACCAAATCGCTTCACGACTAGACATATATCTTATATGAGATCAAACAATAAGCAGGGCCATATTCATGGAGGCCTCAATTCTCCCTTGCATGGGCTATGACCACTGGCCGATGAGACTAGAGGTAGACTTGAAGCTAGGGCCCAAGAATCAACCATTCTGATTTCAGGCCTTTTTCTTAAGGGATCCAAAATTGCTAAAAAGAATTGAAGACTAGTGGAGGAACAATGAAGAGCAAGGGAGAAATTGCATGCACACCTTCCAAATGAAACTGAAGGAACTCAAACATAAGATAAGGAAATGGAACAATGAAGAGTTTGGGTATATTAAGAAAGACAAAAACCAACTGACCAATAAAATGAAGGATGTGCAACAACAGATCATCCAGGAAGATCAGATAACCTAGTGAAAGAAGAAGGCCAACTAATTAACTAGTTGGAGGAAAGAAGAAAGATGGAGGAGATATTATGGAAACATAAATCAAGAGTTGATTGGCTACAGGAAGGAGAATGAAATACTTCTTTCTTCCACAAAGCCATGATTCAACATAGGAAGCATAATCATATCTACTCTTTAGAAGATGTTAGGGAGAATTAAGTGGTACAACATGAGGATATGGAGAATTTGTTGGTGTATCATTTCAAATATCTCATCATTGAACCACCCGAGAACCACTGGAAGCTATATAAAGGATCACATGAAATATTCCCCACCTCATCTCAAGAGACCAGAATTTAGCCCTGATGTGAGAAGTCGTGATGTAGGAGGTTGAAGAGGTAGTTAAAGGAATGCAGGAAAATAAGGCCCTTGGCTAAGACAGTTTCATGGTGGAATTCTTCTAGGTAGCTTGGGGCTTCATGGGACAAGACATACTAAAGGTGGTGGAAGAGTCGCGCTGAAATTGGAAGGTATACCCTAGCCTAAATGACACTCTTATTTCTCTTATTCCAAAATCCTCAATTTCTAAAGATTCGCAAAGGTTTTGACCCATGGCCTTATGCAATTTAATATATAAAATCATAGCCACTATGAGTGTAAATCATCTCAAACCCCTTCCCCCAACCTCATATCACCTGAACAAACTGGATTTGTGGAAGGAAGACATATCCTAGATGGATTTGTAACTACATAAGAAATAGTGCACTCGCTAAAGACAAGAAAACTCTTGGGGATGATGATTAAGTTGAAACTCTCTAAATCCTATGATAGTTTAAGTTGAGCATACTTAAATAGCATCCTCAAGGCCTTTGGGTTTGACCAGATATGGATAAACTATATCTCTGCTATGGTCTCCTCCCCAGAGTTCTCCATTCTTCTTAATGACTGTAGGAAGTAAAAGTGAAATAATGAAGAAATCTAGAAACTCAACAGCCAAGACACGAAACTGAATAAGAAACTGAATTGGAATTTAAAAATGAATCTCAGCATTTTATTTCATGGGCATTCGATAGTTTTATATCACCAACTATCGTTACATAACTAATTATTCGGTATACAACTGTCTATTTACATTTACCTAAAGTTACTAATTCGTTGTCAAACTAACAAACTCCACCTTGACAACAATTCTCCCATTCATCATCTTCCCTGCAAGCCAAGAGAAGCTAAACACCACCGCAGCTTCTCTACTATAATTGGCTTTGTGAATATGTTTGCACAATTTTCTTGTGTATGGACCTTTTTAAGAGCTACTTTTACGCCATCGATCACATGTCTCATAAAATGATACCTTACATCAATGTGCTTGGTTCTGCTGTGATAGGAAGGGTTTGTAGCCAAGTGAATAGCACCTTGACTGTCACAAAGTACATTCACTTTCTCCAGTGTTCTTCCAATTTCATCGAGCAGACCCTTTAACCAAATTGCTTCTTTACTAGCATCTGAAGCAGCAATATATTCGGCTTCGGTAGTGGACAATGAAACTGTTTCTTGAAGCTTTGACATCCAACTAATTGCTCCACCTGCAAGAGTAAAGACATAACCTGTAGTAGATCTTCTTTTGTCCAAATCACCTGCATAGTCAACATCTACATATCCGCAGACTAATCCTTCACTACCGTTAAAGACGATGCAATGGTCACTTGTGCCTCTTAGATATCGAAGCACCCATTTCACTGCTTGCCAATGTTCTTTACCTGGATTTGCCATGAACTTGTTGACAACTCCAACTGCATGTGAAATGTCAGGTCTTGTAGATACCATCGCATACATTAAGTTGCCTACAGCGTTTGCATATGGTATATGAGACATATATTGCTTTTCTTCATCAGCTCTAGGACTCAAAACCGAAGAAAGCTTAAAATGGGAAACTAAAGGAACATTAACAGGTTTCACATTATTCATAGAGAACTTTTCAATTACCTTCTCCACATACTTCTGCTATGACAACCAAAGCTTACCATTTTTCCTGTCTCTGTGTATCTCCATGCCCAAGATATGTTTTGCTGCTCCAAGATCTTTCATATCAAACGTCCTAGAGAGTTGAGCCTTTAACCTGTTGATCTCTTCCATGCTTTTGCTTGCAATAAGCATATCGTCAACATACAAAGCTAAGATAATGAATATGCCATTGAAACTTTTGAAGTACACACAATGATCATACTCACTTCTTATAAAGTTCTGGCTCACCATGAAGGAATCAAACTTCTTGTACCATTGTCTGGGAGACTGCCTCAGACCATACAATGATTTCCTGAGCTTGCAAACTAATCTTCTGCTGCGACCTCGTACAAAACCTTCTGATTGTTCCATATATATCTCTTCGTTCAAATCACCATGTAGAAAAGTTGTTTTAACATCTAACTGTTCTAACTCAAGATTAAGCAATGCAGTTAGTGCCAACACAGTACGTATAGAAACAAGTTTTACAACTGGAGAAAAAATCTCATGAAAGTCTATACCTTCAACCTGAGAATACCCTTTTGCTACTAGTCGCGCCTTATACCTTTCAACACTACCATCAACTTTCCATTTCAACTTGAAGACCCATTTACATCCAACAACACTTCTCCCTTCAGGAAGCTCTACAAGATCCCAGGTATTGTTTTTGGCTAAGGAGTCCATTTCTTCTTCCATAGCTATTTTCCATTTCTCGCTATCTGTATCATCTACTGCTTCCTGATAACAAGAAGGTTCCCCATCTTCAGTAACCAAAGCAACAGATGAAGCAGAATCTTCATACCTTTTGGGAGTTTTCCTTTCCCTTGTAGACCTTCGCAGAGCGACTGGTTGCTGAACTGGTTCAGAAACTTGCACTGGTTCAGAAGCTTCAATGGCTTCCTTTGTGTCTTCAACACCTTTGTCTCCAGAAGTCTCTCCTTACTTTTGACTGTCACCGAAAGATCTAGCCTCCAACTGAACTCGTTGACTCGGCGATACCTGTTCCTGTTCAATTCTTTCAACATTTGATTTTAACAAAGAGGATTCATCAAATGTTACATCTCTACTAATGACTATCTTCCACAATGTAGGATCCCACAACCTATATCCTTTCACTGCATAGTCATACCCAACAAAGACATAACATTTCGACTTTGGATCTAATTTTGAACGCTGATTTTTCGGAATAAGAGAATAAGCATCACAGCCAAATATCCTCAAATGAGAATAGTCACAAGACTGACCTGTCCAAACTTCTTTAGGAATTTTACAATCAATTGCTACTAAAGGTGATCTGTTAACTAAATAACAAGTAGTAGATACTGCTTCTGCCCACAACTCCTTTTGCAAGTTAGCATTGGAGATCATGCTTCTAGCTCTTTCCATAAGAGTCTGATTCATACACTCAGCAACACCATTTTGCTGAGGAGTATAACAGCGGTTTTGTGTCTAACAATGCCCTCATCCTTACAATATTGTTCAAATTCAACAGAAGTGAACTCACCACCATTGTCAGTTCTTAGACATTTAATAGATTTTCCTATTCTTTTCTCTACCATTACTTTAAATTGTTTAAAGACATTTAATACATCAACTTTCCTTTTTAGCATATAGACCCAAACTCTACGAGAGTAATCATCAATGAACGTTAAAAAATACAATGCACCTCCATATGACACAACAGGGGAAGGCCCCCACAGATCAGAATGAGTGTAGTCTAAAACATCTTTACTATTATGATTTCCAACTTTAAATCTCAGTTTACACTGTTTTCCATACACACAATGTTTACAAAAATCTAAATTCAAGGATTTCAGACCGGGAAGAGATTTACGTTTCATCAGTATATGAAGACCTTTCTCGCTCATATGACCCAAACGCTGATGCCACAGACGAGTACCTGCCTCTTCCTTTTCTGACGCAACCGCTGCTTCACCGACCTGAGTACTTCCTTTTAACTTGTAAAGATTTCCGACCTTTTCTGCCTTCATAACCGTAAGGGCTCCTTTGAAGACTTTCAAGACGCCATCCTGACCAGTAAACTTATAACCATCTGAATCCAACACTCCCAAAGAGATTAAATTTTTCTTCAAATTAGGTACATGTCTAACACTAGTTAATGTCCTAACTGTGTTATCATACATCTTAATCCTGATATCTCCCATCCCAACAGTCTGACATGACATATTGTTACCCATAAACACAGAACTACCGTTTACATTTTCATACAAAGTAAACCAATTTCTATGTGGGCACATGTGATGCGAAGCACCAGAGTCTAACAGCCAACTATCAAAACTCTGAGAGACATTACATTTAGGTGAAGTTTCATCTATCATACACAATTCTTCAGCAGATAAAACTTCGTCTACCATACCTGAATCGGCCTGATTCGCTTCGTTCTTCAGGTTTTCGGATTCCTTCCATTTCCAACAGTCCTTCTTCAAGTGTCCAACTTTACCGCAGTTCCAACATTTTGCCTTACACTTCTTGCCCTTCGATTTCGACCTGGAAGACCCCCTTGGTTTTTCTCCTCTTTCCTTTGAGCGTCCTCTAGCGACCATGGCTTCTGATGTAGCTGTTTCAGTGCTGGATTTCCTTCGTACTTCTTTAGACATAAGAGCTCCCACGATTGATTCAAACTTCAAAGAATCAGCAGAGCTGAAACTAATTGAAGTTACGAAGTGATCCCATGATTCAGGCAGAGAACACAGCAAGGTTATGGCTTTATCTTCTTCCTGTATTTTGACTTCCATATCTGTTAATTGACAAATTAGTGTATTAAAAACATTCAAATGTTCTGCAACATTTGAACCTTCTTTCATTCGAAGATTGTATAACTGTCGTTTTAGATAAATTATGTTGGTTAATGATTTTGTCATATAGAGTTTTTCAAGTTTTTCCCACAATCCTGATGCCGTAGTCTCTTCAACAATGTTGAAGAGAACTTCATCCGCTAGGCATAACCGGATGGTACTGAGAGCTCGGGCATCCAAGTCCTCCCAGTCTGAAGTAGTCATGGTTGTAGGTTTCTTAGTTACCCCATCCAATGCCTTGTGCAACCCTTGTTGCACAAGCAGATCCTTAACCTTCAGTTTCCAAAGAGCAAAATTGCTCTTTCCGGTGAATTTCTCCACCTCGAATCTTGCATTCGACATCTTGGCCATTTTTCCTCCTTCCTAGGGTTTCAGTCTTTCTAGGGTTTTATATTTCCTTTTTTTTTTTTTTTTTAGGTTTTCCTTCAACTAAAGAGTATATCTCCTTATTTCTCCAAATAGAAAGAACCCTAAGGAGTATATCTTCTTATTTCTCCAAATAGAAAAAAAAACCTTAAAAAATTTTCTTTTCTTCAATAATAAAAAAAAAACTGTCTCCTTATTTCTCCAAAACCCTTAAAATTTTCTTTTCTTCAATTAAAAAAAACTGTCTCCTGTTCCTCCTATTTCACTCACACATTCCTTTAAAAAAAAAAAATCCTGAAACAATTTGTGAATACAAGCCCAGAATTATTTAGCAATGGAAAAATGATACCCGGTCTGGAACGCTGACCTCCTGACAGAGACTGAAACGTGCACCTCTCACGCAGGTTCTGAAATCTGGAACGCTGAACAGAGATAACGAACGCTGACCTCCTGACAGAGACTGAAACGTGCACCTCTCACGTAGGTTCTGAAATCTGGAACGCTGAACAGAGATAACGAACGCTGACCTCCTGACAGAGACTGAAACGTGCACCTCTCACGCAGGTTCTGAAATCTGGAACGCTGAACAGAGATAACGAACGCTGACCTCCTGACAGAGACTGAAACGTGCACCTCTCACGCAGGTTCTGAAATCTGGAACGCTGAACAGAGATAACTCTCACGCTGGATGCCTGACAGACTGAAACTCCTCTCACGCAGGTTCTGAAACGTGCACCGGTTCTAGACTGCTTTCTTTCACCAGTTTTGGACTCTCGCTGGATGCGTTCTGGACTTCTTTCTTTCACCAGTTTTGGACTCTTGCTGGATGCCCTTCCTTCCTTCCACGCTCAGGCTCTGATACCACTTGTAGGAAGTAAAAGTGAAATAATGAAGAAATCTAGAAACTCAACAGCCAAGACACGAAACTGAATAAGAAACTGAATTGGAATTTAAAAATGAATCTCGCCATTTTATTTCATGGGCATTTGATAGTTTTATATCACCAACTATCGTTACATAACGAATTATTCGGTACACAACTTTCTATTTACATTTACCTAAAGTTACTAATTCGTTGTCAAACTAACAAAGACTCCCCTTCTCCTACCTTCAACCACTCCCGAGGTCTCCGACAAGGGGACCCTATCCCCCCTTTTCTCTTTATTCTTGTAGTAGAAGGAATGGGCCATCACATTAAGAATGAATTCTGAAATTCTCGGATCAAAGGACTGAGGCTATGGGGAAATAACTTACCCATCACCCATTAGCAATTCGTAGATGATATCATGTTATTTTTCAATGTTTCGCTGAGAGAATCCCATTGAGTAAAGGAGGTCTTGCACACCTTCACGGAGGCATTCAAAACAATGATCGATAATGAAAAATCATGCATTTTCTTCTTTAACACCCTAAGGGAATTTTCAGTCCTACCTTGCCTGGATCCTTGGGTTTTGTATTGGATCTCTTCCATATAAGTATGTAGGAATGCCCTTGTCAGTGAACTCCTTGAAGACCTCTTGTGGGAAATCCATGCTCCAAAAACTTAGTGGGAAACTCAACAGTTGGTCCTTTATATTCCTCAACCTAGCAAGCATGACAGTTCTCCTCAAAGAATTAGTTCAATCTATTTGGATTTATCAACTCTCAGGAATGGAAACCCCAAAAATAGCTTGCTCTAAAATGGTGGACATCTTTAAAAGGTTTCTATGGGGAGGTGCATAAGAAGTAAAGAAATGGGCATGGGTGTCATGGCCTAATATTATAAAAAAAAATGGAAGGGGACCTAGGTCTCAGGGACCCCTTTACTATGAACCAAGTAATGGGAGCGAAGTTATGGTCGATGTGGATAGGAGGAGGGATGGACCTCTGGAAACAAATATGGAGACAAAAATAAAACATGTCAGTGAGAAAAAAAGACATTATTAGAGAGTGAGACCCCTCGAAAGTATCAGGGAACTGGAACTTGGCAACCCACAACAGGGACCTCATTCAACAACATGCTTTCTCGGAAATACGTAATGGAAAAATGACCCTGTTCTGGCAGTATTCCTGGCAACAAAGACATCAACTGCTTGGAAGGCGAGACTTAAGGGACATATTTATATACACCATTTACAAGAATCTCCATATGGTTGACCAATTTTGTAATGAAGGATAGGAAGAGGAATGGTGGAGGATATGGAAGGGGTAATCAAGCTAGCCACAGGCACCCACATCGGAGCAATGGAACTGAATGGACAAAGAACATGAATCTGGAAAGTTAACCATCCTCAATGGCTGATATATTCTTAGATGGGGATATACCACTAAAGGCACCTTTACTATCAAATAGGCATATGATTTATATATGGGGAGTGATCTAGGAGGAAACATGTGATTTGGATAAAGATATGGAAGGGAGGGTGGTGGCCAAAGGTGACACACTTAATATGGTAGGTAAGTAGAGGTTAGATTTTAACATTGGACCAGCTTCAAAGAAAGGGTTTCCATGGTCCTTCGTACTGCTTGTTGTGTAAACAACACATCGAGGACCTTGAATAAATTCCTAACTCTTTTCCATTTGCTAAACAAAAATGATGACATTTGTAAGAAGTATTTGGAAGAATCGACCGGGATAACCAATAGCATTCACGGAAAAATACTCCTCTAGAGAGCCATCATATTCTCCAGCCCTATGGTAAATAGAGCATCGGGGTTGGAATTGGGATTAACTCCGTGGGCCATATGGAAAGAGAGGAGTCACCAAATCTTTAAGAACCAACCTCTTCCCCAAGAGAAATTCTAGGAATGAGTCATCCAGAACATCTGGGAAACAATTCTACCAGAACAATGACATGAGGAAGACTGGTAGGTACCTCCGCAGGAAGCATAAATTTTGCAGAGGCTGAATCTATTTCCGGCGATGATAGCCCCCTCATCTTGGAAGGAAATCAGGTTGGGAATGGCATCACTTGACCACTTCACAGCTTTGGTGGAGGGTTTCATAAAGTTGGGTTTTGATGGTACTTCAAAGGGAAATCCAGGGTTAACGAGGCTGCATGGTCTTTTCTGGGACTCCTAAACCTACACTAGACTAATTTCTACTCACTACTATGGGTAAGCCAGTAATAATGAAACTGAATTTGATGCTATCAAACAAGGCCTGCAAATAGCTATTCAGCTGGGATATACAAATATCGTGGTGGAGGGTGACTCTAGCCTGGTAATTAAGACACTGACAAAATTGAACCATGGTACGAAATGGGATAAGCTCAACCATAGTTGGAGAACTGCTAGACTAATCCAAGAAATAAGGGAGTTGATTCATAATTTTGACTACATAATGGCTAATCATGTTAGATGTAAGGGTAACAAAGTGACAGAATTCCTAGCCAACTAGGGATGGAGTCACCAAAACAACCTTGTGGAGAAAATATGGTGAATACAAACCTGGGACGAAGGTTGCTGAACCATGGAAGAAGTCATGGATCCGGATCAAAGAGAAATATTTCAGCATGGTCAACTAGTAGGCCAAACCCCTGATCGGGGTGCGATCCAACGTATTACCTCATTAAGGCCATGTTAATGGACTATACCATGAAGTACATAACCACCATCCCCACATGGTCGAGGTGATGGGCATGGTGGCCTTTGGCATGATTATGGACAAAGTATTAAGGAAAGGTGGCAATGAGAGGAGGGAAAGAGTTTAGTACGCATTCAGCCCAGAGGGGAGCGTAGTGATCACTAGAATGATCGTGTGCAAGGGGACTAGAGAGATGGATTGGTACAGTAGCTCCATGAGTGATAGATAACCCACTGACTGCAAGCTAAGGAAACTAGGTATGTAATTAGCATCCTCTCTCACCGCATTATGCTACCCTGTTTCTGGTTTCGTCTACGAGAGATGAAGGGAAAATTGGGGATGGGGTGTAGGGATAATAGGGGATAGGGGTGTGGGTTGGTGGAAATAGCCTACAACTACCTCAGTAATTCGATGGGCACCCTAACCATATCGTTTTGTTTCGAGATTCTCCTATCTCGTATGGGAATTATGATGGTAGTGAATAGCGAACATAATGTAGGAGCATGTAGTTGCACCATTGGAAAAGCTCGAGGGTTTGGGTATTGGGATATTTTCTCCCTATACCACTACATTATGGGAGGAAACCTTTGTCTTTTGGCCACACATAGTCGGGTAGGGGATTGTAGGGACCCGAGAATTGGGGAGAAGTAGGAGAGAAGTTGTGGGCATGAGACCTGACAGGGAACTTAGACTGGGTATGTCAGAACTAGAAGGAGGGGGGAAAACTGTTATGCTATGGGGCTCAGGGATGGTTGGCCACCTGTGTTGGGTACCCACGATGCTTTTCATGCTTGCAGTAAAGTGCAACTCAAATAGGATGGGTTGGTGGCTGGAGGGCGGTCGAGCCACTGCACTCGGGGATGGAGGGATAATGCATACATGAGCGACGCTAGGGGGGCTTCAATTTTGGCATAGATGCTCATGCGCAGGGAATGGGCAGGGTCTCTTTGTGTATATTTCTTGTGATGAAGGGGGGCATGCAACTGCAAGCATTAGGGGGTGTTGGAAGATGGGGTAATGGACCGACACAACTCTACCACCTGAAAACTTGAATTATGTAGTAGCACAATGAAGATTGATTGTTCAATTGGATGTCTTATCTGCAAAGAAGGTCTGCCGAGTGGTAAACCCTCCCCGACACACAGAAACTCCAGGCTTGATCAGGTAGAAGCTTATAATCTGGCTAATCTGCCAATCACTACAATAGATTGGGACGGTGAGATCATGGCACGACCAACAAAGACTCGAGGGTGAGGTAAGAGGCCATGGGAGGCCAAGCATGACACAAAACCTGGCTCTTCAAGCAGTCGAGGAGGTTGGAAGTCCGTTGAGGGATTAATCAATGAAGTGGGAACCACCTGCTGGGAGGGAACCAATGAAGAAGTTAGGAGAGTGATAGAAGAATGGGAGGAAGACTTGAAAAGGTAGGACAATGAGACAGAAATAGAGCTAGAGGACTAGAGAGTCCTCATCTCAGACCCTGGGAACACATAAGGGAGAATCACCCAGTAAAAATAGACCCTCTACTTCTATTGGTTGATGAAAAGGATTTTGGGAAAGGAGATGGAATAGATCTCTGTGGGCATGGAAGTTATGGTTCAGGGATAGTCAAACTACAAGCAGGAACTTCAGAAGGTGCAGTTCCAACTACATAAACATGACATTCGCCTTGGCCGAATTGAGAAGCATCTTCCTTGCATACTGGATCAAACTGATCTTCCTAGATGAAATGCCAAGGATCCAACTCTGGTTGAATCAACATCAGTTGAACAACATGAATAACATGCTTACTTACTCATAGTTTTGTTTATATATGCAACTAGCTTTTAAACTTGTCTATGCATTTACATATGAATATAGAACTTTAGATTATGGATGTCGATAGGAAACTGAAACTAATATTTCTTGGATAGAGAGACTTAATATTTTTTTCTATTGAATGGCATATAATGTGGATAGGTGGCCAACAGACTTGGTTTTCCATTGGGAAAGTTGAGGCCACCTATCCAGTTCTATGTCGTGTTAATTTTCATTCTACTAATGAAAAGTGAGGATCTACCAAGCTTAACAAAAAAAAAAAAGTAATGAGGAACTTATCATGAGGAATTTATTAGAATTGGAATCATCTAAAATCCCTAGAAAATTGGTGGGTGGGGAGTCACATGGTAGGAATCATTTTTTTTTAATTTATTAAAAATGGTGGACCATTTTGCTAAATAAAATTTGCTTATATATAAATGAATGTTATAAATAATAATGATGAACTTATCATGGAGGAACTTATTAGAATTCGAATAATCTCACATCCCTAGGAAATTGGTTGGCGCCGACCCACTTGGAACAAATCTAATTTTTTAACTTGATTAAAAGTCAATGCAGCCTATCAAAATCTTTAATACACTAAAGTTGATGATAAGAACTAAGACTAAGCATATGCTGAACATATTCCTTTGAGAATCAATGTAGACCCTCAATTAAAAATTAAAAAAAAGAGAGTGAACATGTCTCTTATTTTTTTTGGTTGTTTGAGAGTCATTTTCAAATATAAAAATGAATTCCATTATACAATTTGAGAATATTACATTTTAATTGTGTTGAAACATTATTATTATTATAATTAAGTTACGGTCTAATAATATAGTGTTGTGGGATAAAATTAATTTATAGTTTAAAATTAACTAATAATAAGAATAATAAATATTGGTTTTGTGTAATTACTAGTACAATGACATTAAAAATATTAATGTTGTTGATATAGTGAAAGGCTTCATAAATATAACAAAAAAAAAAATATTGCAACATGAAGAATGACGTATGAATGCACATATTTACCTGATTAACCATATATGAAAAGGTTATGGGCCAATTTTAACTTGAGAAAAAGAAAAATTACACATCCTATTGTAAAATGGACCATTTTGCTAAATAAATTTTTCTTATATATAAATGAATGTTAAAATAATAATGAGGAAATTATCATGGAGGAACTTATTCGAATTGGAATAATCTCAAATCCCTAGGAAATTGGTGGGCAGAGAGCCACTTGACATGAGTATAATTTTTTTAATTTATTAAAATTAATGGACCATTTTGCTAAATAAAAATTTCTTATATATAAATTAATGTTATAAATAATAATGAGGAACTTATAATGGAGGAAATTATTAGAATTAGAATAATCTCAATCCCTAGAAAATTGGCAGGTGGGGAGCCACTTGACACAAATCTAAATTTTTAAATTTATGAAAATTCAATGCAACCTAACAAACTCTAACACACTACAATATAGATACTAAGCATATGTTAAGCATATACCCTTGAGAATCAATCTAGGCCTTCAATTAAAAAAATAAAAAAATAAAATTCAAAATATACTCATCCACCTTAAGTTGAAATAAGAAACATTTGCAATTAGGATTTCTTAAAATACCCCATGCCCGAAAAACATAACTTATTTTACAATCAAAATATTTTATAACAACATGAAAATATTCTTAACCATGAATATTCATCCCCACTTTACCATGGATATTATTAAATTGTAAATAGGCTTTGTTACAATACCATGGGATAATACCATGCCTTATGGCATACTGAAAAACCATAACTTATTTCACAACTAAAATATTTTATAATAGTATGACAAGATTTTTACTATGGATATTATTAACTTGTAAAAACTAGTACAACCATATTAATATTTTTAATGTGGTTGACATATGTGAAGGATTCATAAACATAACCAAAAAATTTATTACAACACTAATAATGTCTTACGAATGGACACATTTACTTGATTAATGATGTATAAAAAGGTTATGGGTCAACTTTAACTTAAGAAAAATAATAATTATAAATGAATGTTATTAATAATAACGAGGAACATATAATGAATAATTTATTAGATTTGGAATAATATCAAATTCCTAGAAAATTTATGGGTGGGAAGTCACACAAATCAAAATTTTTAAATTTATTAAAAATAATGGACCATTTTGCTAAATAAAATTTTCTTTTATACAAAAGAATGCTATAAATAATAATGAGGAAGTTATCTTGGAGGAACTTATTAGAATTGGAATAATCTCACACCCCTAGGAAATTAGTTGGCAGGTAGCCACTTGGGTGAATCTCAATTTTTAACTTCAGTAAAAGTTAGTGCATCCTAACAAACTCTTTAATACACTAAAGTCTATGATAAGAATTAAGACTAAGCATATGTCGAACATATTCTTTTGAGAATCGATCTAGGCCCTCAATTAAAAAAATAAAAATTAAAAGAGTCAACATATCATATTATTTTGAGAATCGATCTAGGCCCTCAATTAAAAAAATAAAAATAAAAAGAGTCAACATATCGTTTATTTTTTTTTGTCGTTTGAGATTCATTTTAAAATATAAAAATGAATTTCATTATACAATTTGAGAATATTACATTTTAATTGTGTTGAAACATTTTTATTATTATAATTAAGTTATAGTATGATAACATATTGTTGTGGGATAAGATTAATTTATAGTTTAAAAAATAAGAATAATAAATATTGGTTTTGTGTAATTACTAATACATCCACATTAAAAATATTAATGTTGTTGATATAGCCAAAGTCTTTATAAATATAACAAAAAAATACTATTGCAACAAGAAGAATGCCGTATCAATGCACAACCTGATTAACCATATATAAAGAAGTTATGGGTGAACTTTAACTTGAGAAAAAAATAATTACACATCTTATTGTAAACTGGACCATTTTGCTAAATAATTTTTTCTTATATATAAATGAATGTTATTAATAATGATGAGGAAATCATCATGAAGGAACTTATTAGAATTGGAATAATCTCAAATCCCTAGGAAATTGGTGGGCAGAGAGCCACTTGACATGACTATAATTTTTTTAATTTATTAAAAGTAATGGACAATTTTTCTAAATAAAAATTGCTTATATATAAATTAATGTCATAAATAATAATGAGGAGCTTATCATTGAGGAGTTTATCAAAATTGGAATAATCTCATATCCCTAGGAAATTGGTGGGCGGGGAGCCACTTGACACAAATCTAATTTTTAAAATTTATGAAAAGTCAATGCAACCTAATAAACTCTAACACACTACAACATTAAGACAAAGGACATGCTAAGAATATTCCCTTGAAAATCAATCTAGGCTATCAATTAAAAAAAAAAAAAAAGTGAAAAGATCATCACCCACCTTAAGTTGAAATAAGAAAATATTCTTAACCATGGATATTCATCCCCACTTTACCATGGATATTACTAGGAATTGCACCAAATGTTTCAAAGAAAATTCCGTAAGGCATAAATTGAAGAAGAATCCTACCATATAAAACATCATTGAAAATAAAAATTCTGGAGGATTATAGATTCTAGAGAGTACTCCCTAAATTTCAATCTTTTCTGAAGGGGATTATTGAGAGAAATCACTATATATTTCTAGAGGCATAAATTGAAGAAGAATCCTACCATATAAAACATCATTGAAAAAAAAAATTATGGAGGATTATAGATTCTAGAGAGTACTCCCTAAATTTTGACCCTTTTTGAAGGGGGTTATTGAGAGAAATCACTATATATATTTGTAGAGGGCTCTCGCCATATATCATACACATTTGTTACACAACGCATGGAAACAAGTTGTATCCATATTTCATAAAAGGATATATAAGGGTTTTGCAAATTATCAAGGTGGGGTTTTCCATATTTTATCTCACTACACTAACCCTAGTCTGTTTGGAATTGCCATGAGATGTTCAAGTATGCAGGTAAGAAATTGCACAAAATTCATAAACTGATTTGCTACCAATTCCTTTGACAAGCTTGCCAACAGTTGAACTAAAATAAAAGGACATATAACTGCACTGAAACAAACAACAAAATGCAATTTAGTTTTTTGGATAAAATATGCAAATGACGTTATTGCATCATTTCATCATCATTACTATTATAATGGTATAAGTGAAGAAATTCTAAGAGAAATGTAGAGAATTTGTTTAATTAAAGCAGCTTAATGGGAAAATGCCTGCCAGACCATTAGACGTTCAATTCTCACATGAGAGGAGTTGTTGTCCCCAACCCATCGTCCCCTACAAAATTTGGGTACTCCCTAGCTGTCCCGGGGATGATTCCCCTATCCCTGCCCTTCACTCATTATGAAAATCACTGCAAAATAGATGCAAACATTACATAAGGTATCAAGATTATACTTGATGAGACAAATCTCAGTAACATAAACAGGAATTACTAGGGATCTTGCACAGTAGTAAAACTCTCTGACATGTGATCTAGATTTTCGTGCATTAGCCAAAGCTTGATAATCAAGTTTTCAAGACAGATGAAAAAATTCATTTAGCATCTATTATTGAAAGAATGCAAGTGCAAAGAGAACCTCTGGGAGAAAGTTGAGAAAACTTCCTATAAAGTTTAAACTATAGAAAGTAAAGTGGCTACTAACAATGTGTTCATTGACGTGATTGGGAAAATTATTTGAATTGAAGTTAATGATCAAGATTCAAAACCCAATTCAACCATCCAAGGAAATAAATAATGTATGTGGTACCATACAAATTTATCAAAACCAGAACAAAAAAATCCAAAATATCACACTAGACTGGAACCAAGAATAAAACTAGTTTGAAAAACCATTTGACTTCAAATACAGGAAAAAGGAGAAAATTTTCATAAAATAACATATATATGCCTATATGTCACATAAATTCAAAACATTCGATTCCAAATATGCAAAGCTTTCTCAAGTATTTAGCATGTAAGGGTGAAAATAATATTACTCGAATTTGAAGTTATCACATCATAGAGAAAGGTGTTGTAACTTGTTATTCTATAGAAAATTATAATCTTAATCTTGTAAAAACATTTTAAATATGTTAGCTTATTAATTACTTATGTTAGAAGACTCATGTAAAATATTTCAAATGCATTAGCATATTTAATTCTGACATCAAATATTATTTCTACAAATTACATACTGCATTCCAGTGAATTCTTCAGGATTATTTCTACCAATTACATAGTAACATATTGCATTCCAGTGGATTCTTTAGGCTAGAGTGTTCTAGAGAATTGTAAAGAGATTCACTATAGATTCTAGAGAGTACTCCATAAATTTCGATCTTTTCTGGAGGATTATAGATTCTAGAGAGTACTCCCTAAATTTTGATCCTTTCTGAAGGATTATTGAGAGAAAACACTATATATTTCTAGAGGGCTCTCCCCATATATCATATACATTTGTTACACAATGCATGGAAACAAGTTGTATCCATATTTCATAAAAGGATATATCAGGGTTTTGCAAATTATCAAAGTGGGGTTTTCCATATTTTATCTCACTACACTAACCCTGGTCTATTTGGAATGGCCATGAGATGTTTAAGTATGCAGGTAAGAAATTGCACAAAATTCATGAACTGATTTGCTACTAATTCCTTTGACAGGATTGCAAATAGTTGAACTGAAATAAAAGGACATATAATTGCACTGAAATAGGCAACAAAATGCAATAAAGTTTTTTGGATTAAAAATGCAAATGACGTTATTGCATTGTTTCATCACCGTTTACTAATACAATGGTATAAGTGAAGAAATCCTCGGAGAAATGTAGAGAATTATTTTAATTAAAGCAGATTAATTTGAAAATGTCTACCAGACCATTAGACCTTCAATTCTCACATGAGAGGCACTTTTGTCCCCAACCCACTGTCCCCTGAAAATTTTTGGTATGCTCTAGCCATCCAGGGGATGAGTCCCTTGTTCTTGCCCTTCAATCATCTTGAAAATCACTGCAACATAAATGCAAATGTTACACAAAATAGCAAGATTATACCTTATGAGACAAATCTTAGTAACAAAAATAGGATTTACTTGAGATCCTGCACATCTTTTAAGTAAAATTATCTTCATGGTATACAATTGGTTGACTAAGGATATCTTCCATAAACTCCTCTCTTTAATGAGAACCGAAATGAATCAATTGAGGTTTCCATGCCTAACACCTTAATTATCTGCCCATTCAAGATTGAAGTACCCTTGTATCTGGATTCAATAGTCAAGGTTAACAACTGAATCCATGCAAATAGCAACTGGGTATCTATATGGATGGATTTGGTAACCAAACACATTGTACAATTCAGTATGTTTTAAATATGGTACAAAAATTGACATGTTTTTATTTGATCAAACTATCAATGTCCAGACGAGCTTATTTATGCATGATCATATTGTTTTTATGAAAAGCAACACAACATTCAAAGATATATTCATTTTTTATTTTCACCCTATGAATTTAGAGAATTTGCATCAAAGGACATGTGCAATTCACCTTGATGAACAATAGAAATATAATTTTGGGCCCCTGGAACAATGGAATACCCCCCATACAGGTATCCTAAGTAAAGGATGAGAGAGAAAGAATAAGAAAATAATTATTGGACATGTATCATATAGTGCCTACTAAAATCCCCTTTATCTATCTAGTAGTGTGATAGCTTACTTTGGACTCTGGAGAGCATCAGACTGAAAATCAGAAGGTTGCATGTTCTATTCACAATCACCACATTGCAGATTTTGTAATCATTCTTAAAAATGTTTGTTGAACTGAATAGATAAATGAAGGCAATCCCACGAATTACTATGACAAAAGAAAATCTTATTCTATATGCCAAACTGTAGCACTCAAACAGGAATTTGTCAAATACATGTAACAGAAGGTGAAACTCAATGACTTCATCAGTAACTTAAGTTTGTCTACAATTTTTTTTTTGAGTGTATTTCCATTTATCCCAACATTATTGTGTCAAAGGACACAAGATATTTAGAATCAAATTGTGATCAAGGAGCATGAACCCTGAATATTTTCTCAATCATCCTGGGCTAGCTCGATTTCACTCTTTACTTCTTGAATTTCACTCTTTATTCCTTGAATAGCCAACTTCCAAGAATGTGACTCAGTTTAGAGAACTTGATAGAATATCCAATTTATATAGGAAGTTTTGTCAAGGGTTTTGGAAGCATCATGACACACCCTCGTTGATCCTACCAATAAGGATCTATTTAAATGGACAGAGGGGGTAGAGGGGCTACCTTCTTATCTATGAAAACTGTAACACCCAAGAAGGAATCTGTCAAATACTTGTAATCGAAGGTGAAACTACAAGACTTCATTAGTAACTTAAGTTTTTCTATAATTATTTCTCTCAGTATATTCATTTATCCCAACATTGTTGTGGCAAAATACACAAGAAATTTAGAATGAAAAATTGTTAGTTGTTCTTCCTATCATATTGTGATCAAGGAACCTGAAGCCTAACAAATTTCTAGATCATCCACGACTAGCTATGTTTCACTCTTTATTTCTTGAATTTCACTCCTTATTCTTTGACTGGCCAATTCCCAATAATGTGACTGTCAATCATTTGAGAGAACTTGATAGAATATACATTTTATATAGGAAGTTTTGTCAAGGTTTTTGAGGATTGATTTAAATGGATGGAAGCCACAGAGGGGCTACCTTCTAACAAATGAAAAGGTCTCAACCCTACATTTGCACTACCAGACTTCTCGCAGACTTTTGAAGTGAAATATGATGCTTTGAGCACTGACATGAACAATGTGGTCATGGAAATTCAACAACCTATTGCCTTTCAAAGGAGAAATTGATAGACAAGGAGAAGTTGTTAGGAATCTATGACCAGGAAATGCTGGCTCTTATGCATGTTGTGAAAAAATTCAATCCACATTTATTGTGACAACACTTTAAAATTTGAATAGATCATGAAACTTTGAAGTATTCAGTATCCCATTGGAATTTTAATGAACAAGTAGGAAAGTAAACTACAAGGTTTTTACTTTGAAATTAAATACAAGAAAGGCATAAATAACGCTTCAGCAGATTTCTTATCTACGCAAAATGAGTTGCATGCCATATCTATGGTAGCACTCGCATGGAGAAGAAAATTATTATCTAAATATGCAAATATTCAAAGGATGACAGTGTTGTTGATACGCTACAAAACTAAAAAAGGACCCATGACAAAGGATGAGAGAGCTGTTGATATGCTACAAAACTAAAAAAGGACCCACAACAAAGGAAATGGGTATACATTTTCAGGAAACGTATTTTTTTTTATATGAATTGCACATATCTAGTACAAAAATCTAGATTTTAAGAAGGCAATGATAAAAGAATGCCATTCCTCACCTACTATTGGTCAATTATGGTAAGCTGCAAGACATAGTGAATTGGTTCTATCCCAAATTAATTCTAAATAGTGATGTATCAAGGTATTCAAGATCCATCCTATCTTGCTTCATTCAAATTCATCAATTGATACTTGGGCAAGCCCCTATGAAAATTAATTAAAGTAGACTAATGTGAAAATGTCTACCAGACCATTAGACCTTCAATTCTCACATGAGAGGAGTTGTTGTCCCCAATCCACCGTCCCTTGAAAAATTTGGCTACACTCTAGCCATCCATGGGATGAGTCCCTTGTACCTTCCCTTCAATCATCTTGAAAATCACTACAACATAGACGCAAATTTTACACAAAATAGCAAGATTATACCTGATGAGAGAAATCTCAATAACAGAAATAGGATTTACTTGGGATCCTGCACATCTTATAAGTAAAATTATGTTCACAGTATACAATTGGCTGACTAATGTTTTCTTCCAGGAATTCCTCTCTTTAATGAGAACCGAAATGAATCAATTGAGGATGCCATGCATAACACCCTAATTATCAGCCCATCCAAGATTGAGGCACCTCTGTATCTATATTCAAAGGTCAAGGTTAACAACTAAATCCACGCAAACAACAAATGGGTATCTATATGGATGGATTTGGGAACCAAACACATTGTACAATCCAGTATGTTTTAAATACTATACAACAATTGACCTATTTTTATTTCATCAAACTATCAATGTACAGAGGAGCTTATTTATGCATGATGGTATTTCTTTCATGAAAAGAAACAAAACATTAAAAGATATATTCATTGCTGATTTTTACATGATGAATATAGAGAATTTGCATCAAAGGACATGTGCAATTCACCTTGATGAATAGTAGAAATATAATTTTGGGTCCTGTTGTGCTTGTCAACAACCCCCCCCCCCCATTTATTACTATTAATAATAACATTAATAAATGGGGACCCTTCCAAAAAATCAAATTTAGCATTTAATCATGCCTTTCTTATTTTTAGAATAAAATAAAAATGTCAAAATAGAACTTGTTAAACATGGAAATTTACCTTTTCACACTTTAAGCGCATAAAACTTCACAAACTATTAGTTTTGTATAAAAAGCGCTACATAATAAAAAACTTTAAAAATAACTTTACAACGAAAGGTCATGAACATAAAGAAAAACCTTGAAAAACCCGCTTTAGAAAAGATTATTCTCGAACTGCAAAAGGTTACAACGGACATCCCTTATAAAAGTTACCACTTGAAAATGTGATCAGCGAGTATGCAAGATCATGAATCCTATAACCTTATTGCATTGCAAATCTCAATATCACGGTGCTACTTGATGAAACATAAGCAAATATCATGAAATGCGATAGCATCTTGCAAATCGCATATCGCAGCAACTCATGTGGTGGTGATTTTTAACGAAAACAGAATTGTGATATAGCGATCTGCGATATTGCGAAGCAAATCACAAAATCACTTTTATCACAATTTGAAGGGCTCAGGATTCTAAGATAATAATTTCCGACGTTCGATGCAAAGTTATGAACATTAAAGTTTAGCATAACAGTTCATTAGTGGTCATTTATTAAAAGGACGATTAGGATCAGTGTGAAGGACCATTTGACACAAGTTAATATCTTTTGATATGATTTAGAATTAAAGACCCTCCATCACCTTATTTTCATCCTTCTATTGATTATTCCTATATTAACTATCATCTTATCATATTTTTGCTCTCTGCTTGCAATTTTCAGGAAGAACACACAGAGCGTAATACATGAAGAAATGGGGAAGAAAGGCAAGGCTCCCATGTCTAAGAAGTTAGAAATGACTCCATTATTCATAGACACTACCAGTAATCGAGATGCAGGAACAGCTTTGTGGGAATCTATGTATCAGTTGTTGGAGGAGGAAAAACCGAGAATTATGGAAGTAACAGTTATAGTGGATGGACGCAGCTCTTCTGATGCATCCATAACTGAACTTGCATGCTCATTTCTACACCGCATTGTGGCAAGGCCGAAGATACTCCCCTACACTGACATGGTGAAATGGATTATATATGATGTAGACATATCCGACAGAGAGTTCAAGACGACAAGCCAGGAAGTCATGGGGTCATTTACTCTAGATAATTTGAGGCGTATGTACCACTTATCAGAACCATAGGCCAACTACAACAAGCAATTTGTCAAGAAGTTCGCAAAGGAGAATTAAGACTTAGAAGAATGCACAAAGCACTAGTCAAACAATGAGGAAAGACTAAAAAAGGATAAAAATGGTATGTACACCACTGGTTCTCTTTGTTCCCCTTACTGTTTTTCCACTGCTATGTTATGTAGAATATTCGGTAAACCAGACACCAACAAATTTTCATTAGAATGGTTACCACTAGTGGATGCGGCTATCAATGCCACAATAATGAAATGGGCCCAAATCCTATTAGATAATTTAGCCACTACAATTTTAAAATACAGAAGAAAAAGAAGCACTACTTCGAGGGTTTACCCTCCATTTTTTATGAGCGCCTATGTTATGGACGCTATTTGTTTCATTTTCAAATTTCCTATTATGGGATGGAAGTGGATGGTAAAAAATCCACTTCCCATCTAGATTTATCACAAAGTCATGTGGGAACCAATTTTTATGCCACATTTCTTCAAAATATTTCACGGAGTTATACTCCCGATCCATAAAATGATCTACAATAAAGATGCCCCAAGGTTTTCCCAAGAAGCGAAGGTAGATATTCTCTCCATGGCAAGATGGTTTGGGGAAGAATTTTTCACGTATATCAGAGTATTTGGCAGCATTTCTTCACCCCATGTGCTACCATTTTACGTCCTGTTAGTTCCAGTCTTTGCAACCTGTCACCAGGGATCAACATGAGCTCTTACTACGTCTGGTTTTGTTAGATGTTTTGCACATGACGTTCAGCACAAAGCATGTCACAAGTGTGTCCATCAGAAGAAACTCAGAAAAATATTTCCAACAGTATATCACACTCCCATAATCGGTTCCTGGATTAGAAGAAATGAATGAGTGATTCTTGGTTATGCATGTTTCGAGGTCAGTTGCTGCACACAATGACAAGTTTAGTACAAAATCAGTTTATGAAATAATGGTAAGGAATTTTTCAAAAGTGAAAGAGGTTTTCGTTCATCACATACTAGATAATAAAAACCTCCTTCAGTTTATGTACAGGTGCTACTATGTGGGAGATATATGGTGATATTTGGAGCCTACATTAAAACAAAGAAATTTTTTCATATTCTTTACTGTCTTAGTCATTTTAGTACAGGGCCATTTTACAACAGATGGAAAGTAATTTTTCAAAAATCAAGGAGGTTTTTGTTAAACATGAGCCATATAACAAAAAAATCTTTCAGTTTATTCATAGGTGTCATGAATTGGGATATGTAACTAGATCTTTACAGGTCATTTTCACAGATTTAAATTTTTAATGATTTTCTGTTTTAGAGATGATTTTGTGGAACATATCGCGAGCTATTGGAAACGAATTTCAAAAATTTGAGAGTGTTTTTTCTCCAACATGACCTTATCTACAAAAACCTCTTTCAGTTTTGTAACAGGTGCTATGGTTTAGGAGATAAGAGTTCATCTTAAACACCTATTTTCAGAAATTCGACCCAAGTTTAATGTAGCTAATTCTATTTTGAAGATAATGGTTGAGCTCAATCCCTTAGTACAAGGATGAGAAAATGTATATATTTTCAGAATTTCATAGTGTAGGGGTTGGATTTTGGTAGAAGGTTGGACTTTTGAGAAAGCCTTGGGCTTCATTGTACATTCATATCAGCATTTTGGCTAAGGAATTGAGATTAGGGTTTGCATCACTCTTTGGGATCCATATGGCAATTCATCTTGGTACAGTGCTTTCTTTTGTAATTGTGAATTTTCTTATATGTTATGTATGCAATTCTCTATCTTGTTTCTTCTTGACTAAACAAACAAGAGTGTAAGTAGAATCCATTGGAATTGCAGTGCTCTACTTGAGGTTTGCTTTAGTCTTTGATGTTTTCAACTGTTTGGAGAGGATCCATGAGTTTTCTTGCCCTCTTCAACTCCTCACCTATCTAATCCTTCAATCTCATTCAATTTTAAGTGCCAAAAACAATTGCCTACCTTGCCCCATTGAGATCTCTGCAAGACTGAGTCTCGATCCCCGCACCCAAAATCTACCTTTCCATCTGAGCCAACAAAAGCATCATTTTATTAAATCAAACTTTTTCACACATATACCTAGCCTAAGATCAGTATTTTTATCAGTCATCTCAAGCCTTCATCGATTATAATTTGCTGAGATTGGCGTGGAGAGAGCCCTCTCCTGACCTGGTAGGGCTAGCTACCAAGTTAAGCGTGGTTTGATGTTGGCCCTGGATCCTACCTTCCTCAGCTTGAGGTAAATCTAGGCACTAACATAGTGGTGACCATACTGGGGAAGAAAAGTTTATTTGTTTGTTAGTGTTCTTTGTTTTATAGACTACAGACGGAGTCTGAAGATTAGCCAGGTAGCCTTCAAAATGCTTTTTCTTTGCATTAGCGAAAGTAGATAAAAGCTACTTCAGTCAATCTCCGGTCTAGTTTATAAACTAAACATCTGACTTGCAAATTGCCCCAGTACAATTTTGTAATCAAGTTCAGATCTGATTGCTGATGGTGGACAACAGTCAGACACATATGAAGGTTGAAATCATCCACCTAGCAACTCCATTGTTCGAAGTCCCGAGTTTCAAAGTATTGATGGTGGCTCCACTCGCTAAATGAAGGACTCAAATGTTGCTTCTATTTGTTCAAGGTATTCGTGTATCGATTTTTCTAATATTCCTGGTTTTCCTAATTAATTACCAAAGGATGCATACATTTTGAGTAATGGCCCTAAATTCAATGGGGAAGATCTGGCTTTGAATTTAGAACATATAGAAAATTTTAAAACATTTGTGGAAATTCTTAGAGTTAAAAAGGAAGATGTCTTCATCAAATTGTTCTTTGATTCATTTCAAGGCAAATGTAAAAAATGGATTGAAGGTTTTCCTATCAGATCTATTAAGTCCTTTGCAGATTTTTGGCATATCTTTCTTGAAACATGGATGGAGAAAGAGGAAGAATTCAAAATAGAGGTGCCATCTATTCAAGGTTTTAGAGAATGGGAAGATATGTGCATGGATGATGAGGTAGATGAGAACTTTGCTTCATCTCTTTCTTCTTATCTGAAATCTTGTCGATGCAACCATGAAGTTAAGCTCAATTTTTTGCAAGAGTTTGCCATCAAAATTGAAGGAGATCTAATTGAATTGGAGAGCCAAATATAGTCCTAGGATATGGATTGTCGAGTCCCATTATTTGGGACCTTTTTCAGCAGAAGGAACAAAAGGTAAGGCTGCCCATGGATATTTGCATTGATAGTTTGCAGCTGGAAGCATGCATTAAGGAGTTGGGGCAGTAAACAGAGTTTGGTTTCTTTGATCCTATTGCAGTGTACATGGAAACTTTTTTTAGTTTGAATGATAGATCAGATTGCCTTTTACACAACCAAATTCATTATGTGCATGTATGGCTACCAGCCTTTCCAGTTGTGTCCTGGTTCGAGTACTTTCAAGTAGCATCCTTGTCACGGTTACTTGATTGGTTGATATGGCATTAAAAAATTACTTGATCTATCAATTTTGCAGCAAGGCGGGTTAGATTTGTACATAAATAAGCAGCCCAAGGCAACATTTCAGTTTTCGGTATTTGTTTATGTACAAGTTGCAGTATGTATATGTTTTTGGATTGGTATGAGTTGTTTTGGGTTTGCAGTTGTTTTACCATCCATGCCCAATGGAAGAGGCACTGTCTACTTTCCAAAGACCTGTAGTTCTTGGCACCTCCAAGGAGCTACCATCCCCATTGGAGTCGATGTTAGTTCCAGTCTTCGCAACCTGTCGCCAGGGATCAACATGAGCTCTTACTATGTCTGGTTTTGTTAGATGTTTTGCACATGATGTCCAGTACAAAGCATGTCACAAATGTGTCCATCAAAAAAAGTTCAGAAAAATATTTCCAATGGTATATCACACTCCCGTAACCGGTTCGTGGATTAGAAGAAATGAATGAGTGATTCTTGGTTATGCATGTTTTGAGGTCAATTGCTGCACACAATGACAAGTTTAGTACAAAATTAGTTTCTGAAATAATGGTAAGGAATTTCTCAAAAGTGAAAGAGGTTTTTGTTCATCACATACTAAATAAAAAAAACATCCTTCAGTTTATGTATAGGTGCTACTATGTGGGAGATATATGGTGATATTTGGAGCCTACATTAAAACAAAGCAAATTTTTCATATTTTTTACTGTTTTAGTCATTTTAGTATGGGGCCATTTTACAACATATGGAAAGTAATTTTTCAAAACCTAAGGCGGTTTTTGTTAATAATGAGCCATGTAACAAAAACCTCTTTTAGTTTATTCACAGGTGTCATGAATTGGGATATGTGACTAGATCTTTACATGTCATTTTCACATATTTAAATTTTTAATGATTTTTTGTTTTAGAGATGATTTTGTGGAATAGATTGTGAGCTACTGGAAACAAATTTCCCAAATTTGAGAGAGATTTTCTCCAACATGACCTTATCTACAAAAACCTCTTTCATTTTTGTAACAAGTACTATGATTTAGGAGATACGAGTTCATCTTCAACACCTATTTTCAGAAATTCGACCCAAGTTTAATGTAACTAATTCTATTTTGAAGAAAATGGTTGAGCTCAATCCCTTAGTACAAGGATAAGAAAACGTATATATTTTATGAATTTCATAGTGTAGGGGTTGGATTTTTGTAGAAGGTTGGAATTTTGAGAAAGCCTTGGGCTTCATTGTACATTCATATTAACATTTTGGCTAAGGAATTGAGATCAGGGTTTGCAGCACTCTTTGAGATGCATGTGGAAATTTGTCTTGGTACAGTGCTTTCTTTTGTAATTGTGAATTTTATTATGTGTTATTTATGCCATTCTATATCTTGTTTCTTCTTAACTAAACAAACAATAGTCTAAGTAGAATCCATTGAAATTGCATGCTCTACTTGAGGTTTGCTTTAGTCTTTGATGTTTTCAGCTGTTTGGAGAGGATCCATGAGTTTTCTTGCCCTCTTCATTTCCTCACCTTTCTAATCCTTCCATCTCATTCAATTTTAAGTGCCAAAAACAATTTCCTACCTTGCCCCATTGAGATCTCTGCAAGATTGAGCCTCAATCCCCACACCTAAAATCTACCTTTCCATATGAGCCAACAAAAGCATCATTTTATTCAATAAAACTTTTTCACACATATACCTAGCCTAAGATCAGTATTTTTATCAGTCATATCAAGCCCTCATTGATCATAATTTGTTGAGATTGACCAGCCGAGATCCCTCTCCCGACCTTGTAGGGCTAGCTACCAGGTTAAGCATGGTTTGATGTTGACCCTGGATCCTACCTTCCTCAACCTGAGGTAAATCTAGGCACTAACACGTCCCAGACAAACTGATGGCTAGGGAGATAGCCTATCAGACCTGTGGTGTGGGGGGAATGAGTAAAGTACTGAAAGATTCCAAGAAGGTCATTTGGCCTCAATTTCTTGTAGTATGCAGAGCATTTACATTGCATGACTTAGGTCATGCTTTCAAAGAAGTAAATGATGTATTATCTTTACAACTACCAAAGTTCCCAGGAAGGCAATATGATCCCTTTGGTGTTGTAAGTAATTTTACTATAATGGTCAAAATAAAAGTATTTTCCCATGAAGAAGTTCTCTTTGATGATTTTTTCCTACAGGAAAACCTTCAAAGAGGTTCAACATACAGCACAAATTCTTTTTGACCAAGAAAGCCTCCAAAATTTTGACAATTACAGAAAACAGAGGTTATCTAAGGTCCCTTTGGACCAATTACTCATCGAACCAATAAGATAACCTACTCCCAGCATTAGCATAAGTGATGATTCAAAAGAAAAATCCAAAACAAGTTTAGAAAGAGAATCAACAGAAAAGTCTGAGGATGAACACAGTAGGGATGAGGAATCAATAAAAGACACAGGTTAGTCTACAACGGAGTCTGATCAGCAGACTTCATCAATAAAACAAGCTGAGGCTTTAAATCCCCTTATAAAGCAAACAGAGCCGCTAGTAATTGATCTAGAAGGGGAATGGGAAAATTTTAACAAGATACTTAACACAGAAGAACAAACTGCAGAGCCACCAGTAAATCCAAAAGAGACAACCATAGAAATGGCAATAGAAAGGGCTATCAATACTCAAGAAACGGAGCACATTCTTGTTGTTCCCTCATCTGAGATTGTACTAAGAATAGAGGAAATTCCTCCTTTAGACATATTCTATAGCCCTCAACATAAGGTTGTTGTTAAAAGGCAAAGAAAGAAAAGAAAGCTAGATTCTATACTCGCTCCCGAGGATGAACCTCTGGATGTTCTTTGGAAAGATCCCTCTACAAACACATCGGCAAATCTAACTAGGCTCTCACAGGTCACAGGTACATACGCTTTGACAAATATTGATAAGGCAGCAGAGGTTCAATTGCTACTGAAAGAAAAAGAAGATAGGATTTTGTTTTTGGAACAACAGTTACAACAAGTCAGCATCAATCAACAAGCAGAAACACAGTTGGCAAAACTTCAGCAAGACTTCCAGCAAATGCAATTGGCACATCAAAGTAATTTAGCTAGTAAAGAAGAATAGTTACAAGGTATAATAGAACTACATAAAGATGATCCCAAAATTGAAGAGTTTATCATAGAGGCACTTCGTTTCAATTCCCAGCTCTTGCAACAGAAATAACTACTATGCCAGAAGATTTCGCAATGGAATTCCCATTGAAAAATGAGTGATAATATTACAAATCAATTCGTAGAGTTGTGACTTGAATATGATTCAATTTTTAAGAAAGTCCTAGACTTCTTGAACTAACAGAGATCCGAAGAAGGGAAAAGAGAAGACATGCCCAGAATTGATGAATTGCACAAAGAAATTTTATTCAAAAAATGGGATTCTCGGTTAAAGGAAGCAGAACAGGCAATGGAAGATGCAACGGCAACAACGAACAGTGTCATTAAATGTGTAGATGAAAATCTACACAAGGCAAATTTGGTGGCAGAAACTACCCCTGGCTTTCTTCCAAAAGCGTAGCAGCTTCAAGTAGAATGGAAACAAGCAGCGGAAGAAAGGGCAAAGGCAATCAAACAAGTAAACAGATTGAATTGAGAAGCATACTAGCAATACCTGGTGAAGCCACACAGCTAATGGATGACCTTGAAGTGCCTGATGACTTCTGCCGAGAAGATAGTTTCAGTTCTCACCAATGTCATATTTGCAAGACAGTGAAAAGTTGAAGTCGGCCAACCAACACTCTTAAAACCAATGCTGGATATTTGTGATCTAAAGAATCAGATGCAGGATTAGTCATAGATATAGTTTATTTATGTTTTATTTTATTTTTGCTTAAAATGAGGCAGGTCATTTAAACATCCTAATCTATTTTTGTAATATTTATTTTTAGATTTCATATAGTAGTATTTAAACCCCTCTCATGCATTTAGAGGGGGTCCAGATTTTTATCAAAAATATTCTTCAAAATGTTCATCTTGCCCCCCACTCAGGAGGTTTTGATAAAATTGATGGAACGATATTTATTTTCTATATGAGTTTAATATCTGCTACTGAATTGCACTTTTGTACTCTTAGTGGATGTTGAGTGATTTGAAGATAGATCTATATTGTTGCAGCTCAGGAGTAGGACATATTACATATGGTATTTTTATCTCCTAATGCTTTTTACTTATGTGTCAAGAAATAAATTATTTTTCAGTTATTTATATATGAAAGTTTGAATGTTTAGTTATCATTATTGCACTTCTGTATGGTGATGACTTACTCTTTATGTTGAATATGTGAATGACTCTTATGCGATATATTTCTCATACTGTTTCGGCTAACATTTTATATGAAACAATCATTTTTAAATGGATTCTATTCTCATTGTGATTGAATGATCTTCATTATCAGTCACTTTCAGAAATTATTTTAGATCGCATATGTGAACATTACTCTCGGGATAGTTTTAAACTTAGATGTTTTCTTTGGTTATGATAGATTGCACATGATATTTAGAAGATAGATTAGATTTAGAATAAGTATTCACCCCATAAAAACCCCAAAAAGAAAAACATTATCCTGTTAGAAAACACATCATAAATAGATCGGGAAACTGGTCCCCTCATCCACAGTCAGAGCCACTATTCCAAACGGAAAAGGAGCTGCATTAAGGTCCGGACTCGATGGTTATCCACCTTGTTGGAGTCCCAATTTTTCAAGCCTTCAACATATTTGGTGCTAGAAGGAGGGCCAAACTGTGAATGGCAAGTAAATCTACATCTCCACGCCATTCTAAGAGTAAAACTCCCTCACCATCAGCCCCAACTTCTCATTCGCATTCCAAATCTTCCATCTCTGAACCAGAAGTTGAAAATAAAAATACAGAGCACATTACTGAAATCCCAAACAAGCTAGCTCATTCTTCTTTAGATCCCTCTGAGTTACAAACTTTGATTCATAAGTTACAGGGAATTTCTTTATCTCAAGAAGAATATGAGTTTTCCCAAGGTAGTGTCACTTCTCATCTGACCCCATCTCAACGACTGACTAGAGCACAAAGCGAAAAGCTAGGAATTGCCACCAATTGAGTTTCCTCTACCGAGTCGTAAAAAAGCTAGGAAATCACCAGCAGAATCTCAGAGTGAGGTTCTATCATCATCTTCGTATGCCATCCCAACTATATCATCACAAGGTCATCCATCCATCCCTCAACTCCAGATCGTGGTTCATACAGGTACAGGAGCAACATCCTCCCCTACCCAACCACCTTCAACTACTGCCACACCTCCTCCTACTCACACTCCGACGATGGTAGGAAATCCACCACCAAGGCCATGGGCCAATCCAGGGGCTGTAAGAATGCCTGCACCTTTATCTCAATTACTAGCTCACCCTAAGAAATGTTTGCCCAAATTTAATCCTGACAATATCCTATCAACCGAAGAACACATAAATAATTTCATGTTGTCTATTAATTTAAATGGAGTAACAGAAGAGGACGTAGTTGTATGATTATTCCCCTATACTTTACAAGGAGCAGCAGGATCATGGTATTTTTCGTTACCATCAGGCTCCATTAATAACTAGGATACATTTCAAGATCAGTTTTTAACAAAATTTGGAGATGATCGATCTACAACAACCTTAATAAATGACCTCTCCAATTTAAAAGTTGAACCAAGAGAAGAAATTAAGGATTTCAATTCTCACTTCAATAAATTATTAAAAAAAATACCAGTAGCATCAAAGCCTAGCAATGAAGTCCAAAATGAATGGTATATTTTTGCTTTGCCTTAAAATTTAGCCACCTTTGTAGATAGTTGCCAAGCCAACATTAGCGGAAAACATGAAGGAGGCGATAGCTGTAGAGAAACGTATACTAGCCATAGGAAAGAAAAACACTGCAGATGAAAGAAAGTCTAAAAAAGTGTCTTTTAGAGATGATCCTAAGAAAAAACAATCAAATGACCCATTCGACCTGGCAGGGTTACAAAAGGTTTTGAAAACCATGTCCAACAAAATGGTTGATATGAAGAAACAAGTAGCAGAAACCTCTTCCAAGAAACTTTTAAACCCTTTAGAAGAAATCCTTCAACTGATCCTAAACTACCAAATGCTATAACAAACGCAGAATCAGAAGGGGAAGAGGAAGAAGTTTCGAATGAGGAACAAACCAATGATGATGAAGTCGTGGAACTACAAGGAATGTGGGACTTCATTCTTCTAGATGAGGAAGATCAAGATGCATTACTCGTTGCTACTAGAAGTAGAAATCAACTTGATCCTCCACAATCCAGTGCTAAACAGAAAAACCCAAGTCCAACTCCCAAGGATAAAATCGTAGGTAAGAAATCCTCACCAAAGTCTACTCAGACAAACCCAGCCCAATCTGATTCCACACCTTCATCCAAAACGATTATCATTTCAGATGAAATGGAATATAACATTGTTGAAGATATGAAGAAAACCAGGGCAAACATCAATTTTCACGAGCTCAGCAAGTTAAAGCATCAATATAAATTACTCTTGAAAGAGCTAAATGCAGTACCTACTACGCCTCTCCCTACCGCTATAATTTCACAAGCTACACATGAAATGGGAAGACCTCCAACTATCATTTCAAATAAAGTTGATCAAAATGATATTGCTTTGATTGGGCGAAGATCTAAATCCCATACTTCGTCATTTCTCCTTACCTTTGAAGTTTTCAATAAAAAATTGCATAATTGTTTAGTGGATTCCGGTGCCTCATCTAACATTTTGCCTAAGACAGTTTGCGCAAAGCTAAATAGCCAACCTCATAAATCTGCAGTATGAATAGTACAGCTGGACCGGTCTTAAGTAGAGGTAATCGGTGAGCTTAATCAGGTGACCATAAGATTTTTGTCGAACCCAAAAGTATGTCAAGTTATTGATATACTTGTCGTAGATATCCTTGAATTTTATGGACTAATCCTTAGCAGGGATTGGTCAAAAAAGCTTCACAGTTACTTTGCGACTGACTAGTCTCATATGTGGCTCTCCTACAACGTCAAACATAATCAGATCAAGGTTGAGCGAGAAAGACATCAGAAATATATAGTGACAGAGTTAGAAGGAGAAAATGAGCCTGTAGCGTACAACAACAACATAATCAGAAACTATTCTATCGATTCATTCTTAGGGAATTTCAATGCTCATATTTCACCTTTTTTGGAAAATTTCGTTTTATATAGAAAATTTCTCTAAAACAGACACTTCTAGATGCATTAATTTTGTAGATAAACCTGTAGATAAAACTTTGTTTTGGAAATTATTTTTTGATGGTTCTAAATCTAATGATGGAGCAGGAGTAGGTTGTATATTAGTTAGTCCAAAAGGAGAAAAAACCATGTTAACATGTAGACTCGAGTTCGATTTCACAAACAACATTGTCGAATATGAAGCATTAGTTCAAGGATTATATAAAGCAATCGGGCTTGACATCAAATATCTGCAAGTATTTGGAGACTCTGAGATTGTTATTAAATAGGCAAGAAATATTATACATTGTTTGTCAGGACACTTGAAGCACTATTAATCTTTAGTACAAGACCTAACTTCACACTTTATAGCATTTAATATTTCATCCATTCCAAGACTCCAAAACGCTAGTGCTAATCTCCTTGCTAATGTAGCCTCCAAGCTTATCCCATCAGAGGACTATAGCCCAGACATATTTTTGATTGAATTAATATTTAGACCCTCTATCTCTAATAACATTACCAACTGGAGAGTTTTCAACAATGACCCTGATATTGTGAGTTTTTTGACTTCAGAAGGCTCTTACAATAATCAGATAATTGATGAAGACTAACATGACAAACAGCTCGAACAAGAAAGAAGTAATAACACTATACCAAAATCTGCTGTCAAGTTAGAGGAACTTTATTACTTAAAGGATAGATTCAAATGGTCTACCAATTCAAAACTTCAAAGTTCAACTCTGAGATGTGAATTAGTGAATCTAGGGACTGACATGAAACCACAGAACATCAACTTGGGTCTTGTGCTAACATTTGAGGAAAAATCATCTTTCATTCGATTGTTGAAACAATAGAAGAGTGTCTTTGCCTGGAATTACGTTGATCTCAAAACCTATGACACTTTGATTATACAACGTACAATTCTGATGATCTTTGATGAAAAGCCTATTCAACAGAAATTGAGGAAAATCCATCCTAATTTGGAAAGCCAGATTAAGTCTAAGTTGAACAACTTACTAAAAGCCAAGATTATTTTTCTGTTAGGCATTCCAGATGGGTCTCTATCTCGTCCTGGTCAAAAAGAAAAACAATGATATCCGAATTTGTATTGACTTTTGAAATCTCAATAAAGCTTGCCAAAAGGATAATTTTCCACTGCCTCCTATGGAACAGATATTGCAATCGGTCGTAGGGTCTGAATCAATGTCCTTTTTAGATGGCTTTTCAAGTTATAATCAAATCTTGGTCCACCCGGATGATCAATTGAAAACTACATTTAGAACGAAATTAGGCACTTACGTGTATCAAAAGATGCCATTTGAGTTGATCAATGTCAGTGCCATGTTTCAAAGGGTTATGGACATCGCGTTCAAAGGATTAGTGAACAAGTCAGTGGTGATTTACTTAGATGACATAACAATATATTATAAAAAACTCAGTAATCATCTCAGAGACTTAAAACAGATCTTCCAACGTTGTCAAAAATATGGAATCTCACTTAATCCCAAAAAATCCTTTTTTTCATTAAGTGAAGGAAAACTTCTTAGATTCATAGTGTCCAAATCCGGAATCCATATTGACCCAGATAGGATCAAGGAAATTTATGAGACATCCCTACCCCATAATAAAAAAGCAATGCAGTCTTTCCTTGGTCAGATCAATTTTGTTAAAAGATTTGTCCCTAACTTTTCAAGAATCATATCACCTCTCCAAGCCATGATAAAGAAAAACTCTCTCTTCAAATGGGGTCATGCAGAACATGAAGCGTTTAGCTTGATAAAACAAGAAATTATAAATTCCCCGTCTCTAGCAACTCCAAATTTTTTCGATCCTTTCACTCTATATACATTTGCCTCTGAGAAATCGTATGTTGCCATACTCACACAAACGAATCGAGATAAAGCTGAAGCCCCAATTGCCTTCTTCAGTTCAAACTTGCAAGGAGCTAAATTAAATTACTCTGATGTTGAGAAACAAGCTTATGCTGTTTTCAAAGCAATCAAACACTTCAGACCCTTCCTTCTCAAGACTCATACCAAAATAATAGTACCATTTCCAGCGGTAAGAAATATTTTGGTACAGAAAGATTTGGGTGAAAAGAGGGAAAATTAGGTCACAGCCCTACAAGAATATGACGTTGAAATTAAACCAGCAAATATTATAAAAGGTCAATGTTTTTGCAAGATGTTGGCAGGAACATCACACATATCAGAAATGCAATCTTTAGACAGTGAAGTACAAGTGTATGAGGTAAGCCTAAACGACTCTGAATCAAGGTATGCCGATATCATGTTCTATTTAAAAAATGGATATGCTCATCCACATTTGAATCACACAAAGAAAAGGGCCCTGAGGCTAAAAGCTAAACAATATCAAATTGTCAATGATGTACTCTTTAGGATGAATTATGATTATATTCTCCTTAGATGCCTTGAGAAATCTGAAGCAGAAAAAATATTGTAGGAACTTCATGATGGACCAGCAGGTGGACACTACGCAGGAGATGCAACATCACATAAAATCCTGCGTGCAGGCTACTACTCACCAAATTTATTTAAAGATACACATAGCTATGTAAGAAGATGTCAGATTTGTCAAACTGCTGCTGGAAGATAGAAGAAACCATCGTTTCCATTATAGCTGGTCAACATTGATCAACCATTCGAACAATGGGGATTAGATATAATAGGTGAGATCGTTCCTCATTCTTCTAAATAGAATAAATACATCCTTACAGCTACCGACTACTTTACCAAATGGGTAGAAGTAGTTCCACTCAAGACAGCCAACTCTGAGAGTATCATCGAATTTATAGATCAATTCATAATCACCAAATTTGGCTTACCTTCTGCTTTAATGTTTGATAATGCATCATAAATCTCAGGTAATGCTATGATAGCTTTTGCTCTCAAAAGAGGTTTTAAACTCAGATACTATGCTAATTATTATCCACAAGGAAATGGGTTGGCTGAATCAACAAACGAAAAACTTATTAGAATCATTAAACGAACTATTGATCAAAATCATAGGAACTGGCATAAGTCTTTAATGTATGCTCTCTGGGCAGATCGAATAACTCAGAAAACCTCCATTGGCACTTCTCCTTTTAATTTAGTTTATGGGAAAGAAGTGCTCTTACCAAGAAGTCTACCTATTCCTTCTTTAGCCTTAGTTCAATTCATTGAAGAAACCCCTTCCTCATCCTTGCAATTAAGACAATTGCAGATTCTTAACTTTAAGAGGAACAAAAAAAGGCTAGAATTACCCATGCGCATCATCAACAATTAGTGAAAGCTTCTTTTGATTCAAATTCAGTGTCTAGAAAAGATTTTCAACTTGGAGACTTAGTATTAAAATGGGATAAAGCCCATGAGGAGAAAAGCAAGCATACTAAATTCCAATGGATGTGGCTAGGACCATTCTAGATTGTCGAACTCATTGGTTCATCAACTTTCATGTTACAAGATTTAGCAGGGAAAAGAGAGTCTTTACCTATTAATGGACAGATCCTAAAGAAATATTTCCCATAGAAGATGATCTCTTCTACTTTTCTATAAATAATAGTCTAGTTTAATTTTCTTTTGATAATAAAACAAGTTGAGAACGTTTACTTTTGGTTTCCATGAAAAGAATAGTATCTTGTGTCAATTTTTTTTTTCACTTGCATAAGTGGGAGTGGTTATGAAAATTAATCTCCATTTTTGAAACATAGGGTCAAGTGCTATTATCTTGAAAATTTTACCTATTCTTTTGTTTCAACTAATCTAAAGTTTTGGTTAGAATCAACCTTAGGAAGAAGTTTTCCTTACATCAGTCACAAAAGGTATCAATAACAAAAACAAGAATCTCTGCAGAAAATCTATTTTTAAACTCTACAATTGTCATCCAGGAGAATTCTTAAGGAACCAATGACTTCCCCCCCACTCAAGGAATTTGCAAGATTCAACGATTAATTCAATTATACACTTTAAACTTAAAGAATAAGAGGTCACATCAAGAACCAGCTTATCATGACCATAAAGATTATAACTAACTGACATTGCCATACTGCATATCAAAACAGGGTAATGGCTCGAGATTGTTTCAATCAAATGACAAGGGGTCTCATCACGAGCCAGCTTGTTTAGTTAAGTTATAAATCAAGTGAATGGCACTGTCAATTTTGGTCACCAAGCTAGGACATTGTTCTTTAAGAATTAAAAGAGAAATAAGAAAAGAAAAGCAATAAGTGTATATGAGGATTTATCTTTGAAAATTGCATGTTTCTTTAATAAGTGGGACACTGGATCATTGGTGGGTAAAATGTAACCCTGTCGAGGCTATGAATGTCTGCTGGTAGCAGAGGCTCTACCTACAACAAATGAGTACACTTAAACTGATCTAAAGAGATGTTGTTGTTTTTATCTTTATAACCAAGTAACGACTGATGTGAGTAAAATGAGTAACTCTGGGAAGAAGATAATCAGAATAAAGATAGTTAGAACAAGATGTTGTTGTTAATAAATAGCACTATTTACCTTATATTTCGTACAATGAAGTTTAATTTTCAAAACCATTTCTATTTTGGAAGTTTTAGAAAATTCAAAAAACCCTCAGAGATAATTGGTTCTTCCAAGGGAATCGCCAATTGTTGTGCTTGTCAACAACCCCCCCATTTATTAGTATTAATAATAACATTAATAAATGGGGACCCTTCCAAAAAATAAAATTTAGCATTTAATCATGCCTTTCTTATTTTTAGAATAAAATAAAATAAAAATATCAAAATGGAACTTGCTAAAACATGGAAATTTACCTTTTCACACTTTAAGCACATAAAACTTCACAAATTATAAGTTTCGTATAAATAGCACTACATGATAAAATGCCTTAAAAATAAATTTATAACGGAAGGTCATGAACATAAATAAAAACCTTGAAAAACCTGCTTTAGAAAAGATTATTCTCGCATCGCAAAAGGTTACGGCGGACATCTCTTATAAAAGTTACCATTTGAAAATGCGATCTACAAGAATGCGAGATCATGAACCCTATAACCTTATTGCATCACAAATCTCAATATCGCGGTGCTACTTGATGAAACATAAGCAAATATCACGAAATGCGATAGCATCCCACAAATCGCATATCGCAACAACTCATGTGGCAGTGATTTTTAATGAAAACAGAATTGCGATATATTGATCTGCGATACTGTGAAGCAAATTGCAAAATCACTTTTATCGCAATTCAAAGGGCTTAGGGTTCTAGGAGAATACTTTTCGACATTCGATGCAAAGTTATGAACATTAAAGTTTAGCATAACAGTTCATTAGTGGTCATTTATTAAAAGGACAACTAGGATCAGTGTAAAGGACCATTTGAAGCAAGTTAATATCTTTTCATATGATTTAGAATTAAAGACCCTCCGTCACCTTATTTTCATCCTTCTATTGATTATTCCTATATTCACTATCATCTTATCATGTTTTTTCTCTCTTCTTGCAATTTTCAGGAAGAATACACAGAGCATAATACACGAAGAAATGGGGAAGAAAGGCAAGGCTCCCATGTCTGAGAAGTCAGAAATGACCCCATTATTCACAGACACTACCTGTAATCGAGATGCAGGGACATATACATGGGAATCTATGTATCAGTTGTTGGAGGAGGAAAATTTAAGAATTATGGAAGTAACAGTTACAGCGGATGGACGTGACTCTTCTGATGCATCCATAACTGAACTTGCATGTTCATTTCTACACCGCATTACAGCAAGGCCGAAGATACTCCCCTACACTAGCATGGTGAAATGGATTATAGATGACGCAGACATATCCGACAGAGAGTTCAAGATGACAAGCCAGGAAGTCATGGGGTCATTTACTCCAGACAATTTGAGGCATATGTACCACTTACCAGAACCCCAGGCTAGCTACAACAAGCAATTTGTCGAGAAGTTCACAAAGGAGAATGAAGACTTAGTAGAATGCACAAGGCACTGGTCAAACAATGAGGAAAGACTAAAAAAGGATAAAAACGGTATGTACGCCATTGGTTCTCTTTGTTCCCCTTATTGTTTTTCCACTGCTATGTTATGTAGAATATTCGGTAAACTAGATACCAATAAATTTTCATCAGAATGGTTACCACTAGCGGATGCAGCTATCAATGCCACAATAATGAATTGGGCCCAAATCCTGTTAGATAATTTAGCCACTATAATTTTAGAATACAGAAGAAAAAGAAGCACTACTTCAAAGGTTTACCCTCCATTTTTTATGAGCGCCTATGTTATGGATGCTATTTGTTTTGTTTTTGAATTTCCTGTTATGGTATGGAAGTGGATGGTACAAAATCCACTTCCCATTCAGATTTATCACAGTGTCATGGGAATCAGTTTTGTGCCACATTTATTCAAAATTTGTCACGGAGTTATACTCCCGATCCATAAAAAGATCTACAACAGAGATGCCCCAAGTTTCTCCCAAGAAGCAGAGGTAGATATTCTCTCCATGGCAAGATGGTTTGGGGAAGAATTGTTTACATATATCAGAGTATTTGGTAGCATTGCTTCACCCCATGTGCTACCTTTTTATGTCCCAGACAAACTAATGGCTAGGGAGATAGCCTATTAGACCTACGGCGTGGGGGGAATGAGTAAAGTATTAAAAGATTCCAAAAAGGCCATTTGGCCTCAATTTCCTGTAGTATGCGGAGCATTTGCATTGCATGACTTAGGTCATGCTTTCAAAGAAGTTAATAATGTATTATCTTTACAACTACCAAAGTTCCCGGGAAGGAAATATGATCCCTTTGGTGTTGTAAGTAATTTTACTACAATGGTTAAAATAAAAGTATTTTCCGATGAAGAAGTTCCCTTTGATGATGTTTTCCTGCAAAAAAACACCTTCAAAGAGGTTCAGCATACAACACAAATTCTTTTTGACCAAGAAAGTCTCCAGAATTTTGACAATTATAGAAAACAAAGGTTATCTAAGGTCCCATTGGACCAATTACTCATTGAACCAATAAGAGAACCTACTCCCAGCGTTAGCATAAGTGATGATTCAAAAGAAAAGTCCAAAACAAGTTCAGAAAGAGAATCAACAGAAAAGTCTGAGGATGAACATAGTAGGGATTAGGAATCAATAAAAGATACAACTCAGTCTACAATAGAGTCTGATCAACAGACTTCATCAATAAAACAAGCTGAGGCTTCAACTCCCCTTACAAAGCAAACAGAGCCGCTAGTAATTGATCTAGAAGGGGAATGGGAAAATTTTAATAAGATACTTAACACAGAAGAACAAAGCGCAGAGCCACCAACAAATCCAAAAGAGACAACCACAGAAATGGTAATAGAAAGGGATGTCAATACTCAGGAAACGGAGCACATTCTTGTTGCTCCCTCATCTGAGATTATACTAGGAATAGAGGAAATTCCTCCTTTAGACGTATTCTATAGCCCTCAAAATAAGGCTGTCTTCAGAAGGCAAAGAAAGAAAAGAAAGCTAGATTTTGTGCTTTCTCCTGAGGATGCCTTTGGATGTTTTTTGGAAAGATCCCTCTACAAACCCATCGGTAAATCTAACTAGGCTCTCACAGGTCGTAGGTGCATATGCTTCAGCAACTATTGATAAGGCAACAGAGGTTCAATTGCTACTGAAAGAAAGGAAGATAGGATTTTGTTTTTGGAACAACAGTTACAGCAAGTCAGCATCAATCAACAAGCAAAAACACAGTTGGCAAAACCTCAGCAAGACTTCTAGCAAATGCAACTGGCACATCAAAGCAGTTTAGCTAGTAAAGAAGAACAGTTACAAGGTATAATAGAACTGCATAAAGATGATCCCAAAACTGAAGAGTTTATCACAGAGGCACTTAGTCTCAATTCCCAGCTCTTGCAACTGAAAGAAATACTATGTCAGAAGATTTCACAATGGAATTCCCATTTCGAAATGAGCGATAATATTACAAATCAAGTCGTAGAATTGCAGCTTAAATATGATTCAATTTTAAAGAAAGTCTCAGACTTCTTGAACTGGTAGAATCTGAAGAAGGGAAAAGAGCAGACATGCCCAGAATTGATGAATTGCACAAATAAATTCCATTCACGAAATGAGATTCTCCTCTAAAGGAAGTAGAACAGGCAATGGAAGATGTAGCGGTAGCAGTGAACAATGTCATTGAATGCATAAATGAAAATCTACACAAGGCAAATTTGGTGGCAGAAACTACCCCTGGCTTTCTTCCAAAAGCGCAACAACTTCAAGCAGAATGGAAATAAGCAGTGGAAGAAATGGCAGAGGCAATCAAATAGGTAAACAAATTGAATTGGGAAGCATACTAGCAGTACCTGGTGAAGCCACACAGCCAATGGATGACCTTGAAGTGCCTGATGACTTCTGTCGAGAAGATAGTGCCAGCTCTCACCAACGTCGTATTTGTAGGATAGTTAAAAGCTGAAGTCAGCCAACCGACACTCTTAAAACCAATGCTGGATATTTGCAATCTAAAGAATCAGATGCAGGATTAGTCATAGATATAGTTTATTTTTGTTTTAGTTTATTTTTTCTTAAAATGAGGCAGGTCGTTTAAACCTCCTCATCTATTTTTGTAATATTTATTTTTAGATTTCATAGAGTAGTATTTACACCCCTCTCATGCATTTAGAGAGGGGTCCAAAGTTTTATCAAAAACATTCTTCAGAACGTTCATCTTGCCCCCCACTCATGAGGTTTTGATAAAATTAATGGAACGAGATTTATTTTCTATATGAGTTTAATATCTGCTACTGAATTTCACTTTTGTACTCTTAGTGGATGTTGAGTGATTTGAAGATAGATCTATATTAGTACAGCTCATGAGTAGGACATATTACAAATGGTATTTTTATCTCCTAATGCTTTTTACTTATGTGTCAAGCAATAAATTATTTTCAGTTATTTATATATGAAAGTTTGAATGTTTAGTTATCATTATTGCACTTCTGTATGGTGATTACTTACTCTTTATGTTGAATATGTGAATGACTCTTATGCGATATATTTTTCATATTGTTTCAGCTAACTTTTTATATGAAACAATCATTTTTAAATGGATTCTATTCTCATTGTGATTGAATGATATTCATTATCAGTCACTTCAGAAATTATTTTAGATCGCATATGTGAACATTATTCCCGGGATAGTCTTAAACTTAGATGTTTTCTTTGGTTATGATAGATTGCCATGATAATTAGAAGATAGATTATATTTAGAACAAGTATTCACCCCATAAAAACCCCAAAAAGAAAAACATTATCCCGTTAGCACACACATCATAAACAGATTGGGAAACTGGTCCCATCATCCACAGTCGGAGCCACTATTCCAAATGGAAAAGGAGCTGAATTAAGGTCCGGACCAAGTGGTTACCCCCCCTTGTTTTAGTCCCAATTTGTCAAGCCTTCAACAGGTCCTTGGAATAGTGGAATATACCCCATACAAGTATCCTTAGTAAAGGATGAGAGAGAAAGAATAGGAAAATAATTATTGGACATGTATCATATAGTGCCTACTAAAAGCCCCTTTGTCTATCTAGTAGTGTGATAGCTCAGTTTGGACTCTGGAGAGCATCAGACTGAGTTTTGTAATTAATTCTTCAAAAAGTTTGTTGAATTGAATAGATAAATGAAGGCAATCCTAGGAATTACTATGACAAAAGAAAAGCTTATTCTACATGCCAAATTGTAACACTCAAACAGGTATTTTTCAAATACTTGTAACAAAAGGTGAAACTCAATGACTTCCTCAGTAACTTAAGTTTGTCTATAATTGATTCTTTCAATGTATTTCCATTTATCCCAACATTATTGTGGAAAAGGACACAAGATATTTAGAATCAAATTGTGATCAAGGAGCCTAAACCCTGACAATTTTCTAGATCATCCTGGGCTGGCTCCGTTTCACTCTTTATTTCTTGAATTTCACTCTTTATCCCTTGACTATCCAAATCCCAAGAATGTGACTCAGTTCAAAGAACTTGATAGAATATCCAATTTATATAGGAAGTTTTGTCAAGGGTTTTGGAAGCTTCATGACACACCCTCATTGATCCTACCAATAAGGATTGATTTAAATGGACAGAGGGGGTAGAGGGGCTACCTTCTTATTTAGAACGAAAAACGATTAGTTTTTCTTCCTATCAAATTGTGATCAAGGAACCTGAAGCCTAACAGTTTTCTTAATCATCCAAGGCTGGCTCTGCTTCACTCTTTATTTCTTGAATTTCACTCCTTATTCTTTGAATGGCTAGCTCCCAAGAATGTGACTGTGAATCATTTGAGAGAACTTTATAGAATATATGTTTTATATAGGAATTTTTGTCAAGGGTTTTGAGGATTTATTTAAATGGATGGAGGTCACAGAGGGGCTACCTTCTGAAAAATGAAAAAGGCCTAGCCCTATATTTGCACTACCAGACTTCTCGCAGACTTTTGAAGTGAAATATGACGCTTTGAACACTAACATGAACAATGTGGTCATGGAAATTCAGCAGCCTATTTCCTTTCAAAGTAGAAATTGATAGACAAGAAGAATTTGTTATTCATCTATCATAAGGAAATGTTGGCCTTTATGCATGTTGTGCAAAAATTCAAGCCACATTTATTGGGACAACACTTCAAAATTCGAACAGATCATGAAACTTTGAAGTATTTAGTATCCTAGTGGAATTTTAGTGAACAAGTAGGAAAGTAAACTACAAGGTTTTTACTTTGAAATTGAGTACAAAAAAGGCATAAATAATGCTTCAGTAGATTTCTTATCTATGTAATCTAAGCTGCATTCCATATCTAAGGTAGCACTGGGATGGAGAAAAAATTATTAGCTGAATATGAAAATATTCAAAGGATGAGAGAGTTGATGATATGCTACAAAACCATCGCCAATAAAGGGTCTAAATTATAATACACTAACCCTCACCAATAACACTCACGATACTAATGGCCCTTGTAACCTGCCTAACGTAACTATAATAAACCACCAAAGTTTTCCTAATTCAAGAAAGAAATTAACAAGGAAAGGTATGCATAAATAATCTTCGTAAGAATATGAATGAAAATACTAGGAGCAGGAGGAATACAGCCAATACTAGGAATGTGGATTTGCCTTAAGCAAATAGAGAAGGATGGTCGGCTACCAACCTTAGGACCTTTGCCGCGATGACCACACTTCATGCGGTATGGTGATCGGACCAGTGGGATACATACCTCGAAATGGTTGGATGGAAGAGACCCACCCTAACTGATCTCTAATGTCAAGAAATTTTGTCAGTCGACTGTCCATTACATTATGATTGGGTGCACAGTAGGTCATCATCTCAATAAAAATCTTCTCACCATTGGCATTCAACGAACGATAATGGCCAGGTTCATTTGAATATTTTTTGGCATGACACAAAAGATGAGAGGGCTGCCCATATGCTACAAAAGTCAAGACATGAGGGGATCTTCACTTTGAAATTCAATACAAGAAGGGAATGAGAGGGTTTTTGTTTTGAAATTCAATACAAGAAGGGCGTAAATAATCCTCCAAGTCAATTCTTATGTCACTGTTGCCTCCTCTTTATTGCTAGATTTGACTTTAATTATTTCATTCCTCTTTTCTTGATAGAGCATTGGAGAGCCAATCTTTAAAGCTACAAAATCCAATGGATTCTTTCCCAAGGCTTCTATGGTTTTCCTAGCGAAAGCTTCCTTGGGCTCTATCATGTAAGGCATTTTAGGCTTCTTTGGCACGTACAGGGGATTCAATCCCTACACAGAACACACAACCCTTTTAAATTGCAGAACCCATGATAGAATGAATTCAATAAAAATATTTTCACCATTATCATTCAATGAACGAGAATGGCTAGGTTCATCTAAATATTTTATGGCATGACGCAGAATATGATAGGGTTGCCCATATGCTACAAAAGTCAAGACATGAGGGGGTCTCTACTTTGAAATTCAATACAAGAAGGGCATGGGAGGGTTTTTATTTTCAAATTCAATACAAGAAGGGCATAAATAACCCTCCAGCTCAGATTTCTTATTGGGTGCACAGTGATTGATCAACTCAATAAAAAATTTCTCACCATTGGTATCCCAAGTAACAAGAATGTCTAGATTCATTTGAATTTGTTTCAAGTTAATATTTTGTAGAATGAAAGGAAAGAGCCTACCCTAAACTACTCATTAGAACAAATCACATACCTAGAATTTGCCTCACCTAAGAGTAAACAAAAATGCTAACCCCTGCAAAGTATTTGAACCTTATGCTAGGCCAACCCAAGCACACCTAGTGTGGGTTCGTCCCAGGCAACTTGCTTAAACTTAGATAGGTAAGGACACCACCTGTGAAACCATGTATTTTTTAATAGGTCTTGATTATATATGTTTGCTTACATAATTTGGTCTTGTTGAATCCAAATGTCTTCCTACAGGTCATGCTCCAGTGTGCTTTTGCCTACCTAGTGTGTTTCCATCTAATGCAGGCCTGGCCTAGCAAGTCTCATTCCATCCATCTTAGATTGGATACTAGTGCTATCTCTCTAGGACTAGTAAGTCTATCCATACTCTTTAAAACCACTTTGTTCAAGCTGGTTGAGAAAAATAATAAATGGAGATTATTGAATATGACTCTTACATGGCATTGAACGGTTAATAATCTCACACCAAGTGTGTTACACTATACGCTCATCCTATTAGTTTATAAGCTCAACATTGTTTGGATTCTAGGTCACTCAGGCTAATAAGAAACATCCAACTACCAGATTCCGTTTTCAAAATGTGGGGACTAAAAGAATTATAATAAAATTGGAATAAAATTTAATTTATCTATTGAACTTCCACAAACAGTTTATAAAAAGATAATTCTAACAAGCCCAAATTTTTTGTTTAAGTTTGATCATTAGAAGGTTTCTAAATGAGACAACAAGAATAGTTTTCAGTGAATTTGCCACCATCTTTGACATCACCTTATAAACTCTATTACAGAACAAATTTCCTAAAGCCATCCAAGAAGTTAGCATTTTTTGTCTTTCAATTCTTGGAATAAAAGGCGTTGTCAAAATCTCCAAGGAATCTATCAAATATTCTTGATTCTTCCACCACTCTCTAGGACCCCCCTTGATGATGTCACATCATTCCTAAAAAATATAAGTCTGGAAGCCAACCAAAACAAGAGCTTTGTTCTTCTTCGTTGAGAAAAGTACTAACTAAAATTCTTCTAATTTCAATTCCTCTTGTTCCTCTTCCTAATCAATTAATCTTTCAAATTTTCTTCTCATCCTTAAAGAGTCTTCCATTTGAGAGTAAGAGGCATTTCATTTTATCGAGTAGTCTATTTGCAATGAAAAAAATGAGTGTTCTTGTCACCTTTCTTCAACTAGGGTTACCCTATATTTATACTTTGAGAGACTCTTCTCCTTTCTATGCACTTTGTCAAGGTCCTTAGAGTCGAGCCTTTGCGAAGGTCCTTTGACAATCCTTAGCCTAGATGTCTATTTTCAATTCATTCATATTTTTTCCTATGGCCTCTTTATTCTTAAAAATGCCACCAGAAGCTTCTCTATTTCAATGACTTATTTTGTCTTTCATAAGTTGAAGTCTTTGAGCCATGAGAAAAATTCTTTTATCCAAAATGAATATGTTTATTCCACCATTACTCTAGTCTATCTTTGAAGTTAGGATGAGATATCTAAATGTTAACAAATATCAAAGGAAAAAATTTGGAAGCTAGATGTACCCAAATTTCCTAATACCAGTCTATCTTTATATTTGGAAATATTTGGGATTAGGATTAAAAAAAATGTTACCTGGAAACCACTGGGAATTTTCAAGAAATCTCTCAGTCCCTTCTGCATTGTGATTCCTCTCCACCTTCCAATTAGTCCAAGTGAAGCGATCCCTCATAGGAGTTGGATGCCAAAGACGGTCAGTTGAAATGAAGTCCACAAACTCTAGGTTGGCCGAGTTGAATCCTAAGCCTCTGTTTTTCTCTGAATGTATAAGAGTTGCATTGAAATCTCTGTCAACAACCATTTTTCTTCCTCCAAATGGATTGAAATGCTTCCAAAAATTCCCAACATCTCTTCTTCAGAATTGGATCAGGAGCGTTGTAGACATCTTGTACAGAGAAAATATACACTAGCCACATAACTATGGACTCTATAATGAATCCAAAATTGAGAACTGAAAATGTGATAAATATTCATCTTTGCAGCATCCCACAAAATAGCAAATACCGAACCTAGCTCTGCCTACTTCTTCAGACTTGGTTGTTGTTTTAGCTTTTCAACACTTCATTGCATTTCTCGATCCAAGTCAGTTCTTATGTCACTGCTGCCTCCTCTTTATTTCCAGATTTGACTTGAATTATTTCATTCCTCTTTTCCTGACAGAGCATTGCAGAGCCAATCTTTAAAGCTACAAAATCCAATGGATTCTTGCCCAAGGCTTCTATGGATTTCCTAGCAGAAGCTTCCTTGGGCTCTATCATGTAAGGCGTTTTAGGCTTCTTTGGCATGTACAGGGGATTCGATCCCTACACAGAAGACACAACACTCTCAAATCGCAAAACCCAAGATAGAATGAATTCAATAAAAATCTTCTCACCATTGGCATTCAACTAACGAGAATGGCTAGGTCCATCTAACTATTTTCTAGCATGATGCAAAAGATGAGAGGGATGCCCATATGCTACAAAAGTCAAGACATGAGGGGGTATTTACTTTGAAATTCAATAGAAGAAAGGCATGAGAGGGTTTTTATTGTGAAATTCAATACAATAAGGGCATAAATAATCCTCCAGCTCAGATTTCTTATCTATGCTATTTGAATCCCCAGGTTGTAACACTAACATAATCGGCAACACCTCTGCATTGTTTATCTGAAGCTTTTTCTGAACATGGCCATTTCATGTCTTTGGCACCTCTCCTCACTCGAAATGACACCCATGCTTGACAGATGCACAACTGCTTTCTTTTTACTGCACTTCTTGCTGGAAGAGCGTACCCCAATCTTACATGAGCTCTCGCTTTTGCAACAGAGGGTGAAGAACTTATCTGTAAAATAGAACAAAGAACAACCACATATTTAATTCACTCATATATGTTTCCTGAAAAGCATTGATAAAGAAAAAGGGAAAATGTGTAGAGAAAACCAAATTAAAAGCTGTGAATACTAACATGATTAGTGGCTGATGCGACGAAGCGAGTGATATCTTATAGAGGCTTTCGAGGCTTCATCGAATGGGGTAGTCGCAATACAAAACCCAAACCAAAAGAAGCGAGTGATGTCTTGGAGAGGCTTCCGAGGCTTCCTCGAATGGGGTAATCGCAATACAGAAACCAACCGGAAGAATAAGAGGAGAATGGGGAATGTTCTCTTTAGAAGAAGAGAAGAAGAATTAGTGCCTGCAAGCTCGAAAATTGTTCTTGCAACGTATTCATCCCTGAAACCCCTTGGATGCACTTGAGCAAATGAAGAATTCTTGAAATGACGTAGTTAACTGAATAAATAACAGTTTAGGGGATAATGGTGAGATCCAATGGTTGATGATATTTTAATCGTCTAACAAGCCATCTGACGGTAGAGACCAGATCCACGTATCACCAGAGGAGAGTGAGTCTTAGAGGGGAATGCCTTACAGCGTAATTACATTGTAAAAAATAGTACAACCACATTAATATTTTTAATGTGGTTGATATAGCTGAAGGGCTTCATAAACATAACCAACAAAATTATTACAACACTAAGAATGTCTTCCTAATGCATAAATTTACTTAATTTACCATGTATAAAAAGATTATGGGTCAACTTTAACATAATATTTTTTATTTTTTTTTTAAATGAATGTTATAAATAATAAGAGGAACTTATCATGAAGAATTTACTAGAATTGAAATAATCTATAATCCCTAGAAAATTTGTGGTTGGGGAGTCAAATGGTACAAATCAAATTTTTTAAATTTATTAAAAATAATGGATGAATTTTCTAAACATTAAGACTAAGCATAAGTCAACAAATCTTTTATTTTTTTTGTTGTTTGAGAGTCATTTTCAAATATAAAAATGAATTTCTTTATACAATTTCAGAATATTACATTTTAATTGTGTTGAAACATTTTTATTATTATAATTAAGTTATAGCTTGATAACATAGTGTTGTGGGATAAGATTAATTTATAGTTTATAATAATAATAATAATAATAATAATAGTAAATATTGGTTTTGTGTAATTACTAGTACAACCACATTAAAAATGTTAATGTTGTAGTTATAGCCAAAGGCTTCATAAATATAACAAAAAACAAACTATTGAAACACGGAGAATGCCTTCATTGGCGTGATTAACCATATATAAAAAGGTTATGTGTCAACTTTAACTTGAGAAAAACAAAATAATTACACATCTTATTATAAAATATACCATTTTGCTAAATAAAATTTGCTTATATATAAATGAATGTTATAAATAATGATGAGGAAATTATCATGGAGGAACTTATTAGAATTTGAATAATCTCCAATTCCTAAGAAATTGGTGGGCAGAGAGCCACTTGACATGAATATAATTTTTAAATTTATTAAAAGTAATTGACTATTTTGTTAAATAAAAATTGCTTATATATAAATTAATGTTATAAATAATAATGAGGAACTTATCATGGAGGGCCTTATTAGAATTGGAATAATCTCATATCCCTGGGAAATTGGTGGGCAGGGAGCCACTTTACCAAGCCTAATTTTTTAAATTTATGAAAAGTCAATGCAACCTAACAAATTCTAACAAACTACAACATTAAGACTAGGCATATGCTAAGCATATTCCCTTGAGAATCAATCTAGGCGGTCAAATTAAAATATAAAAAAGAGTGAAAATGAAGTATTTGAAACTAAAAGCAAAAATACTAATATTAAGGAAAATATATTATTTTTTTTAATATTTAATATGAGCCATATTGAAAGACATATATTGTTGAATTGAGGCTTCTGTGATCCATAATAGTTGAAAGAATAACTTCGGTGTAAATCACATGTCGACGCGTTTCGAACCAACAAGTGTGGTTCATCGTCAGGACAAATTGAAGAAACAGATCCAACTTAGCATGTTAAATAGTCTGAGGAGAGACTCCAATGGCTAAATCGACCAATGGCTAATTTTGACCTTAGGACCCAGGTCAAATTATTATTCATTAATTTATTATTATTATTTTTAATATTAATACATAAAATATTTTTAATGGTTAGTTTTAAAAATTAATTAATTAATTTCTTAATAATTATTAATATATATATATATATATATATATATATATATATATATATATATATAGTAAAGTTATACTATTAGGTTATTAAGATAAAAGTTAGGATTAAAAAATAAATAAAATACTTTTAGTGGTTAGTTTAAGAAGATAATTTATTTATTTATTTAAATTATTTATATATATAAAATAATAGGTTGTTAAGGACAAGAATAATTTCAATGGTTAGCTTAAAAAGTAATTTATTAATTTATTTATTAATAAACACACACACACACACACACACACATATATATATATATATATATATATATTAATTAAAATCATAAAATTAAGGTTAAAAATATAAATAAATAAAATAATTTAAATGGTTAGTTAGAAAAGGTAATTTATTTAATTTAATTAAATTATTTATTATTATATATTAATAATATAGTGTTAGGTAATTTTTTGTTTAATTAAATTATTTATTAAATATAATTAATATTATATTAGTAATATCATCTTGATATTAGTATATTAATAGTATTAGTAGTCAAATTATTATTTATTAATTTAATATTATTATTATTATTATTATTATTATTATTTATGGAAATAAGTTAAATTAGGTAAAATATATAGATAAATAAAATACTTTTAATGGTTAGTTTTAAAAACTTTAATTTAATTTATTTATTAATAATTATATATATATATATATATTAAAGTTATAATATTAGGTTATTAAGATAAAAGTTAGGATTAAAAAATAATAAATAAAATACTTTTAGTGGTTAGTTTAAAAAGATAATTTACTTATTTATTTCAATTGTTTAATAATTATATATATATATATATATATATATATATATTTAATTAAAATTATAATAATAGGTTGTTAGGGACGAGAATAAAAGTAATTTATTAATTTATTTATTAATAATCTCTCATATATATTAATTAAAATCATAAAATTAGGGTGAAAAATATATAAATAAATAAAATAATTTAAATGGTTAGTTAGAAAAGGTAATTTATTTAATTTAATTTAATTATTTATTATTATATATTAATAATATAGTCTTGATATTAATATATTAATAATATTAGTAATATATTATATATATTAATAGAAATTAGTCTTAAAAAAAATAAAATATATATATATATATATATATATATATATATATTTATATAAATAAATAAATAAATAATAAAATAAAAATTATATATATATGTATATCTATATATATATATCTATATCTATATATATATATATATAAAATAAGAGTTCAAAAACAAGGAGGAGGCAGAAAAACCGACTAAGAAGAGAGTGCCGGAATCCAGCACCTATTGATTTTCCAGCCATCATCTCTATTGAGATTGCTCGGCCTCTTTTCAATCTCAATAGCTTCCCTAAATTTACAATAATGGAACTGAGCAACTTTGGCAACAACCTTGGCCTCTGGCAACAACCTTGCCCTCCTCAATACACACCTGATGCTTGGTCTTTTCCACATGCTCAGTAGGTGCTGGATTCCGGCACTCTCTTCTTAGTCGGTTTTTCTGCCTCCTCCTTGTTTTTGAACTCTTATTACATATATACTGAACATCAAGGATGAAAACCACTTCCTCTTAGAGTGCCCCGCGTATAACCACATTAGATCTCAGTTTCAGAATCTTTGTTACAATACTGACCTTCCTAGCCTTTTACAATGTCAAAATTATAGTGAGCTCGGGAGGCTTCTCTCCAAGCTTTTTGAGCATAGGAATAAAATCTTAAATGAAAAAAGATAATTTGTTTCTTTAGGTCCGATAGACCACTATTTGGTCTAAGCGGACGTTAACCATCATCATCATCATTATATAGATAGATATACATATATATATAATTTTTGTTTTACTATTTATTTATTTATTTTTTTGTTTTTGTTTTAAGACTAATTTCTATTAATATATATAATATATTACTAATATTATTAATATATTAATATCAAGACTATATTATTAATATATAATAATAAATAATTAAATTAAATTAAATAAATTACCTTTTCTAACTAACCATTTAAATTATTTTATTTATTTATATATTTTTAACCCTAACTTTATGATTTTAATTAATATATATATATATATATATATATATATATGAGAGATTATTAATAAATAAATTAATAAATTACTTTTATTCTCATCCCTAACAACCTATTATTATAATTTTAATTATATATATATATATATATATATATATATATATATATATATATATATATATATATATATATAATTATTAATAAATAATTTAAATAAATAAATTAAATTAAAGTTTTTAAAACTAACCATTAAAAGTATTTTATTTATCTATATATTTTACCTAATTTAACTTATTTCCATAAATAATAATAATAATAATAATAATAATATTAAAAATAATAATAATATTAAATTAATAAATAATAATTTGACTACTAATATTATTAATATACTAATATCAAGATGATATTACGAGTTGAGAGCTGCCGCTATAAGGTTATACGAGAATGTAATTGCCAAGCTAAAGAGCAATGAAGGGTGGTCGAAAGATATTAAGTGTAACATCGGAGTTAAACAAGGTTGCCCCCTCTCCCCTACCCTATTTGGCATTTACATCGATAAGCTCGAAGGCTATTTAGAGGAAGCAGGATGTGATGGCACGATCTTAGCTGGGATAGTCGTCATCCTTCTTCTTTATGCTGACGATATTGTTCTTTTGGCAAGGTGCCCATCTGATCTTAATAAGCAACTCAGGCTTCTTAAGGATTTTTGCTCTACCATGGGTATGACTGTTAACAATGACAAAACAAAAGTTATGATTATCAAATCCAAGAAGGACACTTACGCTAATTTTATGTATGACAATAATAACTTGGAGGAAGTGTATTCTTACAAGTACCTAGGAATTGATATTCATCACAAGCTCAACTGGAACCATAGCATTGAGAAAAGGATTAATGGGGGGTGGAAAGCTTACTTTGGTCTTGAAAATAATTGTAAAATAGCAACCCTTGTAATGTGGGATAAAAAGAAGTTCCTCTTTGAAACTTTAGTCACTCCTGTTGTCTTATATGGCTGTGAGGTTTGGGGTTGCAGCATCTCTAGAGAATCATGGAGAAAGATTGAGCAAATCCAGAAGCGTTTTATAACTTATAACCTGAAAATTAAAAGTAATACACCCTATCCTATTCTCCTTATAGAAGCAGGTATTTCCCCTATTGAGAGCCTAGCTATGCTTAGGTTTCTGTTGTACAAGCACAAAATCAGTAACATAGACGATCATAGACTTCCTAAGCTAGCTTTAAATTCTAGCCAAAACCACCTAAGGCTCAATCGAGGGTGGCATAAAGACACAAGGGCTTGGTTAAACTATTGGGAGATCAACGAAAATGATGCATTGCAAAACATAAATAACATTAAAGATATTGTTACTTCTAAGTTCAAAGAAAAAATGTGGTGTGAGAAAGACTTAGCGGCTAAAAGAAAATTAAGTTATTATAAGAAGGTCATCAACCCCACCCTAGAAGATCAAAAGTATCTCTCTATTTTAACTAGCTCAAAGAAGAAAATTAATATAGCAAAGATTAGAACGAATTCTCATGAGCTCCATAGTGAAACAGGTCGTTGGGCAGTTCCTAAAATGCCATGGACGGAAAGGATCTGCCATATATGTGAGAATAAGAACATCGAGGATGAAAACCACTTCCTCTTAGAGTGCCCCGCGTATAACCACATTAGATCTCAGTTTCACAATCTTTGTTACAATACTGACCTTCCTAGCCTTTTTCAATGTCAAAATTATAATGAGCTCGGGAGGCTTCTCTCCAAGCTTTTTGAGCATAGGAATAAAATCTTAAATCAAAATAGATAATTTGTTTCTTTAGGTCCGATAGACCATTATTTGGTCTCAGCGGATGTTAACCATCATCATCATTAATTATATTTAATAAATAATTTAATTAAACAAGAAATTACCTATATTAAGATTATATTATTAATATATAATAATAAATAAATTACCTTTTGTAACTAACCATTTAAATTATTTTATTTATTTATATTTTTAACTTTAACTTTATAATTTTAATTAAAATATATATATATATATAGATATATATATAGATATATATGTATATATGTGTGTGAGAGAGAGATTATTAATAAATAAATTAATAAATTACTTTTTAAGCTAATCATTGAAATTATTCTCGTCCTTAACAACCTATTATATATATATATATATATATATATATATATATATATATATATATATATATATATATTATTATTAAATAATTTAAATAAATAAGTAAATTATCTTCTTAAACTAACCACTAAAAGTATTTTATTTTTTTTTAATCCTAACTTTTATCTTAATAACCTAATATTATAACTTTAATATATATATATATATATATATATATATATATATATATATATATATATATATATATATATAAATTAATTTTTAAAACTAACCATTAAAAATATTTTATGTATTAATATTAAAAATAATAGTATTATTAAATTAATGAATAATAATTTGACCTGGGTCCTAAGGTCAAAATTAGCCGTTGGTCGATTTAGCCGTTGGAGTCTCTGCTTAGACTATTTAACATGCTAAGCTGGATCTGTTTTTTCAACTTGTATTGACGATGAACCACACTTGTTGGTTCGAAACGCGTCGACAAATGTCTGTCTACATGTGATTTACGCCGAAGTTATTCTTTCAAAGATATATATTATTTTTTTTAATATTTAATATGAATCACGTTGCAAGTAAAAATAATATAATTAATTTTATAGTTAAAATAGAAATATATTAATAAAAAAATATAGTAAGTTATAAATAAAATATTTCAATCTCTAGTTTTATATCAAGTTTATGTAACGAAAAACAAACTAATATATTAAAATTGATTTAGGTTATTTACAAAAATAATTGGTTGATTAAGCTAATTATATAAATAAATGTTTTATTTAAAATATGATTTATCATATAAAATAATATAATATTATTATATTATATTATAAACCATATTATATAAATCAGAGTGATATTTTCATTTATGTCAAGATAAAAGAGAGTTATATTAGGAAAAAAATTTGTAATATTAAAATAGAAATAGATAAAACAATATAATATTTAATTATACTTAAGTAGGCAATATAGGTGTTTATTTTGAAATATTATTTATAATATAATATTATAAACTATAGTAAGTATTGATGATGATGATGATAGTGGTGGTGGTGGTGGTGGTGGTCCACTAAGGCCAATACTGTAAATATAAATATATATAAATGAGAAATATACATAACTTATATTTTGGTAAATAGAAATATAACTCTTATCTTATACTATATTATTGTAATCTTATATTTTATTATAAATTGTATTAAAAAATAAACATCGATCTATATGATTAAAAATAATACCCATCCAAATATAATTGGGTAGAGTATAGAGTAGATGTGTAGGTGTAATGTAAGTATGTAAACAATTATAAATGTGTGCTTAATTAAAAAATAAAAAAATGTTATCAAAATTAAATTAATAAAAATGAGAAAATTCAATTTGTTATATTTTGATTTTGTTATTAACTTGTGAACAGGATTTGTTACAATACCATGGCCAATGCCATGGCTTATCAGTATCGCATGCCCAAAAACCTTAACTTATTTCACAACTAAAATATTTTATAACAATATTACAAGATTCTTAACCATGGATATTCACCCCCACTTTGCTATGGATATTATTAACATGTAAAAACTAGTACAACCACATTAATGTTTTTAATGTGATTGATATAGCTAAGGCTTCATAAACATAACGAAAAAAATTATTACAACATGAAAAATGTATTACTAATGCACACATTACTTGATTAACCATTTATAAAAAGTTTATGGGTCAACTTTAACTTAATAAAAAAAAGGAATTATAAATGAATGTTATAAATGATAATGGGCAACTTATCAATAATCAATGTTCAATACGAAGACAGAGTGCGACTAGGGTTTGTTGGGTTGTGTTATATTCTTTCCATGACTAGCCCACATAGTTAATCGAGGGGTTAGAGGGGGGGCGGAGTCCCCCCCCTTCATTGTGCCGATTACGTAGCGGGGGGGTCACAGGGGGTTTGAGGGGTGTAGATAACCCCACTTTATGAGGTCCAGGGCAGCGCCCCAGAAAATTTTGGTTTTGGAACCTATGTTAGGTTGGGCGGACCCACCTATGGTTTTGTACATGATTTTCGCACATGTTTTTGGACGCGATGGTTTTCAGTCCATGGTATTGGATGCGATAGTTTTCGGTCCATGGTATTGGATGCTTTGGCATGTATAAATATGTATTATAACGTTGAAAGGAACATAATGAAAAATCAAGCTGGTAGTCCCGGTTTTGGGATCCAGGGGAAAATATATGTGTATATGTGTTTTATGTGTTATGCTCTTGCATTGTTTATTTTTTGTGTTTTAGAATTCGTATGCAAGTAATTTCTGTACGGGGTTAAAACCTACATTTAGTATCATAGATGTTTTGGCTTCAAGGGGACGACTTTGTAGCTGAGGGGTTTCTCTCGGGCATGTGGTAGACCCTGTTCAATGGGAGATCTGCGAGATCGATTCTGGTGGTGAAAGAAGATGGCGAGCAGTGGAAGGATAAAGATCGAGAAATTTAATGGTCAGAGTTTTGAGTTGTGGAAACTCAAGATGGAGGATCTGTTGGTGGATAAAGATCAGTGGATCGCGGTAGATCCGGGTACTAAACCAACAGAAGTGTCTGATGAAGAATGGAAGAAGTTGGATCGAAAGGCAAAGAGCACAATACGATTGTGTGTCTCAGATTCAGTATTGCTGAATGTATCAGGCGAAGCTACAACAAAGGATTTGTGGGATAAGTTAGGTACTTTTTACTAATCTACGTATCTGGTGAATAAATTGTTCCTGTGGAAAAAGTTGTATAACCTGAGGATGAAAGATGGAGACTCGGTGACATAGCATCTGAACACATTTAATATTGTGGTAAGTAAGTTAACATTTGTTGATATTAAAATTTTAGATGAAGATAAGTGCATCAGTTTGTTGTGTTCTCCACCAGATTCGTGGGATAGTCTGGTTATTGCAATAGGTAGCAATGCAACTACCTTGCAGTTTGATGAAATAGTCTCATCCTTACTGACAGAGGAGATGAGACGAAAAATATGGAGAGCCGAAATGGTGATGCCTTATCTGTACGAGGATGGTCCCAAAACAGAAACAAAAGTAAGTCATTGAGTGGGAGATCTAAATCTAGAGGGATATCTAAATCTCTAGGAAAACCTGTAAAGGTGGTGTGCTAGAAATGCAGAAAGGAAGGGCACTACAAAAGGGACTGTAAATCTAAAGCTCTTGATAAAGGAAAGGTATCTGATGATTCTCCTTCTACAAAGGCGAAAACCACCTCAGATGAAGGTGGGGATGTGTACTTGGCTTCTTCAAGTACACATGTAGATAATGAGGCATGCTTGATTGACTCAAGTGCATCCTCTCACTTCACTCCCCATAGAGAGTGGTTCTATGAGTATGAGAAATACGATGGTGGTGATGTCTTCTTAGGAGATGATAGGAAGGCTAGAATCATTGGTCGCGGAAAAGTAAAGTTGAAGTTGCAAGGTGGAAGGGTTATAACACTTCTGGGTGTTCTGCATATTCTTGCATTGGCCAAAAATCTTATTCCTGTAAGCAAGTTGGATGATGCAGGTGTAAAAACAGTGTTCGAGAAGGATACCTAAAAGATGGTTCGGGGAGCACTGGTATTGATGCGAGGAGTTCGGATTGGAACTTTGTACAAGCTGCAAGGTAGCATGGTTGTTGATGGGTGCAATAGTTCTGTGGTTCCTGAAAGTGGAGCAGAAAATCTAGTGGTCTCTAGAGAGAAGACCATGCTGTGGCATCAAAGGCTTGGACATATTGGAGAGAAAGGCCTTCAAATACTTCATGGTAAAGGTATGGTAGTAGGTATGAGTAATAGCACTCTGGATTTTGATTTCTGTGAAAATTGTGTATATGGGAAGCATAATCAGGTGAGCTTCCCCTCTGGTGGTAAGAGGGCGAAACATATATTAGAGCTTCTGTATAGTGATGTGTTTGGACCTGTGAAGGTTCCATCACTGGTTATGTCTATGTACTATGTGTCATTTATAGATGACTTCTCAAGGAATACATGGATATATTTCCTTAACAAGAAATCTGAAGTCTTTGACAGGTTTAAAGAATTCAAGGCTCTGGTGGAAAACCAGACAGAGAAGAAGATAAAGGTGCCGAGTACAAATAATGGTGGAGAGTTTTGCAGTAAGGGATTTGAAGAATTCTGTAAGAAGTGTGGTATAACACGACAGAAGACTATTCCATTTACACCTCAACAAAATGGAGTTTCAGAAAGAATGAACAAGACATTGATGGAAAGGGCAAGAAGCATGCTTAGTGGTGTCGGGTTAGGATAGGAATTTTGGGCAGAGGTGGTGGAGACAGCTTGTTACCTGGTCAACAGATCACCTTCATCAGTGTTGGAGGATAAAACTCCACAAGAGGTATGGACTGGTAAGAAACCCTCTCTTTCACATCTGAGGGTATTTGGATGTGATGCATATATACATGTTCCAAAGGAGAAACGAACCAAGTTGGATAGTAAATCTGAAAAGTGCATCCTTATTAGGTATAAGGATGGTTTAAAGGGTTACAAGCTTTGGAACCCAGTAACAAGGAAGGTTGTGTACAACTAAGATGTGGTGTTCAAAGAGGTGAAAGATGTTATTAAACATGAAGTCCAACCAAAGGAACCTGAGAAGATAGAGTTTGAGCTAAAGGAGGAAGAATCAAAGTCTACAGTAGAGGAGGAATCAAAAGATGAAGAGCCACAAACTCCAAGTGTGAGAAGATCAGTTCAAGAAAGAAGGCAGCCAGAAAGGTATAGTCCATCTGCTTTCCATTCAAATTTTGCTTTATCTATTATTGATGATGATCCTAGAACTGTGAAGGAAGCAATAGATTCAGAGGATGGAAAACTCTGGAAAGAGGCCATGGTTGATGAAATGGAATCTTTGCACAAAAATGAGGCTTGGGATCTGGTGGAGTTGCCGGTTGGAAGGAAACCCATTGGTAGCAAATGGATATTCAAGAGGAAGACAAATGCAGAAGAAAAGGTGGAGAAATACAAAGCTCGGTTGGTAGCAAAAAGTTATTCCCAAGTGCCGGGAATTGATTTTGGTGATATTTTTTCTCCTGTTTCCAAGGTAGCTTCTATTAGATTACTTTTATCTATTGCCACTGTTTTTGATTTTGAGGTAGAATAGTTGGTTGTGAAGACAACATTTCTTCACGGGGATCTAGAAGAGGAGATCTACATGAAGCAACCTGAAGGCTTTGCAGTGAAGGGTAAGAAAGAACTAGTATGCAAGTTAAATAAGTCTTTGTATGGGTTAAAACGGTCACCAAGGATGTGGTATCAGAAATTTGATACATTTATACGGGGACTTGGCTTCACCAGAAGCAAAGTAGATCACTGTGTGTATTTTAAATTAATTGGTGACCATGTTATTTATCTCGTCTTGTATGTGGATGATATGTTGTTGGTTCGAAATGACAAAGAAATTATCCACGATTTGAAGACCCAATTGCCCTCAAAATTCAACATGAAAGATCTTGGTGCTGCAAACTATATTTTGGGCATGGAAATTAAAAGAGATTGGACAAAGAGGAAGCTCTTGTTAAACTAGAGGAAGTATGTCGAGAAAATATTGCAGAGGTTTAATATGCAGGATAGTAAACCGGTGAAGGTTCCTATTTCTGCAGGTGTAAAGTTATCTATTGAATAATGTCCTAAGACACAAGAAGAGGAAGAGGATATGTCCCTTGTTCCATATGCAAGTGCAGTCGGTAGCCTGGTATATGCGATGGTCTATACTAGACTAGACATTGCACATGCAGTGGGAGTATTGAGCAGGTTTATGTCAAAACCAGGGGAGGAGCACTGGACAACAATGAAGCGGGTTTTCAAGTATTTGCGTGGCAATAGTGATTATGGCTTGTGCTACCAAGGAAGACCAGGATTGGACAAAGTATTGGATATTCATGGCTTTGTTGATGCAGACTAGGCTGGAGATCTGGATGAGAGAAGATCTACAAGTGGGTATGTGTTTAACCTATTTTGAGGTGCAGTCAGTTGGATGAGTAAGAAACAATGTGTAGTGGCACTATCAACTACAGAGGCAGAATACATGGCAGCCACTCATGCAAGCAAGGAAGCAGTTTGGTTGCAGAGATTGTGTTCAAGTATGGGGTTAGTACAGGGAGCTATAAGGATAGATTGTGACAACCAAAGTGCAATTTTCTTGGCAGAAAAACTTGCTTACCATTCAAAAGCAAAGAACATTGATGTTCAGTATCACTTTGTGAGGGATATGATAGAAGACAAAAATGTGTTTCTAGTAAAGGTGGACACTTTGAAGAATACTACAAATGCATTGACAAAATATGTGAGCTTTGAGAAGTTCTCTTGGTGTAGAGAAACAATTGGCATTGCAGCGTTGGATGAATGACTAAGCTCTCTTGTGGCCCCCTCTGGAAAGAAAACAACAAGTGGGAGAATGTTGGGTTTTGTTATATTCTTTCCACGACTAGCCCACATAGTTAACTGAGGGGTTAGAAGGGGGGCATAGCCCCCCCTTCATTGCGCAAATTGTGTAACAGGGGGAGTCATAGGGGTTTGAGGGGTGTAGGTAACCCCACTCTATGGGGTCCGGGGCAGTGCCCCAGAAAATTTTGGTTTTGGACCCTATGTTAGGTTGGGTGGACCTACCTATGGTTTTGTGCATGATTTTTGCACATGGTTTTTGACGTGATGGTTTTCGGTCCATGGTTTTGGATGCGATGGTTTTTGGTCCATGGTATTGGATGCTTCGACATGTATAAATATGTATTGTAACATTGAAAGGAACATAATGAAAAATCAAGCTGGTAGTCCTGGTTTTGGGATCCAGGGGGAAATCTCTGTGTATATGTGTTTTATGTGTTATGCTCTCGCATTGTTTATTTTATGTGTTTTAGAATTCGTATGCAGGTAATTTATGTACGAGGTTAAAAACTACAGGGATATGTATTCCAAGCTGAATGTTGGACAAAACATAGTGATGGGTATCACTTGTGATTAATAAATGGCTATGGAAATTAGCAAAGGCAAAGTGGAATTAATCGGCATTTTATTATGAAATAATGGAAAATATGAGAAAATGGAGATGAAAGGTCACAAATTTGTATAAGAGGTAAATTGAAGGAAAATTAAGGAAAAATGAAGAAAATAAAGGCCTCAATGATAAAAAACTTTTTGAGGATCAGTTCAAAACCATTTGTCAGTTTTAGCTTGGAGCTCTCTTCTATTCTTTCACTCTCTCATACTGTTGCACACTTAGAGTTTTCTTGGAGCATTCTTAGAGCACTTGGGCATACTTTGGATTTGGAGAAATAAGGCAGAGGAAAACATGAAAGTTTAAGGAAATGGGTGGATCAACGACTACAATTAGATAATTTTGCAGGTTATAGGTTTCATGTGAGATTTCCTTGTGGATTTATGGATGCATGGTATATGCATGTGATTATCTAGTTATGTTCTATCATTGGCATGGAGGATTTCCTAGATTGAAAGTGGTTTTATCCTTGCCTTTCCATTTCCTGGATAGTCATGGTGTTGTGGGTTTTTCCACTTGATTTTTTTTTATGTTTGGTGCTCATAATTCATTATGGTTGTGAGTTGGAACAAATGCTCCAGAAGCCCTAGAACAACTTGGGTTGAGTTACTAGTCCTGGAGCCTAGGTTGGGACAAACGCTCTGGAGCCCTTGGTGGGTTGAGCTACTAGTCCCTGGAGCCAGGTTGGAAAAATGCTATGGAGTGTTAGAAGGATGTGCTTTGAGTTACTAGTTCTTGGAGCCCTAAATAGCTTAGGTAGAGACTGATCTAGTTGGTGTTAGTGGTGTTTGACCATGAAGTGGAATCAATAGTTGAGGGTTGAGGTGGCTTGGCCTCTGGAAACCCTGTTTTGGTTTTTTTATTTATTTATTCCATGAGATACCACATTCATACTTGGAATATAGTGAGGGGGTGATTAGCTAAAAGAGAGATTTGGTATAGCCCAATCTATGGTCGGGTGGTACATGGAAGTCCCTAACTTGGTTGGAATTTGATATGTTAATAAGAGCTATTCTTCTATTGTGGTTAATGTATACATGTTGGAAATATGTTGGTGATATTATGGGTGGGATGCCATGGTGTACATGCTGGTTATTTTCTAGTTATATGTTGTTCATATGATGTGTATCTTCTGTGGCATATGTCATGACTTATTTAGCTATTGATCGATTGATGAATGTATGGACTAATACATATTATTACATCTATGTGGAGAGGGCATAAGGCCCTTTCGATGATTCTCATTTGAATCTTAGACTTTTGTGATTAGATATGCATTCATGGCCTATAGCTTACATGTTTTCCATGTGTTTGAAGAAATTCCTAGTATGTTCTAGCCAGTCAAGGTCAATTTTTGAGTTAATATTGAATTTTCAACTTTGTTTCCATGTTAGATATGATTCTAAGAAATCTCAGGAAATTTTGGGCGGTGGTCTGGAGGCAGGCCTGAAAAGGTGGCATTGATCCTGGGATTGCATACTAAGAAATGGGGAAATTTGGCTACAACTTCCATGGATGCAATGTTGTGCATGAAATTGGAGCCTTCCAACCACAAGAATGCCTTGTTGTTGATGCGGTTGTTGGCCTAGAGTACAGAAAAGGGGGTCCATCTTAGGGTTTGGCCACCTCAGGTGGTTGTTCAACCCTTGAGTGCCTTATAGCCCATGTAGGATGTCAGTATGTGGTTAGGTGCCAACTCCACTTCCTTAAATGAATCTAGGAGGCCGGGTCATGTCATAGTACTCTCTATCTCATGTTTACCCTAGCAGGGCAGTGAAACTGAGTAAATGTGGGAGGGGGGGTTACACTTCCTTAAAATATTGGGTATTAACATTTGAATTACGTGTACCCATGTACATGTTGTCATATCCTTGGGAAGAGGGTTTTAGATCTTATCTAAGGTAAGTTCATCTTATTTCCACCCATTCAACCACAAATTAATCCATGTTTTCTCCCAGTCTTCTCCTACGCATGCTCATGTTACAAGGACCATATGGTTCCCATGGGTATACTTTCAATAAAGATTAGAAGAATATTGAACATTGGCCTCTACTTATGCCAAGGATTTCCATATTCGATCTAATGCTCTATTCTTACAAGTTCCTAGAGAGAAATCAATGGATTAGATTCACCCTACCTTCACTATAGGATTAAAGGGGATCGATTCTTAAGGAATTTTTCAATAGAGAAGGAAAAGTACTCTCTTATGTTGTGGTTGTTTGAGAGGAAAAAGACTTTGATTGACTACAAGACGGATGGAAGGAATGGAGGAGACTAATGATGGTAGTGGTCTAGTTTTCTTTGAATTCATGAGGGTTGTGGGTTGGGTTGAGTGAAATAGAGTTCCATAGATAATTTCTTCACCTTGGTGGTCTCAAAAACTATCTTAGGGTTGAAACTCGTAGTTGATTCCTACTGTTAGAGAATGAATCACTCCTCGTCAACTAATTTGATGGAAAAAATCATGAAAAAAGATAATTTGGTATAATTTGTGTATGAATTATTCACATATTCACATTTATAAAAAGTATATTTATGAATTCTATTGTTGTAATGAATAATGATAAGGGAATGATTTTAATTGATAGAACTATCATTAAGAGACATGATCATGAATCTATAATGATTCTTTTGTTTATTTTATCATTATTAATTTTTTTTCATGATAATTTTATATAATGTAATGTTGAATGGTCAAACTCTATTCACTATTGGAAATTTGATTTGACAATGAATAATGAAATTTGAGTTTTGTGCCTCAATAGTCAATTGAGGTGTCTATGTATACTATAGGTTTGTGGTTGATTGAACCATTGATGAGGTGGCTAGAGTACCTAATGGTGTGGGAATTACTTGAGTTAAGAGTATTGGGTTGAGTGACAAACAAATCAGGTAGTATCTTTCCTTTACCCATGTTGTCACATTGTAAACTTAGGGGTGGCATAAACATTTCGAAGGAAGCCTCATGTGATCCTCTTGTTTTCTTCAAAATATTTGGATGGAGAGAAACTCAACCACCAACCACAATAGTGGCTAGTAACCCAATGGGAATCAAGTAGACCCAACCTTGAGTTGGACTAAAACTAAAGAACTCATGATGAACTCCACATTGAAACAATTCATTTGAATACATTGAGCTAACCCATTGGGATATTATTATTGTTCAAATTGAATGAACTAATCCAACTAATTGAGCTAATCCACTAGGCCTATAATAAAATAGAACCTCTCCTTATTGGTTGAGTGACTTTGTTGTGTATTTTGAAAAACAATCTCAACTTTAATGTCATTTCTAATACGATATTGGTAACTAGAGATAAGGAAATAAGTATAAAGCTAAAAAACAAGTCTACACCTAATTGGTTAACTCAATTGGTTCAAACAACCTATTTCCAAGTTAACTCAATTGGTTCAAACAACCTATTTCAAATTAACTCAATTTGTTCTAACAAAGTCTTATCTTCTCTTATTCTCTTTTACTTGAAGATAAAGTTTAAATAAACCTCACTAAGTTATTAGCTGGTATTATGGTAACCATTAAACCACCCTCCAATCAAATATAATAAAGAAGAAAAAAAAATCCATAAAATTTTCATTATACTTTTACATAATCATTTAAATAAAAAGTAATTAGAAATATGGAATGCTAAAATTTGTAACTTTCAAATATATAAGTAATTTGAAAATGCAAAGCGTTCTGGTTAAGAATATGAGCTTTTTGAACATAGCTTTATCATGTAAACTTCTTTGAAGTTTATTTATGCCCTCATATTGAGAAAGATACATATTTTAACAATATCCCTGGGTGAGATATATTGAAAACTATGCCATTTTATATTGGTCCTCTCATTATTTGAAATAATGGGGACAAGGGGACAAGGGTGTGGCCTTAGCAAATGGAAAAATCAATTTTGAGAAGTGGGTGATGGTGTGGATGCAAAGCGTTCTGGTTAAGAATATGAGCTTTTTGAACATAGCTTTATCATGTAAACTTCTTTGAAGTTTATTTATGCCCTCATATGGAGAAAGATACATATTTTAACAATATCCCTGGGTGAGATATATTGAAAACTATGCCATTTTATATTGGTCCTCTCATTATTTGAAATAATGGGGACAAGGGTGTGGCCTTAGCAAATGGAAAAATCATTTTTGAGAAGTGGGTGATGGTGTGGATTCTTAAATATTTAAAAAATGGACTCTCCCTAACCTTAGCAAATGGAAAAATCAATTTTGAGAAGTGGGTGATGGTTTGGATTCTTCAGGAAAGATTTAAAAAATGGACTCTCCCTACTCAAGCATAGCATGGACCAAGGAATACAAGAATTGGATGATTACTCAAACACAACAGGCTATCAAGGAATAGAAGACTTGGATGATCATGTGAAAGGAAAGTAGGTTTGTCAATTTTGGGAGTCCCAAAAGCAACACAAATCTATATGTAGACTCCAATGCATATATAGATTCAATGCTTTTCATATGTTAGAAGGGCCCAAATCTTTGGTAAGGCAACAACAACTATCTAGATACGCGGTAGATCAAATGTGGTTTTAAAATTAAATTAGACAAAAATTCCACGGTTGGAAGACATTCCAGATTGCATTAATCTCTTGCTTACTTTCTGGATTTGCTTTGTATTTAAAGTAATACCATCGACGTGGCATTATTAGACCTCGAATTCCATACGCCAACGAAGCTAATTCAATTCCGGATACGTTTTGCTTTTCTTACCATTCCCTTCATATGTGAGGACGTCTTTTTGTTAGTTGGCCAGTTAGGGTGACCGGTTGGCTCTGTATATTACGTGCCCAGCCACTACGCGCTCTTTCCTCAGTTGGCACGCGTAATGTTGATTCATTTGGCCGCTCAACGCCGTGTTTATTTTTTAAGAAATAAAAGCTGGCAATGATAAGCAAAGGACGTTAACGAGTAGCGGAGACCATTGGGACTATACGGTTCGTCCTCCTCTCACACTAGAGAACGGCACGTTCAACATTATAGAGTGAAAATGCAAAATGGCACGTCATTTAAGGAGAAAGGATAAAGGATAAGGGAGTTTGGACCTTCGAATTAAATAATATTAATAATAATAATAATAATAATAATAATAATAATTTAATTTTGAGATAATAAAGAAAATGAAAGATAAATTCAATATATATAGTTTAAGGCATTTAAGTTCTTTGAAGTTATTTGTGGGATGAAATTTGTCAAAGATAAAGTTGACCAACTACAATTCAAAGGAGTTTATAAGATTAAGCTACATTGGGGAAACTGGTCAGTCTTTCAGACTCAAGGAACATGAAGCTAACATAAAGAAATAAATAATATGCTCCACCTTGACTAAGCACCACTTGTGTCTTGAAAATGCAAAGGTTATCACTAAAAAATATAATTATTTCAAGCGCAAGTTTAGGGAAGCCTTGGACATTAAACATCCCAACAATATGAACAGGGATAGTGGGACTGAGGTCAACAATAGTTGGATACCTTTAATCTCTCATTTAACCTTTCCTTACTCCTCCTGAAACCTCTCCCTTCCCTTCCCTTCTTAATAACCTCCCTATCTCTTCTCCCTATCCCCTCATAAAAAGAACCCTCCCTTTTACTTTCCACCCATCTCTTTCTTTTCCTCCTCTTCCTCTTTCTTTTCCTCCTATTTCATATTGCCCACATTCTCATCTTGCCACTACTTGTGTTTTGGACTCATACTCCTACTATCCTTTAATCATTTTATTGTATTTTTATTTTATTTTATTATTTTTATCTTACTTGATTTTCCTTTTTTTACCTTAATTTGTTTAATTTTATTTAATTTCCTTATTTTTCTTTTCTTTCTATATCTTCATTATTTTTGTTTATTTTAATTATTTTTCTTTAATTTATTTTATTCTCTTTATTGTTATTTCTTGTGCCTAATCTTATATTTTAATTTTTCTTCATTTAATTTTTCTTCTGTTTGTTTCTAATTTATTTATTTATTTATTTATTTTCCACTGGAAAAATCATAATTTTATTCAATATTGAGTAAAATTACATGTTGTAGATGCTGTAATAGCATATGCTGTAACAAAACTTGCCCTGCAAAGAACAGGATATAAAAATCAATTAATTGTCTATCTATGCTTTCCTACCTTTCTTTTTTTCCACTTTCCGCCAGACTTCATTGTTTGGCGTGGCCGTTACAATAGTCATTTGTGCTTCGTTTGTGGCAGCTACGATGTCTTTTTCAGAATCTGAGCTTGTTGTAGAGTATGCTCGCCTGCTGCCACCAATTTCCTGTCTTGGAGTCTCATATTGCTACTGTGGGTTGCTTGCATTTGGATCTGTTGCATATTCAATCAGATTTTCATTATTCTGTAAGTGGTGTGGAAAGATTTCTTTGCTGATTTCTGTATTATTCCTTCCATCTTTAGCTTCTTGAAGTATACTAGTGGTTTCTGCATTCTTTTCCTCTTCTATATCCTCTACCCATGCGGCTGAATATTGCCATCCTTTTGGCTTTGGTGGTTGTCTTGTTTTCCTATCTTTTTTGTTTTGTGGGCATGCACTCTGAAGATGACCAGTTTGTCGACATATGCGGTAGCGAAAGGCAGTGTTCTCGTAATCGAGTGGTTGTGCCCATTGCTTTCCATTATGGAGTAAGAGAATGTGATCTGGTAGGCCTTGACTGAGATCAACCTCCACACAGATCCTGGCAAAAGTGTAGATATCCTTGGATAGGCGCTCATTGTCTACTTTTAAAAATGTCCCCAAGGCGTTGTCGATTCCTTCCAATACTTTGTAATGCAAAAAGTGTATAGGTAAGTTAAATAATTTTACCCACACTGGGATTTTGGAGACCACCATGCTGTTTGGATCGAAATCCGGGAACCAAGATTTCATAAAAAGGCCTGCATTTCCCCAAAACCATGGTCCCTCATTCAATGCATATTCCTTGTCCTTTATTGTGTCGAATTTGACAATAAAGAATCCCTTTGAACAGAGATGGATATCATAGTTTTCTATCCATATGGAGTAAATCCATTGACGAAGGGCTTCCGGTTTGGGCCAAAAACCATTGAACCTGTATATCACTGCTTTAGTTAAATAATCATGTATTTCGTTTACCTCTGGTATGGCGATTGTTAATGCAGGGTTCTGTGTTGTCTACTCAACAATGTAGGTCTTTGGTGTTGTAGCTTGCTGTTCTGGTTTCTTTTGTGGTTCCATCCTCCCTTTTACTGCATCTTTGAAGGAAGCAGGTCCTTTTGAACTTGAGTCAGAACAACCTCCGCGGAGTCTTGTGCTAAGACAGATGGTTGAGTCATTTCCTATACCGTATTCCATTAGCTTGCACTCCTCCTGCAGTACTTTCCCTGTGTAGAGGAGGAGTTGTTTGCATGGTGGGATTCCAGTCCTTTCTTGTATCCTCTATTTGAGTGTTTTTGTCGCCTCCCATTTCCCTATCTTGATGCATATTGTGTTCCCTCCCATGGATCTAATAAAGAGAGAACTTTTTCTTCCTTCGAGCATATCCGATGCAGGTGTTGTTTGGATGTTTTGCTGATTCATCATAATCATCGAATCTTTCTGTTGCCTGCTCTGATCTATGATCTGAGACTGTGATCCAGATCTGTGAGCCTTTTTGTTATCAGGCATCCAGATCCGAGATTGGTGTAGATTGATTTGTTTATTAGGTATTAAAACCATTTGGTCAGTGATGGATCTGAGGTTTTTACCTGCATGTTGTTTGCCGATCTATTCTTCTTCAGCACCTTTGACCTAAAGCTCAGTCCAAAGGGATATCTTGGTTGCGTCATGCCCCCAAGTCTGTGTTGTATACTGTAATCCATGGCCAAACGGAGGCTGTTGGTTAGCAGGCCGCGCGTCCCGTGACCTAACACACTCGTCCTCTTCTGGCGAGATAGTCGATCTCTTGCCTTTGCGCTTGTAGTCGGCTAGCTGGTAAGCTCCAGGTTCTAACCTTGCAGTGGATCTATGTACTGCCCCGTATAAATCACCCCATTTCAGGAGGAAAGTGCATTCCCTGGACTTGAATGGGGATCGATCTTCTGCCCCATATTCATTTTCTGGGTCGAGTTGGGGCCAAATTATTGACCTCACCTCAGATTCACCCAGCTCTATTATCGATTTCCTATGGAGACTTTGTGCTGTTTCATTATATCCCCCTTCTCTGGTTTGTAGTGCTGTGGCAGCACTGATCTTTGTTCCAGAAGCCCATAAATATAGGAAGGAACTAGTAATCAGTGCAGGGAATTTGTCTACTAAGTTCTGCAGCGGATTCTCTATCCCCAAAAGGACGGCGTACACAGAGCAAAATGTCAAGTGTCTGATCCATGAGCATTTCAAAATCATAGCCGACCCATTTGAGCCGATCGGGGGTTTATCTGCTATATTCGCCGCCTGAAGAGACACAGTATGCATCAGATCCGACCAGATTCGAACCTCTGTTCTTCTTATAAACCCTAACTGCAGCAAATGACATGAAACACTTACTCTCGGCGGCGCGAAGATGACTAGTGCTAGTCATGCGGATCCAGGCTTCTGGCTTATGGGGTCATCGAAGGTTTGGCAGACGCGGTTAAGGCGGGGAGCCATTGCTGTCGCAGAGATCGAATCCGGATCGCTCTGAAACTCTCACTCTGGAGTATGTCTGTGTGGGTTACAGATAAATCAATATGAATCACCCTTGTTTGTTTCTAATTATTTCTTCTTTTAAATCTATTTTATTTTTTGTTTTAGATTATTTCTTTGTTCTGTTATTCTTCTCTTTGATATTTCCCTTCTCTTTTTTATTTTATTTTTAATTTTAATTTTTTGATTTTATGATTTATTTTATTTTTACTTCTTTATTTTATTATTTATTAAGCTTGATTTTGTTTTATTTTATTATTTATTATGCTTGATTTTGTTTTATCTTGATTATTTTTCAGAAATCCATATTACATTAAGAATAGTCTTTTCGCTAGAAATCACATAGGAGAAAATTATGCCAACTCGTTTTAATTATTTTTATTTTTAATTTTTACATTATTGTTTGTTCTTGTATTAATACTATTAGTTTTTTGACATTTTTGTCTTTGTTTTTCATTTTATTTTATTTTTTATATTTTAATTTAAAAATAGTCTCCCATTGTATTAACCCTCATTTTTCTTCCCCTATCTTATTTATTCTTCTAAAAATGACACCGTCGAATCAAATCCCAAATATCACTCTTTATATACAATTTAGTATATTAAAAAAAAATTCATATAAATAAATTATATATATACTTTAAATCTTCGCCGGTGTTTACCCCTTATACATTCACCCATGATTGATTTATAAGATTAGTTTGTAACTAAGAAATTTGTGCCCATAAAATTTTAACCTTGATATAAAAAATACCTTAACAATATATCATATCATGTCATTGTTTAATTTATCTCCTTAATTAATATTAATTAAAAAAAAATAAACATTAATTTTCATATTTAATTTCATAATAACGTTTTTTACACAATTTTAATAAATAGATAAAAAATGCTAAGCAGGGAACTAAACATCTCTATTTTTATTTATTTTTTATTTATTTTTATTTATTTTTATTTTTTATTTTTAAGTATGGGGGATTTACGCAGTGCATTATATTAGATATCATTTTTGGGATTCAACTGTGTTAAGTAAGTCATTCAAACGTATGATCATTTCCATGAGAGGTAGTCGTAACTGACTAATTTCTCATGATTTTTGAATAGTTCACTTAGCACTCATTGCATCGGGTGATGCTCACAGGGGTGAAGAAGTGGGATTGAAACTAGTGAAATGTGGAGAACGAATCACATAGCATCAATCATCACTTCCGGGGCTTGCACCCGGTAACCAGGACTTCCCAGGAGGTCACCCATCCCAGAACTCCTCTGGCTCAAGCGCGCTTAACTATTCGTTCTCCACATTTCACTAGTTTCAATCCCACTTCTTCACCCCTGTGAGCATCACCCGATGCAATGAGTGCTAAGTGAACTATTCAAAAATCATGAGAAATTAGTCAGTTACGACTACCTCTCATGGAAATGGTCATACGTTTGAATAACTTACTTAACGCAGTTGAATCCCAAAAATGATATCTAATATAATGCACTGCGTAAATCCCCCATACTTAAATTCAAAAAGAGTCAAGGGATCTCTACTTGAATGGTTCATGAGGCACAATACTTGCTAAGGTTTTGCAAATGGGGTAGCAAGCTAAGTGGGCTTGATTGTGGGGGAAAACTCCACAGTTAAGCGCGCTTGAGCCAGAGGAGTTCTGGGATGGGTGACCTCCTGGGAAGTCCTGGTTACCGGGTGCAAGCCCCGGAAGTGATGATTGATGCTATGTGATTCGTTCTCCACATTTCACTAGTTTCAATCCCACTTCTTCACCCCTGTGAGCATCACCCGATGCAATGAGTGCTAAGTGAACTATTCAAAAATCATGAGAAATTAGTCAATTACGACTACCTCTCATGGAAATGGTCATACGTTTGAATGACTTACTTAACGCAGTTGAATCCCAAAAATGATATCTAACATCTCTATTTGTTAAACATTAGGTATTATATTATTGATTACCCATTCCACATTAAATTGTGGATTATTTAGCCAAATTAAATATAATTTAATTAATTATATAATTTTTATTTATTTTTAATATTGGTAATTAGGTTGAATTCTTACTTCAAATATATAAGGTTGATTTTAATCACTACCACTATAATTTTCAGGGAAAATTGAATCGCTTTTCAGTATACAACCATTAATAAACAGTTGGAAGTTTGAACACAAAATCTTGTATTTACATTTACTTTACATTTTCATAGACTTATGAAATAAGCTAAAAAAAAATAGTTTTTATTGATTAAATTGTTATATTTATATATAACAAAAAAATTAATATAAATAATAATAATAATAATAATATACTATATTGTTATTTATAGATCATTATATTCATATATTAAAACAAATAGAAATAATAATAGAAATAAAAGGCAAACATATAGATGAAATGACATTTTTCACCACAATCACAACTATGTAATTTCAAGCAAAATTTGAATTTTTACTGTTTAAAATGCATGTTTGAATGCATACATGGATTCAACACCATGTAAAATTCCAAAGACACTCAAATTCTAAAGATTAAACAATATAAACTCTAGTTGTTAAAATATGTTAATTAGAGTGTTAAAATAAAATATATTATTACCTATATAGTATAAATATATATCTTGATAAGTCATAACATGTATCTTATTATGTAATTAAACCAACCTAGATCGATCTAACTTCGGATCAAACATGAGCGTAGATGGATCAAATTTTTTCATCTGCAAACTTCTTTTAAAGTGCAAAATACAATGTGTAAATAAATTGATATCCACATAAATAAGTTAACATAGATATTCAAATTAGTTTAAAAAGTCACACGTTGAGTTATTTTTGAAAAATATAAGGTTTAAACATCTTACTCACACATTTTTTTCTACATCTAATTTCTTCACATGAATTTATATTACTTCATATAGACAACTAACTAAACATATATAACATATTAGTTTTTTATTATTATTATAATCAACATTACTTTTCTATTTAAAGAGTAGTTTATTTTTAGTTCACAAATGTTGAGTATACATACATAGATTTGTGGTCGAGATTGAAAGTAATAAACTTATGATCGTTAGCTAGATCCAGACCTTCGTTATATTTATCCAGCACCAGAAACACAGGTCCTACAGGTCGGAGCATCCATCTTAACCAGGAGCAGCAGCACAGTAAGCATCTTAGCTAGCACTTGAAGAGTAGTCAGTACATTCTTATCTTATCCCTTCAGTCCTTTATTCACCAGTCGATACAGAACCTGTAGCAGGGGCACATCATACACTTTCTTATAGTTATCCAGGTTTATAACAACCAGGCCTAGTAGTCACCTTTTACCGGTTGGATATGAAGTGAATAACCCTGCCAAAAAGCCAGCAGCGAGAAAGGCAGGGGTAATAACAAATAATACTAGAGTAGAGGCACCTTAAGTAGCAGATCTTCGTTCTAGTGGTTTAGTCCACTAAGGGAAGGCCTACACTCCGAGCATCGAGAGGCAAGCCTGCGTGCGAATGAACGAAAGGGAGGGAGAGCGAGCGGTTTTCTCACATGCCTTCTTTTGAAATAGATCCAATCCAATTGATACTTGCCTTCTGACTCGCCTTCAGGAAGAGGTGCGTAAGCTTGCCTTCTTACTTGCCTTCAGGAACAAGCCCAATCCGGGCAGATCAAGACCCGTAAAGGAACTGTAGCGAAATGGTCAATCGTAAGTAAGTCAATAGCGTAATTACGTATATAATATTGGCACCAACCCTGAACTATCTCTTCTTGGATAGTAGCGCTTCTCATTTCATTCCACCTGAAATGCCCGCTTCCCGTCCCTCTACAATCTGTATTCCAATTCGTACATATAGTCCGTCTCTCTCTTTCGGTGTTAGGAGGCGCAGTCTTTCATGCATGTCTTTAGTCCGTCCATTCGCACCCGGGTTCCCTTGCTTCCCGCTTCCCTAGTGACTAAGCTCAGAAATAAGCTACTCAGTTCAGAAATAAGCTCCCCTCACTAATCCCCGAACAGTGCGTGAAGGATAAACAAGGTCCCGGAGGGGCTTGCGCTTCCTAGTGCAAGGAAAAGAGTCAGCCCACTAGTACGAGAGATTGAGACCCACTCCATAGCTTCCCCAGATGGATATGTAAACTGACCCAGTGCCAAACATTGTTCGGTAACAATATCTATCCCGCTTCCAGCTTTCAGCTTTGGTACAAAGGAATTCCCATTCGAAGTGATCCCTAAGTGATCTCCGAGTTACCTGGCTTTCACGACTTAGCTCACTCTCTCTTTCGACTTACTCTCTCCCCCTAGCTAACGACTATCTTTCTCCCTCTCTCCTTAGCTCTTTACATCGCTTACTCTCTACAGAACCAACCTTCGGCGAACACCCCGTATGCTATTCTATTCCCTTTCACTTGGACAGATGGGTTTGGTTCACGAGCAATAGATTGCACCCACCCAAATCAAATCCATCAAGGAGAACATCTTTACACACCACTGACCTGGGCCCAGTCCTTTTCCAAACTCAAGTTGTCACACCTACCTGCCTTCTCTCTTACCGCCTGCTTGAGCCTAGAGCTAACTTTCCGCCAAGCCCAATCAATCAATATCATTAGTGCCCCATGGATCGAATCGTATAAAAGGAAATCCCCACACCACATATACATCACTCAATCAATCCCTCACTAAATGAGTTCACTCAATCACTCGATCAATGGAACAAATGTGGTTCCCTAACCTTAGAGTAGACAGTGAGATCATCTTGGTAATACACTATTGCCTTGCCAATCAAATCGTGGAAGGTGTGATCCATGGCCTTTTGGAATGTGGTGCCAACATTCATCAACCCGAATGACATCCGAACATATGCATAGGTTCCCCAAGGAGGTTATGAAAGTTGTTTTATGGTAGCGCCCTTCAACCATGAACACCTGGTCGTAGCCAACCCATCAAGCATGGACATGAAAGCCGCGCCCGTGACTTGCTGCAACAACATTGACATCATAGCCACTGGCTTCCCCAGCATAGCCTCCTGAACAATAATAACCACCCATCTAGATCTTACAGCGTAACCACCAAACCTCATAGCCTTAGACATAACCAATACCCATTGTTGCTCCTCCCATTGCTACTACACCACCACCTATAGACATTTTCACTCCTCCATAGTAGGATCAGATGTGCTTAGATAGGTATGGGTAGGACTAGACCTGAGCCTAACAAATGATATGAATACCACTAGGTTGATGACCACAACATAGAGTAGTGTATGGCTTATCGTAGGGCTTAGTGTGAGCAACAACAATAAGAAGAAAAGCAAAAGGGGCCTCTCCATCCTAAGAATGCGGGCTAACCACACATATCAAATTCATTTCCTCAGCATAGCTAGTCATTGCTTGCTAGTTTATTAGCCATGTTGTCATCCGGCTAGTCCCCTTCATCTTTCACCTCCTTATCTACATCTATGGCACCTGCTATACCTGGTCAAAGCACTCCTATCCAAAAGGCACATTTCATCATAGGGTTCATTGAGGAGGTAACCTTGGCTGACGTATGTATCACTACTCATATCAAAGTAGGCCATCCACTATCTAATCCACCTGCTTTGCCCGCTACTCATCCTATGCCTCTTACTTAGCCTGAGTCATCTTAGTTATTGCATCTTTTAGGTCAACCTTCTTTGTAGCTCACTCAGCCCTATTCCATAGTAGCTTCTTTTTCTAAGCTAAAGGCCAATATCTCTGTTATAGACCTACTCTATTTATGTCCCTCACTATAAGATGTGCTTAGTCAGGCCATGTACTAGTCACTGGGAACATACGCCACTGACACATCTCTGCAAGACACTCCTCAGGACCACCACATACATAGAATCTCACCTAAGTATCCCTCTAAACCATCACCTAAGTGCATCGAGTCACTTCTAATGGTGCCCCTAGGTTCTTAGAACTTTGTTTTCGATTTGGTGTACTTACCCTTATACAATGATCTTATTACTACTCGTGACCCTATTTTCTTTCTAAAGTGCGTTTTGGGTCCATGCTCCATTAAGCGTGTCATGGTTGATTATAGTTCTAGTGTTAACATGATCTCTTATGACACCCTACTTAATATGCATTATACCCATGATGATATCCAAATCACCAAGAGTACTTGCAAGGCATTTGATTCACACGATACAATTCCCGTTGGCTAGATCAAGATTCCTATTACTATAGGCTTGGTTACCTTGATCACTCCATGCCTAGTTATAGATAGGCCTACGGATTTCAACATCCTATTGGGGTGTTTTTGGCTCCACTACATACACACCATCCCCTCCACTCTTTACTACTATGTTAAGTTATTACACGAGAGATAGGTGTATGTTATCCCCGATGACCCAGACCCACTCTCACATTGTCTAGCTAGGTCCTCTGCTACCAAAATAGATGATTGTAGCCTTATCCCATCTCTCACCCCTCCTAACACATAGCATGCATAGTCAACCACTGCGTCTACCCCTATGTCATCCATTTAAGTGCCACTTATATCACACTAGACTTAAGCATCATAGAATTCGATTAGCTAACCTCCCACTACTAGTCCCTTACTAGATGCCTCCCTAAATGTCGTTATTATTTTATATAAGGGCAAGGCCATTTCCTAAGACTAGGACTTTAGCTCCTCCATTGATGCACTTCTTTTTTTCAATGATATGGAACAACAGATCCACGGACCTTTGACCAAAGATGAGCTAGTTGTTAAACTCTCTTTTGACCTAATGAGCCTAGTGAGTATTGCCTGATAGATCCTAACACCATAGCTACTAGTGCCCCTAGCTATGATGCTCTTCTCTACTTCATTAGATGATCTAGGCCGATCATAGGTAAGCATGTAACCTCCATTAACCTTGCATATCCCACACCGAGTGACACTCGTTGCATGCCTATATACCCCTTTCAGATATTGCCAGGAGACCCACCTCGTATGTATTCCTTGCACTCGGAAGCGCAAGACCCTCCGGACCTTCCCTTTTTTGCATCCTTCCATGCCTCTCTTTGATGATGATAAGTCACGTGTGGTAATTTTGAACTTCATTTTACAAAGCAATGTACACTAACATTCACACCAAGGAGTCTTATGATCCCAAGGCCAAATGAGTCTCTTCTCCTCTATTTCCTCCACCTTTATCTCATCCTATTACTCTTTGACCACACGAGGAAGAGGGTTATCCTGTTGAGGCTATAGATGCCTTTTGTACTAACCACGATGTCCTCCATACGGTTAAGACAGAGCCACCTCCACATGATCCTTATTATAAGAAAGAGCATCCTTCCTATAGCCTAGCCCCAACTGGCTATTTGACTGAAACATGTGTTATCGGATTGAGAATATATAGATTGTTCATTGGATTTCCTCTTGTTGTTCTTGGTAGTTTGATAAATGAATTAGCCTGAGTTGTTATAGGTAGATTGGATTAGTTGGTTGTGGTGATGCATGCTTGTCGATGATAATGCATATTGAGATTGATCCTCCCTTAAGAGAGATAGACCAATTCTTTATAGAACGATGCAGAGTCATTGTGATAATGCATGGTATATAGAGATATGTGTATTGCTCTTAGTTGACTATTGGTTATTAGTAAACTAGATATGAAACAACTAGATTTGGAACTGGAATTAGATAGGATGCTAAATGTGCTCTAGCTGCTGCTTCTGCGACTCAATGAATAATCGTTCAAGACTGCCAACTACGGAATCAACTGTTTCATCATCGAAAGCAACTGGTCAGTCGACTTCTGAATCTACTGCGAGGAGACTGCTTCTTTCATCAACTTATATATCGCGTCTTTAGGTATAATAAGAATTAGCTGCGGCACTGAGCGAAGGGAGGCTGTGATAGGGATAATAAAAGAGACCGTGTGGGCTATGGGACTGGATCTGTATCTACATCTGTAAGCTCTGCAATTGGTGCTACTGAAGCTGCTGCTGGACCTGGAACTAGCTATGCTTATGGGTAAACTACTGGTGCTGCTACTGCGTATGGATTTGGATCTGTACGAGGGGAAGCTACTGTCTTTGCTATTGGAGCTACTTAAACTACTGCTAGGGGTGCTGGTGAATCTGGAACTGAGCAGGGGTAAGCTGCGGGTACTGGATAAGCTACTGATAGGACTGGGTAACCTACTCGCTATGGGTCTTACTCTTTATCTCGATCTCGATCATGATCTCTCACTTCATCCCGAGCACCATAATCACGAGCACGAACTAGCACTACGACTGGCTTTGGAACTACTGAAACTGCACCCGGCGTATCTCCATCTCTCTCTACTGGTGGTGCTTATCAAAAATCGGAATCTGGCTCTATATATGTGACTGGATCAACTGCTGTTCCAACCTCCTAACCAAAACCATAATCTAAAGATGAACCAACCGACTCAACTGCCTCTGTCTCCGCTGCTACCTCTATAGGCTAGGTTTACACTGGCCCCGCGCTTCGCCTTATCCCCCCTCCAAAGAGCTGATCATTGTAGAGATCCCACGTTTAGTTATCCTCGCCACAGAGGGAAGCCAATCTAATACTTCATGCCCGAAATATTTGATTAGCGCAGCTAGGTAAATAATAAGTACTTGAACGATTATTCAGTAGTCGCTCTATATAAGTTGATGAGAGCCCATTATTCATAATATGGTACCATTTCCCACTTTAGTTGCTCGGTGAGTTCTTGTTCCCTAACAATAGGGACCTACAAGGAGAGAAACTTGTACCTGCCCTAGCCAAATTCCTTCCTGCGTTATATTTATCCATGCTAATTCCTTCCAGCATTTAGGATGAAGCCAACGCTGCGAAGCGAAGCGCGAAGGTCGGTTCAACGCATAGAGGGGTGAAGAGAAAGCCTAACTAAGCTTCACCAAAAATCGGATCAGCTATGTGGTTCGGGCATAACATAAGTGCAGATGACGGGCAGGCCTGATGACGGGGATTAAGAGATAACGCTTACTGAGTGACTCTTAAAGGCCCCTGACGAAAAAAGCCTAAAGTCAGATTCTGAGAGTGGGAGGGCCTAACTCCTTCTTTAAGGCGGACCCGGCTTGTGGGCTTTCGACTATCTATGCATCTCACTTTGTCCCAAGTAACTCGGCCTTTATTGGTTTCGTCAATTGGTCGCCTCGAGTGTTGCTCGTCGGGGCTGAACCCAGCGATGAAAGCTTAACCTATCAATCTCTATTCCTGTCCGCCTTGACCGATCAATCTCTATCGGTTGTGCTAGAAGCGCCCTATGTGCTCAGCCTTGAACGTAAATGCGTATGGTTAAGCGTTATGAGGGGTACTCTCTTACCGCATAGCCCCTCTCTCTTGGGTGGCTTGGCACACGGCTTGGCACCAAGTCATGCGAATCACACCAATAGACCTTGATTTCCATTTGGATTGTGGAAATCACAATCTCCGTTGGCTTGCCCTGGTCTCGGGAATCCACAGTTAGCGACATACTGTCATGGGGCACCTAGTGATTGGATTGGATTCCCACCATGGAGGCTTGCACCGTCTCGTATTCAGTTTCTGCAGAATAATAGGCCTCGCTCGCCCCATGTAGGCCATGCAATCCAACCAGATATATAGGCACCCATACCTTGCATAGCACGTCTTCGCCAAACCTTAAAACCTACCTTTATCGGGCCAAGGAAAGAGAGTTTGTTCCTCGCTCCGCTCGTGGCACTGCACTCCTTGCTTGCAGAGAGATCAGTTTCTCCACCTACCTTCAAATGGCAGGCGCTCAAAAAGGGACGGAGTCACTCACTATTCATATGGTGAGGGTTCACTCCTATTCTTGCATATTCATCAGGAACAGATCCCGTCGTTCCAGGTCCAGCCATTGTTAAGCATATTCAGTTGCGTATCCATAAAAGACAGTTGCATTGCCCTCAGTTTGACCTACATAGGTAGCTTGGAGGAGCTACCGATTAGAAATTAGTTCTTGTATTAGCACCGGTTGAACCCCCTGTAGGAGGGAGTAGCTAGCTCCTATAACTACTATTTCCTTAGGCAAGCCATCCCTGCACTTGACATGGCTTAGGCGACTGTCATCAGCGAGCATAACCACAATGTCAAACCCCACCTACCTGCTTGCTGGTCGATCTCTCTTGATACTTGCCTGATATCTCTACCTCTTTCTTAGATCTTAGGGTTTTCGCACTATGCCGAATCGAATCCCCGCTGTGGGATGGTTATTCCTCTTTATCAAACCCACAGCACCAAACTCCTGATGATTCGCCTCTGCCCTACCATTTGGTTAGTGCACCCGGTTATAAAATAAGTATCCCCTCTGGCCTCGTTAATATCTGGGAGGACAAGCCTTAGATCTTGAGGTCAAGTCAAGTCTGTTGCTGTCGACAGCTGACTCCATCCTTTCTTCTCCCTCCCTCCCTCGTTGAGCTCTATGGGGTCTCTATGCTCCACCCACGGTACTCGTTCATTAAGTATGGCTGGCAGGGAGTAGACTACTGGGTGGCCGGGTAACTGGGGGTGAAGGATGGATAACAATCCAACTAGTTGAATTAGCTATAGCCGGAGTTCATAAAGAATGTTAGGCCAGCCACCACCTAAACTCCATCCAGTGTAGGGTGGGAGGAAGATAAAGGTAGTGTTGATTCCCTGGGTAGGATGGCCGATGGAGAACTACATGCTATAGTTGGGAAGGCTCCTCGTTCAAGAGAGTGTTCAGTTCAGGCAGCAGAGACTCCTCACTTTCTGACCTTCAGCCAGCCAATCTTCACTTCAAAATCCAACCGGGGGCTCTCCGAACAATCCAATGTTAGCAGGAGAGCTAGCAGAGAGAAAGCATGGGCCAAACTAATCAATGAGGGAGGGAGCTGGGGGTGAAGCCTCTACCTCTTCCGGATACAAACTAGAATTCTCGTGTAGGAATGAATCCAGTCCAGCTAGAGAATCTAGTCAAGCCAGCTCAAAATAGAATCTAGTCAATGGCCAGCTAATGGAGGAGGGACCTAACTAATTGTATTAGCTATCCCGCCACCCCGCACCACCGGTTGAACTATCCCGAGTGACGAGTGAGGAGTAATGGACAGCCTGAACTTCCATCTGTATTATTGTTTGGCTGGATGGATGGAGGAAGATCACTATTGGATGAATGGATGGCGACAGGACAGAAACAAAGGATGGCAACTAAACTAGATTGATGCTCTGGCAACTAACACTACCGCTATTGATGCTCGAATAGATGGGCAACCGAGGGCCCCCCAGGATGGAAACCCCAGGATGGATAATTGGATAGTTTATACTACCTACTCATATTCTAGCATTACTCCTCAGCGCCCCACTAACTAACTTTTGAGTCGGTGAACTACCCACCCTATAGCTCACCCGTTGCCGCCTCTAATGGCAGTCTAATTGTTATTGATGGCGGAGCATCATAGGGCTTTGGTTTGAGCGTGCTGGTAGTTGCAGTCTAATAAAAGCTTGGACTGATACTATCACTGGGTCGCTAGCTCGTTAGGGAGAAAACAAAGCAGGGAGCAGGGAGGAAGGTGCCCGGATAGAAGTGAACAAATTGATTGGCCGGAAGGAAGGTTCTGTCCAGTCGCAAGGAAGGAAGTCAGGTTCTATTATCTATCCTTCACCCCCGGTTCCCAGACCAACTGTATTGGCTGGACCAATCACTCTTGCTAAAAGGAGTGGGAAAAGGATCTCTATTCATTGCTTTAACTAGATTCTATAGATAGCGCTGGTAGCATTTGGCCAAAAAAAGGTGATTAGGTTAGTCCGATACTTTGCAGATGTACTTCGTATTGAGTATGAGTAGCTAGTCGATGCATTTAGTAAGCATTATTTATTAGCAATCCTAGGCCAATTCGAGAGGGATTTTGACCTCATCCTGTATTTTTTCATTTGTTCCCATCCAGCCTCAGCCCCGAGAATAGGTAGTGAGTAGTCATCCTATATGGTTACCAAGTTATCGAGTACGTTCTATCCTTTAACCCATCCCATTTTTCTTCCTGACCCACCCCGCGCAATATAAACTAGGGTCAAAGCCAATATTCCAGAGCTCCCGGATATTAGGGTTTTTATGCCCCACCACTCCCCGGGTATGAGTACTTTTATGCCCTACCCGTGCTTATTGATTGATAGAAAATCCTGGCTTGCTCTTTAGGATCGGTTTCGAAAGGGTTGGATGTACACTCGTCATTTACTCTAATCATCTCATCCGTCTTCCGGAGCCGACTTTCATTAATTAACTAGCTTCTGAGGTCAGAACAAGATCGTTAGCAGATCTATATGTCTCTGGTTGGATTCCAATGGGTGCATACCGGTCAATCGAGAGTCAATCCAGGCTCTGAGGTTATGCCATCTAGCATGTCGGATGGTTGAGCAAGAACGATTTGTAAATCATAGGTCCCCACACCTTAGTGAAGAAATATCTATTCCTCAGACTGAAAAGAAGAGGTCTTCATCCCGGACGGGAGTGGAACCGGGGTCATCATCAGTGGAATCAAGGACAGATGCTTCTTGGACGGATGCTTAAGGGACGGAAAGAAAACTCAGCGGTACCAGGGCATGTCCATCTTTATCGGACGAGTCATCTCGATCACATGAATGACAACTAATCATGTCGAAGTGCACTTGACTGATACTCACTGCTAGAGGGTGGGACGGGTACGGAAGGAGACACTGTATTCCTAGCGGATCCTCACTCCCTTTCCTCTGATCCCTATGTCCATCTGCTAATGTAAAGGGAAGAAACAACCTATTACCCTACCCTCCACTCATGAAAAGAGAATATAAGTATACACATAACCTAAACTCCATAAATGAGAATGAGAAAAGTGAATGAGAAAGGTCTAAGTGGAGATTTTCTCTACACCGATACTGCTGGATCTTGAACTGGTTAGGATGCTGTTTGAGATATGAATCTATGTTGTATATGATGTATATGATGGCATGTATCTTAATGATGTATTTCATAATGTAATGATGCTTCAATGATGCTACAATGATGTTCTTCAATGTGATGTGTCCTCAGCTTATTAAGGTCAGTATTAGAGAAAGAATCTGAGTTCGGTTCCCCAAAGATGCGAGTTCCCTAGGTCGAGGTTCAAGTACCTTTATCTCTGGAAAACCACTAAAGGTACTTGAACTCATCCCCTATGCGAGAGGCCAATGACCAAGGCGAGGGGGCTCTCTGTATCAGTTGAGCCTGCTTGCGCATCCAGAATCGTATCGGCGAGGCTCGGCCAGACCAGAAGGTGATACGCGGTATCCCAAATTTCGAAAGTGTATCCTGGGCAAGGCTCAGCCGGAATAGGTAATGTACCAGCCTATTTAAGCAAGTGTGATTCAAGTGAATGCTGTCTGGAAGGCTTGTCCAAAAGCTCTTTAGTCAAGCTATGTGGGGCAAAGGTAAGTCGTGAAGGTGGTTCAGTTGGTAAAGTTATGTGGACTGGAAGGTAAAGGGGAAGGGTAGGATAAAGGGTGAAAGGAAGGGTAAGGTAGTGTGATCCCGGTCCTGAGAAGAGGGTTCGTTCATAGCTGTCCTTCCTAAGATTCATTAATCAAGTGGTATTAGGGCATGTCTAGGTCTTCAGGTGGGTTAGTCAATAGGTTGGGTAACAAGGGAAGTTAGGGTAAAGGGTTAATATCGCCTCTCCTACAAAGTGTTCCTGGCTGAATCAATTCAATGGGTTGGGCAGGCAGCACTCTGTCCTCCCTCCATATCCTAGGGTGAAGGCGGTATGGTAGGTGGATAGATGAGGCACTAAACTGAAAGCAAGTAGGGATATAAAGGTTATAGGAAAGCTGTAAGAATTCATAATCAATAGTATCCAGCCAGGATTCGCCCGGCCCGCTCGAAAGATCAATCAATAGTTTGATAACTAAGCATTCATAAAGCAAGTTTTTTTGAAAGCCCAGCCCGTCCAACAATGTTATTATAAGTTCAAGTAAGTGAGCCGAGCCGGTGTAGACATATAAAGGGTAATAAATAGCAAGAATGCTGCTATCTTACCACTAATATTATTACAGCAAGCAAAGCCATCCCCTCCATTTGAGCAAACTATCTTGGCAGGAGTCAAGCAAGCAATTTCCTACCCTACCTATTTTATGGTGTATTAACCTATGGAAAAAGCTTTTGGGAGAATCTGTTTCGAACGATTCAACGAATGCACTCGCGGGATTAGATGAAAGAAAGATAGAGCCAGTCATTTACTAGGAACCAGCACCCACCAGGAAATAATCACTTCGGGAATGGGGCATCCTCCAATCCTTAGCACCTTCTCTATGGCCTTTATTTCCGTAGATCAAAAAGCTTGAGAAGCTTCCTTCCTAAGTGACATGGTCTAGGGCTCTAGGTCTATTCCTAGCGGGTGGGAAGGTTCCACCGATACGATACTAGAAGGTTGTGGTTATTCTGACTGATTATTCCTAGGGTGAAAGGGTAAGAGGAAGGTAGGTCTGATCTCGTTCTGCTTCTGCATCTAAGTCCTTCTAGTGGTACCTCCTAAGGGAATCATTTAGGGCATCATTCATCAAGCTCGATAGGGCTTAGCTAGCTCTTTCAGTGGTGGATAGGTTGGTAAGTGATGACCGACCCTGCTCTGCTGATCCCGTAATCAAATCTGATCTAATAAGTTATGGCAGAATAACTAGGCCCGACTCATTAAGCAATTCATTAAGTGGTTGTTATTTAAGTCCGCCCGTTGTTAAACAAGGCTCTCTGATTGACCAACATCTAAATCTAGCCAGCCATCCGGCAGTTCCACGATCTCTGCTAAAGTGAAACCCTCCCTCTGGGCTACTTGACCATCCAGCAGCCAGTCCGTGCCATCCATAATCGGGCAAGGGTAACTACGAAACTAAGCTACTTGACCATCCAGCCAGCTGTGTCTAGTCAGTGCTTGCTTTCTAGAATAAGAAATCTTATAGTTCCGCCCGCCATGTCATCCAGCAATCGATCATGGATAGCTCAGAAAAATCAAATAGTAAACAGGTAGTAAACAGGCGGAACAGCCAGCATATTTAAGGCGCGAAGCGGGCGAATCAAAAGATGAAAGATTTCGTAAAAAAAACTTAGCTGCATGGCGTTTCAAGTTCCAAAAGTCTATATGGCCTCCTCTGGGTCGCTAAATTGCTTGTTTCATTAGGCAAGTCAATGAATGAGAGCATTTCAGGTAGGATCTTCCTTTCAAGATCGTCCTTTCCTTTTTGAACTGATGAGGGCTTAAGCTTGAGTGTGGGTAGCAGTCAGTCCCCATGAAGCGATTCATGAAGTTGGTGATATAAGACCACAGGTCTAGGTCTTTTAGTGGTAAGGTGGGTAACTATGCCTACTTTGAAACTGTCAGTTGGACGGTGGCTACCCTAAAGCTAAAGCCCTCATTTAGAAATACAGTGAGACGATCTTGGAAGGAAGCGCTTGCTTGCTTGGGTGGTGGGTGGCACAGGAAGTGGGATCTATCGGTGCTGGGTTATGCACGTTTGATCAATGCTCTCGTTAGGGCGAGCCGACCTTCCCTGGCGAAGCCAATGTGGATAAAGCCGATGCGGATAAGGCTGCTCTCTCGATGCAGGTAATAAAGAAGCCGTCTCCCTATCATCCGTTTCCCAATGAGTAAGCTCCCGCCTCGGGGACAAGGCGGGGCCAATGCATATGCAGGAGCTACTAGCCCTTTCTGGTCCTTTCTGGTTACGTTTCCCAAGACAAAAAAGGCCAAGCAGATCGGATAAGGAAGGGTTATCGCCCGAGGCAGATCTTCATTGGCTCATCCAACTCCTATGAGTTCCGCGGATTTCTATGACGCTAGAAGTGGATCGGCGCTGCACTACACTATATAGATATAGCAGTGGTACACAAGACTATTAACTGAGTTCTACATCCGAGGAAAGAGGTGGTTATCTGCTCGGTCACACATAATACTATAGCGATGGATGGTAGGCACGACCTATTCCTCTCTGTGCCCACAGCGCATAAGCATGATCCGCCTTACTCAACTATTCCAGATCGGCACTACTGGCCTCGAGATGTTACTTGGAGATGTTACTTGGAGATGTTACTTCAAGGTGGATCGGAGAACCGACCTAACTATTGGTTATATCAAGATTATGTTCGCCCGTCAGGTCATGCTCTTCTTTATTGCCATAGCTGCAGTGATTCCAGTGAATACTGATTCAGTGAAATTGAAACATCTATATTCTCGCCAGAGGTCATCTCCTCCATGCTGAGTGGGAAATGCATACGAGCTGGGTGAAACACCTTAAAATCGTGATGTGTTTGCATCTTAATTCCGAGGGGAACTCTCTATGTGCCAAGTCACCCAAAAATGCAAGAACATGTGTGCCAAGCTCCACATCATCTCCCACATGTGGTCAAAATAGATCTCAACCATCAAACATATCCATGCAGGGAAGAAAATCGACCCCTCCACACGTGTGAGGGTCTAATCCATGAGATGACTGCATACTGATACTCTGGAGGAGCGCTCAAGGATTTGAGGATGGGAGAAGATGGAGGAGCCCACTAGGTATCCAAAAATGCCAAGATGCCTGAGAAATAACTGATAAAACATGCCATGCAACGTCCATATGTGATCTGTGTAAGAACTCTGCATGTAGAACCCCACCACTGACTGAAACTGGATAATCTGAGAGAGCGCTCACCAAGATGATGATCCCGGTGGATGTATGAGCCAAATGGGTGCTCAGAAGTGCAGAACGCTCTGATAGATAGGCTACCAATCATTGCCATGCACGTCCATGAAAGTCACACATGTTAGCTCAAAGGATCATGCAACGTCCCAGAACTTATAGAAAGGAGGCTAAATATATCTAATGCCCCTTAGAATCCGGGGGAGCGCTATATACCATTGGAAAGGTCTCTAAAGAAGCTTTCCATCCATATGTCATATGCCTCAATTTGACCTAGGTCGCAGGAGATCCAGACCTCTGAATTCAGGGTGTCAAAAGCTGATAAACCATGCTGGAACAGACCTGAAAGGCAAGGAAAACCCTACTGAGCTCGATATATCTGATAATCACACTGGATGCTGTTGTATGATGCTAAATAACCCCAAATATGCCATGTCATACTTATATGCTAATGTAAAATCCTATGTCAGGGTGCACTAGTGATATATATAGGTGTCTTGCATGCAATGCACTTATACATATCACTAGTCCCATACAAATACTGAGCAAAAACACTCCCTGGATCTTACTGGCTCGGTCAGCGCATCCTTACCAGCAGCCACTTACTTACTGGCCCACTTCTCTTATTTATTGGCAGCGCAAGCAGGCTCGACCATAAGCCCCCCCACCCAATAAGTAAATTGAACCTTTGAGTAGCTTCCCTTGCTCCCCATGCACGATTGCTGGATTACATGGCGGGGCGGCTGGATGGATGATCGATTAGCCGAGGACTTCTAGTAGCATGCTCCTGCGGGGATGGTCCCGAGAGGGTTGACCTTTAGCAGAGATCGTTTCACTGCCGGATGAATTATCAACAGCCAGAACTTGTTAGATCAGATCAGATATCAGATGATTGGGTGGGGTTAGGCACTTACGACCTTTACACCTTGACTATGCTGCCTACTTTGACCTTTTTATTGACTCTTACCACCCTGTTCCTAGATACTGCCTTACTTAGACTTACTGCTGCATTGGACGGATAGATGGGAGGGATGGAAGCACTTCAACATAGAAGAGCTGGACGGGCTTCAGACATTGCTAGGAGAGGATAGGCCTTTTATCACACTTGCTTAATTAATGCTTTGTTGGTATGGCACTATTACTATTAACCCTTTACCCTTGCCTTACCTTTGATTAAGTTCATACAACCTCACCTTATGACCTAGTAGAACTGTTAGCTCTAGACCACTTGATGAATTGATCTTAGAAGGTACAGCTAAAGCCCTCTTCTCATCTCAGGACCGGATCACACTACCCCCCTTCCTGGAGTACTACCCAGCACATAACACCATCACGTAGTACACCCTATACACCTCTGATTAGCAGCGATATAGCATTCACTTACTTCCATAAAAAACACTTGCTGAATTCCGTCTTTGCCTTTGCCTCTACCTCCTCTGTGGGTTCCGTATCTGTATCTGTACCTAGCACTTAATCCGCAACATATAGCTCTAGATCCAAAAGTAGGAGCAATTTCATCTGTTGATCCTGAACCAGTAGAAGATCCCCCAGCAGCTAAGGTAGCAGTTCGGCACCCACCATAACCATTCCTTTAGCCCTTACTTTTAGCCAAATAACCGCTCGTATTCTTTCTTCCGATACCTTATATCCATATCCCTCCCTATTCTCGTTCAGCCATCTAGTTCAGACAGATCCTGGGCAGACCTTGTTCCTTTCCTGGACAGATCCCTTTGGAATACATTTCCTTAACCAATATGAAGCAGACAGATACTTACTTTCATAGTGACAGATACTTACTTTCCACTGCCCCCACTAGCCCAGCAGAGTTCTATGGTGACTTTGGTGACTTTGTTCATAGCCTAGCAGAGTTATCCGCCCTTTTTCGCCCTCGCCCTTATATCTCTTTTAAGGACTTACTACACGTAGTGATCCCAGGCATGACCTGCTTTTTCTATTGATCAATGGCATGGCTGGCCCTTGGCTGGGCGATGTTTGTAGGTCGTTAGAGGGGACTTAGTACTTATAACATACGTTAACTGTACCAGATGGCCCATACGGCTTAGAGGTAACTTAGACTTAGCTTAATGTCGCAAGACTAGTGGTACCATATATATATATTGCTATCCACCTAGGAACGAGGCTGACCCAGGCTACCAGCGTGGTTACTTTAGTGAACCGTATCCGGGCTTATACACCAACACTTATGACTGGACTTGGTTAAGTACCTGTAAGGGCTAGACCAGAACCTAGGGTGTCTCATGAGCTGTCGAGCGCCTCTCCTTACCCCAAAGGTGAGCCTTCGTTGGCTATGCACCCATCAATAATGATTTGATTGAGCCGAGTTGAGAACGGGCCATCTAATTCCTTCTTGTTCCTACCTGACATACTCCGCTTGCTGCGTGCATTGTAGTGTCAATCAACTGCTCTGTAACAGGTATGGGTAGCAATAAGCTCTGGCACTGGGGGAGAGCTCTGTGCCAGGTATGGGGTTGTGAGCCTTTCATTGAAGGGTGAAGGCCTTGGAAGTGAAGTGTTGTGATTCACCCGGCGAAGCATACTTCAAAGAAAAGCAAATCTTATGCACTGAACGAGGTAGAGTGTGAGCCTACATATATGGGCAATGTGTTCCCCTGAAGGGCATATTATCATCATTCAAGAAAGAGAGTGATTGGAGGTGTGACCTATGTACCCTGTAAGTGAAGTAACTAGGTAGTGGCAATATATTGGGGTGAGTCCCACATCCCAAGGATCAGTTGGGGGAGTGTGCTTAGCCCGTGGCAGGTGCAGAATGACAATTTTTGTCACTATCGTAGTTGCCGTAACAAATTAGCATCCACTAAACGTGCTTCTAGAATTTGTTACAGCACTATACTATAGCAAGCAGTAGTTTCATTTGTGAATTTGTGTTATCCAGAATTACGGCAAATTCTGTCACTAACTGCTGGGCATCTATCTCTTATCGCTGCTGCCCACTTAGTCGAGAGACTCGAGGGACCGTAGCATGCCCTATAGTATAGCATAGAATTTTTTCATTATGGCTCACCTCACTATAGCAAGGTTGCATTCTGGCCTGATTGATTGAAGTTGCATGCACAAATTATGTAACTATAGACTATAGATCCTACACAAACACTAAAGTGCTTCCTTTCCCGTGATCCCTATCGGTTATACCTTCCCCTCGCTACTTACTATCTATAGGGGTGGGGTATAATGCAGAACGGATCGAGTAGCATCACTGCTTGCTTGCGGGGAGGAGTGCACATGGGGGCAGGCAAAGGATCAAGCGCCTTGAGTCCCCCAATGCAATGCGGCACCACAAACAATATAGGTTGGGTTGGAGAGCCGTGTGATGGGTTACTATCTAGCATGGTTCGGAGAGCACTTGTAGTCTGCGCTGGTGAATGGAAGCCCCCGGATCTTCCCACGGAGTAACCATCGACTCTATTTATCATTATGGGAAATTGGTGTATCAAGATGTCAATCTCAGAGATCATTCCGGTTCGATACGTCCATCGACGAGAAAAACCTTTGGCTTCCGTCTCGGTAGGTGTATTATTCATCATTCTCTTAAAAGGACATTCATTCATCTATCTCTTCCCCGTCGACCACGACGACTGAAACGACGCGGCAGATCAAGAGGGAGACCGGTCTAGTTCCTGCATGAACACGTTAGCATGAGCCATTCCGGTGATGGCTAAGTCGGGTTGTAGCTCGCGCATACGTCGTATCTGATTCGAATTGTCTGGTTTCTCTAGAATTCGTGGTATGGGCATACACATTCTTATACATGTATTTTGTAATAGCGCTAATTCAGTAGCTTGATACTGTTTATCCAGATATGGAATATAAATTTCATAAACGATCATGCCACATCTGATTAAGAATCTGGCTATAGATATTTCTATTAGATTATCTCCCATGAAAAAGACAGATTTTCTGCGTACCAAATCAAGATAATCTTTTAAACTCTCCCATATCCGTTCCTCTCTTTCCTCCAGACTCTGGGCCTCAATACCAAATACAGGACAAATCCTTTCGATCCAAGCACGCGTTCCGTCTGGACCAATAGGAAAAGGAGCTACGATTAATTCGCATTTTTTCGTCTTATCAAAGTTGTTGTTGTACGACTAAGAAATGGGTTAACCCCACAAACATAAACTCCATCACCTAGTGATGGAAGATCGGCATATATCTGAGCGGGCAACCAACCTGATACCTTGATGAATTGGCGTCTTAATTCTGTATCAAGTTGAGAAACCAAATTCGAGGGTAAAGACCCAAAAATAACTAATGGAGGATGATTTGCATATTCCACCAAATTCTTTTCCTTCAGAAGAGGAAAAGGGAATAATTTTGTTTTAGTTTCTTTTGATTCACCAATGGGGAATTCTTGGTCTAGACAACGATGTGCCATTACAGCTAAGACAGTATCTTCCCCCTGAGTAAAAGCATAATCCAGTCCATTTGCTCTTGCCACTAGAATTGGTACTCCAATTTCATATTCCAATTTGGGTGCCATACCTTCCAAATCCATTTTTATTATTTCTGTAGTACAGGTGCCTATCCATATGATGACGCTGGGGTCTCTATCTTTTCTTATCCAAATACAAAGCATTTTCAATTCCTCATAATCATTCAAATGGGCCGATATATCTCCTTCTTCTAATTCTGCCATTGCATAGCGGGGTTCTGCAAAAATCATAACTCCAAGTGCATTTTGGAGAAAATAACCACATGTTTTTGTGCCCACTACCAAAAAGAAACTGTCTTCAATCTTTTGATACAACCAGGATACACAGCTAATAGGACAAAAGCTATGATAATTGCCTGTTTCACATTCAAGCGTTATAGTTTCAACAATTTTTGTCGACATAATAGGGAGGGAATAAAAGGCTAACGATAAATAAGGAAAAGAAATAATGAATAAAAAGACTAGTAACACAAAAGAATGATAACAAGAAATAATAAAATTGTCAACAAATTGACAACAAATTGTGGAGAAGTGGAGAAATTGTTGATTCTAAATCCTCGTAAACCCAAGTAAATTTTCCTTATTATTTTTTTCTATCCCCCACCACCAATGGGTTTTAGATAAAGATCAGAGAGTAAACTGAATAATTCCTGATCTGGAATCTCTTTTGGGACAATACCTTCTGCTTGGGACAATATTTGATCTGCTATGCCTAGATAATAATTACAAACATAGTTAAGGGATGGTTCAGATCCAACCATTTCAAATAAGGTTTTACCTTTTAATCTGGAAACTCAGATATCCTCAATAATAGGTAATACTTCTATTACGGGCATTGGATAGGCTTCTACATATTTATTTATAAGATCTCTTCTAGATGTACGATTTCCCACCAAGCCTGCTAATCGGAGTGGATGTGTACGAGCTTTTTCCCTTATAGAGGCAATAATACGATTAGCTGCAAATAATGCATCGAATCCATTATCTGTAATAATAACACAATAATCTGCATAGTTCAATGGAGCGGAAAAACCTCCACAGACCACGTCACCTAATACATCGAATAATATAATATCATATTCGTAAAATGCATTTAATTCTTTTAACAACTTTACAGTTTCTCCCACCACATATCCTCCACACCCGGCTCCTGCGGGTGGACCCCTTACTTCCACACAATCCACCCCTCCATAACCCTTGTGAATTACATCTTCGGGCCAAATATCCTCATAATGATAATCCTTGGATTGTAAAGTATCTATAATTGTACGTATTAGAAATCATGTAAGAGTAAAAGTACTATCGTGTTTGGGATCACACCCAATCTGTAACACTTTTTGACCACGTCTCGCTAGAGCGACTGAGATATTACAACTAGTTGTTTATTTACCGATTCCGCCTTTCCTGTAAACTGCTATTTTCACCGCCAATCCTCCTTTATCTAAATCTAAAAGTTATCTCTTTATTTCAAGGTTCTATATAATCGAATTATTCTTTTTTTAAGTAATACCTTATATTGAATGGTAGCAATAATTATAGATCCTATTGTATTTATAGGTCAATACCTCTAGGGTGGGGTGTCCAAGAGTTGATAAAAAACCTTATTGAGTTTCTCGTTTATACACTGATGATCATGGGTCGGTCCAAAGAATAAGAATCTTGCCCGTATATGGGAACCCTCCGTTGTTCCTCAGTAGCTCAATGGTAGAGCGGTCGGCTGTTAACTGATTGGTCGTAGGTTCGAATCCTACTTGGGGAGATCCGTTTTATTCAAAATAAAGCTCATTTTTACCATTAGGAGTAAGTCAAACGTTACCTATCCTTGTTCATAATATATGAATGCACAATCGCCACAGGATCAAGATAGGATCCCGGTCGTCCGGGAAAGGCAAAGTGGAAACAACGATCTCTTCGAAATACTGAAAAGTTTGGAGAAACAAATCCATTGTTCTCCTGATGTGATGACATTTCGAGAGCTGAAGGTGAAGAGGCCTCTATTTGCTCGACCTGTTACTAGTCACTCGACCCATTACCAGCTGTTAGAACTATAAGTTCATTCCCTGGAAGTCAGAATTGGATCCATGCATGTTATCAATCTATTTTCCCTCATATTTTCCCTCGGATTTGGAAGAATCTCTCGTTCTATAACCCTAATCTAAATCTAATAATGAGGAAGATTTATAGGAGGTCAAACACAAATATACTGGTTACTCTCGGACGTACCGGGTATCATTTTCGATAAATGACCCTTTTTGAAGACTAAGTTCCATAGCTTTGCGCTATCCCAATCATATCATAATCTCCCTACCCCCGAAAGGCCTCCCTTTTGTCCCCTTTCAGGGCGAGCGAGGAGGGATTCGAACCCCCGACACCGTGGTTCGTAGCCACGTGCTCTAATCCTCTGAGCTACAGGCCCCGTCTCCGCTGGATTCGTTCCCAGGAGTCCCTCCAAAAAGGAAGGGATTCCTCTCTTCGGGGTAAGAGGATGTAGAAGCAAATTTATCACATCGCTATGAGTGAGCGTAGGTATTTCATTTCAAATAAAAGTAAAGTGTGGAGTGGGAAAGAAAATATGTAAGAAATGGGTTTCAAAGAAGACGACCTTCTAATGAGAAGAGGCATTAAGCTTTTTACCATCCCAGCACCGAGCTATTTTCCCATAGGGCTTCCCCTACAGTATCTGATCTGAATTTGAAACTACTTGTAGTTTGTTTGCAAGGTATTCAATTCAGAATTATACATGTTTAAAAGATTTCCATGTCTTGCAGAAAGAAAACAAATGAAATTTTCAGCTGTTCATGACCCATTTAAGCATAGCAGATTTATTTCCTTTTACTGTTTAGCACACTAAAACAAATTTTTCTGCAAAATAACTCAACCACAGATGCAAAAGAAGTTGATAAAGCAGTTCACCCCTCTTGGGCTACGTCTGTTGGGTCCAAAGCTCCTAACTGGGCTTGTCCTTGTTTTCATTAAATGCTCAAATTGAATATATAGCTGAATAGAAGCATATACAGGTGAAATAGATGGTAAAAATGGATTCAGAACACTTGAATCCTTTAGGATTTACTATTGGATCACCTCCAATGGATACCTGCAACCCTATACAGTCTTCACAAAACTGGGCCCTAGTGGCTCCTAGAACTTTCATGGCTCCAAAACCTCTGAAAATGACCTCAGATGGCTGTAAGACCTGCACCAATGGCTTCAGAAGGTCGAAAATACCCAAAATCAAAAAAAAAATCGTCCAAAACCGCCTTTCCTAGCCAAAGTTATGGCCATTTAATGATCCCCTCCAGTTTAGCCTAGAAGAACTCCAGCTAACTTTAGTTAATGTCCAGTTAGGCCCGCCAAATATGGCAGGCCCGCCAATTTTGGCGCTCCTGCCAGAATTTCCGCCAAAATACTGCAGTTACATTTAATGTTGTGGTTTACCTCGGAGTTCGTGCTGGCAGTTTGGGCTGGCGGTTGGGGCTTAAGCCCTTGGTTCTGGGTCGCGGTCATATGAAAGGGGGGCTGGCCCCCTTCGGGCCCCGCCCAACAGAACGTTAAACATTAAATACAACTTTTTCCGCCCTTTTATCAACACATGCCCCTGTGGCCTAACGGTAAAGCGCATAATTGTTATTGATGAGGTCGCGGGTTCGATTCACAATCCGACCAAAAAAATTTTGATTATATCCGCCCAGCCCATGAGCTTGCTGACGTCATCTGGGGGCCACGTGGCGGCCTCCGGGCCTGCCACGTGGCAGCCTGTGATTGGTTGCTGAAAATGAAATATTCCCTAGAATATTCCAAGGAATATTCTGTGGAATATTCCTTTTTTAATTTTTTTTTTTCAAAAATTAAAATTTCCAATGTTATTGACAAATTCTTCTTTTTGCCATAACTTCCTCATACGGCGACCGTTTTTCGAACCGTTTGCAGCGCCGGAATCGGGAAGATGAGAAATTTCCAGTCATTCAACTTTGAACCAATTCTAAGCACTTTAAATTTGAGCATTTTATGACACTTAGGACATGAGCACCTGATCACGCCTCCCCATTGGGAAGCTTTTGGACCCCAAAAGCCTTCAACTACCTATTAAAGAGGTGAGGGTACAGCTCCCTCACTCTATCCACCTCCATCCACTTTTCCTTGTTCAGTTTGTTGCCTTTGAAACCAACCCGAACATAATCTACACTGCCCCTTCTTGAAGTGCGTGTCCTTCTGTCAAGGATTGTATCTTCTTTCAGCTCATCTAAGAATTCTGGCGAGAAATATTCTATAGATGGCAGCTGAACATCATTTTCATGATCAACAATCAAAGGAGGTTCATACAAGCGTAAGTTCTCCACATTGACAACAGAATACATTTGCATGTAGGAAGGCAAATCTAATTGAAAAGCATTATTTCCAACCTTCTTGAGGATTTTGAATGGACCATAACGAATAGGCTTCATCTTTTTACCTTCTCCTTGCATCCTTTCCTTACTAACGTACAGCCATACGTCATCTCCTTCTTGAAACTTGACTCTATGCTTGTCGTGTCTTTCCTTGTACTTGCCTTGACTCTTCTCAAGCTGTTCTTGAATTTGCTGATGTATTTGCTGAATTCATTCAATGAATGAACGAGCTTTGTCAATATCACTATGTCCCTCAATGGCAACATCTTTCTCAAGAATGAAATCAAGAGGTGATTTTGGCAAGTAACCAAAACAAGCTTCAAACGGTGAGGTGTTTGTGGAAGAGTGCTTGGCACGATTGTAAGCATGATGTATGTAGTGCAAATGTTCATCCCAAAGCTTGGGATGCTTGCTGCAATAACATCTCAAGAGGTGCACAATGGTTCTGTTCACAACTTCGGTTTGTCCATCTGTTTGCGGATGGAAAGCAGTACTTTTCTTCAACTTTGTGTCCATCATCTCCCATAGGTTGGACAAAAAATTCCCCACAAATCTGGAATCCCTATCACTAATAATGGAAGTAGGCAAACCAAAGTGAATCCATACATGATGAAAAAATAATTCAGCAGTTTGTTCAGCAGTTATAGTTTTCTTACAAGGCATAAGTATACACATTTTGCTGAGACGATCAACTACTACATATAAATAATCATGCTGCTTTCGAGATTTTGGCAAACCTCCTACAAAATCCATAGAGATGCTCTCCCATGGTCTAGAAGGTACCGGCAAAGGAGTATACAAACCAAGCTTCCTATTGCTAGGCTTGCTTGTAGCACATAATGAACAACCTCTTATGAACCTGGAAACAGAATCTACCATGCGAGGCCAATAGCAATACCTCTATAGATGTGCAACTGTTTTGCTGACACCAAAATGGCCAGCAATAAGAGAAGAATGAGCTTCTCTTATGACATTTATCCTCTCCCCCTGTGGTATACACAACTTGCCCAAATGAAACAGCAAATTGTTATGCATGTGATAGTCATTTTCCTCTACATGATTTCCTTTACTCAAGTTAGCATACACATCTTTAAAGTCATCATCAGATGCATATTGTTCTATGTAACTATCATGTACAATGGAATCATTCTTAAGTAAAGTAACAGCACCAATAATAGGCCTTGAAAGCATATCAGCAACCTTATTCATAGTACCTTTCTTGTACCTTATTACCAAATGGAACTGTTGCAAGAAGCCCATCCATCTGAAGTGCCATGACTGTTGTAACTTGCTTTGTGATTGCAAGTACTGTAAGGGTTGATGGTCGGTATGTATAACAGTTTCTTTGCCCATCAAATAGTGTTTCCACCTTTTGACACTTTGTACCAACGCATACAACTCCTTATCATATGTAGGATAATTTACAACAGCACCATTAAAAGTTTCAGAATGAAAAGCAATAGGCTTACCATGCTGTAGAAGAACTACACCCATAGCATAATCACTAGCATCAGTTTGTATCTCAAATGGCTGTCTCAAATCCGGTAATGCAAGGACTGGAGCTGAACTAATCTTCTCTTTCAAAGATTTGAAAGCTTTTTGCTGCTTGCCTCCCCATTGGAAAGCATGCTTCACACTTGTCACTGCATGCATAGGAGCTGCTATAGAAGAGAAGTTAGAGATAAACTTCCTCCAATATTGAGTTGCACCCAAAAAACTTCTTACCTCTGTTATGGATTTGGGAGTAGGCCACTTCACAATAGCCTCAATCTTAGCAGGATCAATTCTCAAAGCACCTCCTCCTACTATGTGTCCCAAATAAACCAAAGAAGTCTTCCCAAATTCACACTTTGACATTTTAAGAAATAAGTGATTCTTCTTCAAAACATCAAGTACTTTCCTAACATGCATGACATGATCTTCTCTAGACTTGCTGAAAATTAAGATGTCATCTAAGTAGACAATAACGAAATCATCAAGAAAAGGATGCAAGACATCATCCATTACCCGCATGAAAGTTGCAAGTGCATTGCACAAACCAAACGGCATCACAAGCCACTCAAAGAGTCCTTGTTTGGTTTTAAAGGCTGTCTTCCAAATGTCACTTTCTTCAATTCTTACTTGATGATATCCACTGCGCAAGTCTAGCTTAGTGAAATATCGAGCATCTTTCAACTGATCTAGCAAATCATCTATCCTTGGGAGTGGGTAACGATTCTTTACCGTTATCTTGTTCAAGGCCCTGAAATCAACACACATACGCCAAGTGCCATCTTTTTTTGGAATCAATACAATCGGTGACCCACATGGCGAAGTACTTGGCCTTATGAAACCCTTGTCCAACAAGTCCTTGATTTGCTTCTTTATTTCAGCATTCTCCATAATAGACATACGGTACATGCCTATGTTTGGAAGAGGACAATCTGGATGCAAATGGATTTCATGCTGAATCTCCCTCTTAGGAGGCAAACCTGTTGGCTCCTGAAACATCTCATGATATGCATCAACTACATCATACAGATCTGATTTAAGTTTTGGATCACAATTGTCAAATGACTCATGATTCACATCAACCTTGGGCTTAATCATAAGAGACCAGCCTTTTTACCTGTCCTGCATTCACCATCGCTATATTTGTCTTCTTGCGATGAGCTCTAACAATGAACTCCTTGCCATCTTTGAAAAGATGATATTTGTTTTCATGGCGATGAAAGATAGCTTTCCTGTCAAACAAGTAAGGACTTCCCAAAACAATTCCTGCTATATCAAAAGGTACCACATCAAGTTCAACTGTGTCAATAAAATGTGCAGTAATTGCAGAGCGCGATGTGCACTTTCTTGAAACTTGTAAATTTGCATCCTTGCAAATCCATCTAAGTGGATATGGCTTCGAATGTGGAACAGTCTCAAGTTTAAGCTGCTTGACCAAGTCTTCTGATATAAGGTTTGCTTGTGACCCACTATCAAAAAGTGTGTCAATTTTAGTATGTTTTGAAATCACCCTCACATGAAACAGTTCAATTATTTCTTCCTCATTAGGAGCTTGTACATGGCAGTTTGAGGTACTAGTGTTGTCTTGAGTTTCAATTTCTTTTCCCTTCAAGTTTTTCAAACCCATGGCTGCAATTTTGGTTTCATCACCTGAATCATCCCCTAAATCCTGTGGTGTAGATGTAGTAGCAGCAGTTTTCTATTTCCCTTTGGATTTGTTAGATTGAGGTCTTTTTTCAGGATGTAATTTCCAACAGTTTTTCTCCTCATGGCCTGGTTTAGAACAGTGTTTACAGATCACTTTCTCACTCTCATGTTTGACAGATGCATTATTTTTACCCTTTCCCTTGGAGGTTTTCTCTTTGTTTTTCCCCTTGGGGGGCTTGTTTCTACCCTCTTCAAATGTGTTTTTTCCCCTTGCCTCTAAATGGGTAGCTTGGACACAAACCTCGTCCAGGCTAGTAGGGTTAGACATCAAGATGGTGTGTCTAAGGTAGCTATGCAAGCCACCAATGTATTTTAGCAAGGTTTCTTGGGTCTATAAATCTACCCCTAACAAGAGAGTTCTTCTCCTTAATTCTTGGGTGTAGTCTTGGACACTCTGACCCTTAAGTTGTCTGAAATTTTGCCAATTCATAATGGCCTTCTGCATGTGAGCAAGAGGATAAAACTGTTTTTTAATGGCTAACAGAAATTCAGGCCATGTTAAGGTAACCTTACCAAATTTCTTGATCTCCTCTTTAGTCTTGGCCTCCCACCAGACCAATGCTACTCCATCCATTCTCAAAGAAGCCAACTGAATCTTTGTGGTGTCATCATGCATATTCTGGATCCTCAAGTAAACTTCCAACTGCCTAATCTAGTTGTCAAGCTTTTCTGCATTCACTTCACCTTTAAACATAGGTAATTCGAATTTTACATCAAGCTTAAAAAAAGGACTTTTTCCAGAGGATCTATGCTTATGAACAGAAGAAGACGAGGATGAAGAGGAAGAAGGTGAAGATGGGGGTGGTGGATCACCATTTCCTCCATGTCCTTTCTTGGAATGATCATCATCCTTCTTACCTCCTGAAGATCCCTCTCCTTCATGTGGATGTTTGGACCCTTCTCCAGCCAATTTCTCATTTCTTTCTTGGTACAATATCCTCACCATTTCAGTGAGGTCTAAGAAAGCCTTTCTGAAGACTCTTTCTTCTTCTCTTGGATCTGTCTCTGTAGGAATTTCTCCTTCATGATCAGACATCCTTGAAGCTTCTGCTGAGACTCTTGAGGGTGAAATTGAAGGTGGAGGTGATGGCTCTCTGGCCTTCCTTGACTGAGGATTCTCTCATTCTCTAGTCAACTGTCCTTCCCCTCTTGTAAGTTTCAACCTGGTAAGCATCAATACTTGCAAGACAGTTAGAAGATCTGTGCACAAAACTTGGCTCTGATACCAACTTGATATGAATTTGAAACTACTTGTAATTTGTTTGCAAGGTATTCAATTCAGAATTATACATGTTTAAAAGATTTCCATGTCTTGCAGAAAGAAAACAAATGAAATTTTCAGCTGTTCATGACCCATTTAAGCATAGCAGATTTATTTCCTTTTACTGTTTAACACACTAAAATGAATTTGTTCTGCAAAATAACTCAACCACAGATTCAAAAGAAGTTGATAAAGCAGTTCACCCCTCTTGGGCTACGTCTGCTGGGTCCAAAGCTCCCAACTGGGCTTGTCCTTGTTTTCATTAAATGCTCAAATTGAAAATACAGCTGAATAGAAGCATCTATAGGTGAAATAGATGGTAAAAATGGATTCAGAACACTTGAATCCTTCAGGATTGACTATTGGATCACCTCCAATGGATACCTGCAACCCTATACAGTCTTCACAAAACTGGGCCCTAGTGGCTCCTAGAACTTTCATGGCTCCAAAACCTCTGAAAATGACCTCAGATGGCTGTAAGACCTGCACCAATGGCTTCAAAAGGTCGAAAATACCCAAAATAAAAAAAAAATTCGTCCAAAACCGCCTTTCCTAGCCAAAGTTATGGCCATTTAATGATCCCCTCCAGTTTAGCCTAAAAGAACTCCAGCTAACTTTAGTTAATGTCCAGTTAGGCCCGCCAAATATGGCGGGCCCGCCAATTTTGGCACTCCTGCTAGAATTTCCGCCAAAATACTACAGTTACATTTAATGTTGTGTTTTACCTCGGAGTTCGTGCTGGCAGTTTGGGCTGGCGGTTGGGGCTTAAGCCCTTGGTTCTGGGTCGCGGTCATATGAAAGGGGGGTTGGCCCTTAGGGGCTGGCCCCCTTCGGGCCCCACCCAACAGAACGTTAAACATTAAATACAACTTTTTCCGCCCTTTTATCAACACATGCCCCTGTGGCCTAACGGTAAAGCTCATAATTGTTATTGATGAGGTCGCGGGTTCAATTCACCATTCGACCAAAAAAAATTTGATTATATCCGCCCAGCGCATGAGCTTACTGACGTCATCTGGGGGCCACGTGGTGGCCTCTGGGCCTGCCACGTGGCAGCCTGTGATTGGTTGCTGAAAATGGAATATTCCCTAGAATATTCCAAGGAATATTCTGCGGAATATTCCTTTTTTAATTTTTTTTTCAAAAATTAAAATTTCCAATGTTATTGACAAATTCTTCTTTTTGCCATAACTTCCTCATACAGCGACCGTTTTTCGAACCGTTTGCGGCGCCGGAATCAGGAAGACGAGAAATTTCTAGTAGTTTAACTTTGAACCAGTTATAAGCACTTTAAATTTTGAACATTTTACGACACTTAGGACATGAGCACC
>CM062812.1:633034416-633214015 GCA_031772625.1 Pinus tabuliformis | reverse complement strand
AAAAAAGGAGGTACCCTTCGTCCGGGATCACGTTTGCGCTAGCTTCTTTGATGCTTTAAAGGATTCCTTAGATAAAAGCATCATTAATGTACGCACCTGATTATCAAAGAGACTTTAACCTGTATCTGGCTGCACAGAATACAACCATCGCAATGGTGTTAGTTCAAGAAGTTCGATGGAATTGAACACCCTATATATTACCTTAATAAGAAAACTTAAATGATACAGAAAGCAAATATTCTTATGTTGAAAAACTAGCGCTTGCAGCTGTTCAAGCGATACAAAGGTTTCGACACTATGTCCTCTTTCGGAAAAACTACCATTCTGTCAGATTGCAACCCCATGACTTATATATTGTCGCGACAGTTGCTGGGGGGAATATTCAAAATGGATAGCAATCCTTCAAGAGTTTGATCTGGAATTTGTAAAATCCAAATCAAAGAAAGCTCTAGTTTTTGCAGAATTATTGTGCCATCTCCCATCGTCGTCCAACGATGAAACATCTGAAGACTCAATCGTGGACGAGAATTTGTTTCTAATATCCACAAGCAATGAGTGGTATGGAGATATAATAATTTATCTCCAGACCCAAAAATTCAGGCCAAATACCTCTCACTCTGAACAAAAACGTATACGATACCAAGAAAAAGACTACATGATCGTCGGTGATACGCTTTACCGTCGTGGTATCGATACAGTTCTCAGAAGGTGCCTCGCCCATGAGGAGGCCGAAAAAGCCCTAAATGAGTGTCATTCAGGCGCATGTGGGGGGCATCAATCTGGATATGCTACAACAAAAAAAATCTTACAAGCAGGATACTTCTGGCCAACCATGTTCAAAGATTGCATAACCGCAGTCAAAAGTTGCCATGCTTGTCAAATTTTTGATAGCAAAACCAGAAGACCACCTGCACCTTTACAGCCAATAGTTGATGTTGGGCCTTTCACCAAATGGGGCATCGATTTCATGACATGTAACCCCACCTCGACCAGGGGGCATGGGTATATTATAGTCGTCGTTGACTATTTTACCAAATGGGCCGAGGCGATGCCTACATTAGATAACACTGGTGAAACAACTGCCCTTTTATTTTTCAATCATGTAGTCGCCAGATTCGGCGTACCATAGGCTATAGTCACAGATCATGGATCGCATTTTCGCAATCACATGATGCTTGAATTAGCTGTCAAGCTAGGATTGTCTCACGACAGCTCTACTCCGTATTATCCGCAAGCCAACGGACAAGTTGAAGCGATCAACAAGGTACTGAAGCGTATGTTGCAAAGGATGATCGGAGTTCACAAAAGAAGGTGGCACCTAATCCTTTACTCAGCCTTGTGGGATTACCGAACATCGGTAAGGAATGCGACCGGGTTCACCCCTTTCCAACTGGTATATGGCCTGGAAGCAGTCTTACCTGTCCACTGCGAAATCTCGTCTCTTAAACTCGCAATCGATCTCCTCCCCGAAACTTCAGGAGAAGAGGCCCGTTTCTTGGAATTAATCCAATTGGATGAAACCCGTCGTGATGCCGCTTTGGCTAACGAAGCCCATAAGAAACGAGTCAAGGCGCAGTTTGACAAAAATGTCAAACCCCGTGTCTTCTCAAAGGTTCTTTCTTGCTTACGACCAAGAATCCGATAATATTGGGAGCAGGTAAATTTAATTCTTTATGGATGGGCCCCTATATTTTAAACAGTGTTAGCGAAAGGACCTACGAATTAAATGGATTATGACCGAATTCCATTGGCGCAACCCCGTAATGGGTTGTACCTCAAGCGTTACTATGCTTAAATAGTAACCAATATGCTTTGGTTGTATTTTGTTTTCGCTAAAGTGGTCGTTTGGTCGAGTAATCCACCTTTTTACATTTATTGCAGATGTCAAACCTTTTTGAGACATGTGTTGGATATGCCGATGGAGCGAGTCGTAGTTCGTGGAACCTGTCCTCGGCAGCCTGGGCCATTTTTTATCCAAGCGGCGAGTTAGTAAGTTTCAGAGGTGTATGTATTGGGCAATCAACGAATAACATCGCTGAGTATAGCGCGTTGATAGAACTGCTCTCTGATGCCATCACCCATGGTATACGCCAACTAATCGTCAAGCTAGACTCACAACTCGTAATACTACAACTCAATGGTATATATTCCGTCTGAAATCCAGCTATTTATCGCATGTTCCTAAGGGTTAAGATTTTGGAAAGACAATTTGATTTAATTCAATACCAACATATTTCCAGAAACTTAAACACATTAACCGACTCATTATCAAACTATGTGTTAGATAGACATTTGTGACATTTATAAAAAGAAACACATCATCAATGTTGTACGTGTGGATCACATAACTCAACCAGAATAAAACCCCGAAAATCAATATATATATATATATAAGCTGTTTATGGTTTACATATAATGTTTTGTAACCAAGACAAAATCGGTCACATGACCCAAAAACTCAAAATGCTAGGGGGCACCCTAGTCTAGTGATGCTCGTGATAGCACGTCACAACCTGTGCGATCATGCGTAAGAGACGAGTCCATCGTCTAGGCACACCAGTAGTATGCCGCTGCAACTGTAAAGGTAACTCGTCGATCCTCACATCTGGAATACCGAGAGTAAGGCTCTGAACCTGCTCCTGCACAGTTGTAAGGGTCTCGGCCACATCAAGGTCACGAAGGATAACCCTCCCGGCGGCCTCTCCTGCTGGGGCAGCGGCTGGCACTCTCAGGCGAACTACTGGACGAAAAGGACCAACATCTGCATGCACACATGAGTTTGATTAAAGTCTTGATAGAATAAAGCACAAGGACATGATAAATAAAAACAGTAAACAGTGATATGGTCGAAGATTTTACCAATAGCGCCCCACTGCTCGCCGTCCGGCAGTACTAAATCTGGATCACCCCGGAAGTCCATGCCAACATATGGATACTCGGAATAGACCATCTCCTGACGCTCAAACCACCTGAAGAAGGTATCAGAAAAAGAAATATGAGATTGACCAGCATGCCTAGACATGTGGTCAACCCATCTCTGCATGCGTGGCTTGGTAGGAGAAGGCAAGTCGAGTGCGATGTATTGTGGCTGCATCAGTGGTATCTTCTCCAAAGCAAAGGCGGTCAAAATAGAACCGAACCCAAAGTTCTTCAGCCTCCCGTCCTTTACCTTGGTCAACTGACTTTTCATCTGAAGAAGTACTGCGTCACACCAGTTGAATATTTTCGGTTGGAGGCACTCCAAGGCATGTTTCATATAAGATCTGTTGGCTACATGAAGAGACGCACTACCGGCCATCTTGCCAATAATGTACAGGATAGACCTAAGGGACCTGTCAGCAACCTCACGGATAACGATCTTGTCGTCTTTACTCGGATGAGATCCTTCCCTGCAATACTAGCAGACATAATCTCTCACGGAGTCACTCCCTCGGGCCGAACCTGATAAAGAGATGGGGGCACCCCGCCTCGACAAGCCAGTCAAGAAGTAAATGTCTACTGCGGTCAAGGGGATAGATTTGCCCCTAATCTGGAAAACTTGGTTGATAGGATCCCAAGCATCGAGAAAATACTGCAGTAGGTTGATCTGCTGTCTCATGCTAGAGATGCGGAAGAACTTCAACAGACCACAGTTCCGCAGCGCGTTCACCGTAACCGGATCATGTAGGGCAATCATGTCCTCTTCTTCATGTTCTCGTTCTTGCCATGTAAGGGTAATTTTGCTCCAATATCTCTGAAAAACAAACATGAGATGAGTTAGATCCTGGTTTTGATGAGAAACAGGAAATCAAGCACAGAATGCAGAAAGGAAACCATGAAATGAAAGAGCTCAGGTTTAGCTCCTACCTGGTCCAGACGGCGCCGAGAATCGTCCACAGAATCTCCCGAAATTAGCTGATGAAAATCAAGGGGGAAGAGGCACCCCTAGAGCTCCAACAAACCAAGTTCAAATGAAATGGTAAAATGAGAGGTAAAAACACTTTTTAATTACTTTTACGTAGTTCAAAGTGAAATATTAATGTTTTAATCTCATTTTCAAGCAAATTTTATTCATTTCTAACTAGTTTGATGCAGCAATTGAGGGTACAGTACTATCTTTGAAAAGATCAAAGCTAGTTATGGTAAAAATCAAAATTAGACCATGTTATTGAGCAGTTTTAGCACATAGTTCATGCTCGTTAAAAAATAAACATAAGATCGAGCAAGTGTTTCAACCCACGTTTAAGCTCGTCCGGTAAATAACCACCGTGAATGTAACATTATCAGCCATTAAAGCCTTGGTCGTGTTTGCACCGTCACCTCCACTTTTCCATTGGCCGATCATTCACCTCCATTTGATTGTTTACCCATTTTGAGGAACAACTGCGAAGAGTGATTTCACTAGCCATCCTTGTGACACTGTCGTGATTGGAAAATTCCAACCCTTACCTGGAATCAGCTGCTAACACATTTTATCACTCGTTCCTCAAAAGACGAGTCTCCTTTAAGCTCTTTTCATCTGACTCGTAAAATATGAAAAGATTGTCGAGTTTTGGCCTTCCAGCTCGTTAAAGCGACCGGAAGTGCTATCCCTCCTCTAGATTTTAATCTTTTTGGACCTGAGGGATTATTGCACAAAAAGATCGAGCGCTTGTTTTGTTCGGCTCGTTAAAACTATCAAAAATTCATCCCTTCTGTATTGTTTTATACTTTTTCGGACTTAAGGGATTAGATGACGAAAAAGGACCGTTGGAGTTATCTTTACGTACCTTTTTAGACTCTCTAAAAATGAAAAGGGACCGAGTTATCTTTGTCGTTAAACTTGTTAAAAAACATTAATAGCGACAAACTTGTCTTTAGACGAGGACGAGTTTCACTATCGCTAGGCTCGTTAAAACATAGCGATGGGTTTGCCCGAAGGGAAAATTATAGAACAAGCATATGTTATCCTCCTCAAGCTTGACAAAAATAAAGAGGTACTGGTCAGCAATGACTGGGGAAAAATTGGGAAGAAACTCAAAGAACTTTATTGGTAGCAAGTCGCTCTTGAACATGACACTTCCACTCCGTGCCTGAGTCGGGTTGGGTTGTTTCATTCACCTGTCACATCGCCATGGTCTCACCATACCATCCATCTTTGGGGTAAATGCTACCAATCCATCACATAAGTGTTGCCGATATGTTCAAGAGAAGTCATCCACAGAAGTCAACCGTGTCCCATCCACTACCATACATTATCCTTCATTCTTTCATGACCGCCACCCTGAACCATATATCATCAGATCGTTTTCACCTCCATCAAAATCATTTGCTCCGTTCCGTGTCACTGATGTGGGATACATTAAGGCCCTCCTTTGACGGATCGCTTCTTGTCGACATCAGCTCATTATCCAAGAAGTTGATCTAGGGACACCCCCTTCAGTACTTTGAAGCTTGCATGCCTCAATGGCAAGTTTCTCACTTCCGGCGACAGGTATACATCAATGACCTTCAACCGAAAGATTTTGCGTGGTGTTCAACGCCAAGTCCTTTATTCACACCACGTGAATTGTACTGCAATACCTTGAGGGTCATTATCATTATCGGTGATTCCTCTTGCGCTTGTTAACGGTTTACATCATTGACCGGTAATCAAGCGATGTCTTTCCATGTTCGACTTCAGAACATTTCTCACATGGATCAACTTGTACTTAGACTGAAGATCGAACGAGATTGAAGACCCCGGATCTAGTTTCATCCATCTGGGCTGCGATATATATTCAGGAAAAATAAAGACATTGACATGTACAGCATTGCAGCACAGACAATCATCCTACCAAAGGATGATGATTTCAGCAGGATCATCAGTCTATCATCAGACAATTGTCTGTCCTATGTACATAAAAATGAATTTATAAAGTTGAGCATGGGAATGCCCGCCTCAGCTAGATCATGAAAACAGTATGAAAAATAATGTATTGTATTGTATCTTATTACAGGTCTCCTCCCAGCATTGAATGAACTTCAGATCCTCCTAATAAAGCATTTCACCCGATAAATGGCCTCATACTTTAGGGGGCAACTTTTATAGACATTTTTGTGCCTTACAGCTATAAGCATGAAATGTCCATAATTCAAGGGATCCAAAGTCCCTAAAGATGTTGTTACAGCTCCTAAAGGAACAAGGTCAACCAATGACAGCTTCTCCCAGAAGTTCTCCACCAAAAACCACTCAGAAATAGTCAATTCAGGATCAATTCAGAGGCTCCACTAGCTGCCTGTGTTGAAATGCAGAGACTACACTAGCTAGGTGCACTGCAACGCAGGTGGAAGCACTACCAGGGTGCACTGAGCGGGAAATGACAAATGGCAAGCTCATTCAACGAGGTGGAAAGAACATGGAAGCTTCCAGAATCTTCTCCAATGACACTTGCCTCAATGAATTCGACTAGTGATGAGTAAGAGGTTCTCAACCTCCAAGTGGAAGCAAGAACTGACAGAGAGAAGCCACAAGTCAAAACATAAGCTGACTCATCCTCTCTGCTTACATCTATATATGGATCTCTCACCCAGAGGTTCAGGGGGCTGGAATTTTGTACTTTGCAGAGAATTGTTGTTGGTTTGAGATGGAGATTAGTACATTGGGTGATTTATGCTTTGTTGGAGGAGAGGAAGGGATTCCTTTGCTGGGAGGTAGATGCTAGATCGGAACTCACTTGGTTGTATCTCCTCTTGGACTTTCTTATTCTATCAATAAACTATTTGAGTTTCTCCTACATGTTGTGTACCAATGATGTTTTGTTATGCTTACATGTTTAGCTTAATCTGATCTTGAGCTTTTTATGAATGTATATCTGTATCTTTGTGTAGTTTCTCTCTCTTGTGATCTTGCTTTGGTGAAGTTGGGCCGGTGAAGGAGCAAGAAGCTGGGAGCTACTGAAGAGAGGAGTGATTTGGATCGACAAACTAGCGGAAGACACAGGTTAGTTACATCCTTCTTCCTCATTGACATTTCATAAAGAAGAATACTCAATTAGTTTACCTCGTTTGGTGCTAAGGCACTATCACACCTTAGAGTCGGATAGGGGCATTCCGAATTGGATACTTTTCCCAACAACAGAGAGGGAAGTGGGTTTTGATCTGAATCATGCGAAGGAAACACTTATGGATGCCAAGAAAAGCTTCACTGAGGTGTCTATCTCAGGAACTTAGGACAAGGAGAAAGAAACCAGCGCGCTTGCAGAGGTTGACCCCTCTGTGCTTAGTATGTTTTCGGAGACCTGAATAAAGTTTTTGCATGATAGAAAAAATGTGGAAGGCTTGCAAGAATTAATAAACAAATATGCCAGCAAAGAGAAGGTCCCTGATGGACACCGGGTGGTGAGAAAAATTGGCAAACACAAGGAACAAACGTGGCGCAAGATGAGGCTTGCCGTGGAGATAGGTGATTATGAGATGGACCAGGTCATTTTGGATCTGGGGCCTAACGTGAACATTTTTCGAAAACAAAACATGGGAACAAATGGGGAGACCTGCACTGCAGTTGTCTTAGATTCAACTTAGAATGGCGAACCAACAAAAAATCATCCCCGTGGCACGATTATATGGAGTAACAGTTGATATAGAAGCTACGAGTGTGTTGGCCGACTTTGAGGTGATAGATATTGTTGATGACAGTAATACATACCTGGCATTTCTGGGCATTGACTGGGCCATTGATATGAATGTGGTCATTAATTTGAAGAAAAGGACAATATTGTTTGAAAGGAAATCACTTGTAGTTCCGTTGGAACTTATAGAAGGGGTGTGCTATACTAAAATAGTTCGCAATTATGAAGAAAGTGAGGATGAACTAAATCAAATCTAAAAAATCATCATACAAGACCAGGACTGGATCAATCTAACGGAAGATGGACAGATTGAATGGGACCGAGATAATTCTTGCACTTCTGATTCAGACAAGGAGATGGAGTATTGGCATAATTGTTTGCATGAATAATCCACACTCCAATGTAATATGATGACGAAGTCACTGCACTGTATCTCATCTGAGGTAAGGAAGTTACCCTATTATGATGGTTTGAAAAACATAGATAAATTTTTGGATGCATTTGAGAATGAAGTCCCTAAGGATTACTACTTCCAAGCATTAGATTTTGCATTGCGTGCTACACCTGAACAATGGTAGGGTACACATAAAGATAGTTTTGAGGAATGGCAAGATTACAGAAGAATAATGAGATTATGATTTGGGCGTCCTAACAGTCGATTGACTAAGAAATGTAATGGGAAGCGCAAAATGGACCAAAGCGTGGGGGGGAAAACCACAACCAGAGTGGGTGCACATATTTTTCCATACTTTGGATACAATTCCCATGAACTGGTATATGGAAATAGAGCTTCGCCATGGCACCGCGGAGTGGGAAATATTGAGGGAAGGGTTCTTATTGACCTTCAGGTTTGAATACGGCTTCATTACCATCGATGAAGCTCTACAGGAGATTAAGGTGGTTATATTCAGAATGCCACAAGGACCTATGGAATGGATCCAACCAATCTGGAGCACCCACCTGTGCCATGTGCTAGAATGATATAATGAGACCACTAAAGAGGAGGACGAAGATCGAAGAAACATTAATATTTTAGAGGGAGAAGGGCATTGCAAAGTCAAGGGAAGACAAATAGACAACCCAAACATCTCTGCGTCATTGAAGACAAATAAAGTAAACATTGGCACTAAAGCAGAGCTGAAGTTTGAAAATATTGGAGATTATTGGGATGACACTACTGCGAATAAAGTTCCTAAGTTACTCCGCGAATATAAGGATCTCTTCCCTACCATGTTTTCAGATTTGAAGGGCATACTTGGTGATTTGGGCATTATGAAGATCAATCTGAAGCTCGATGCAAAGCCTATTAAATAGAGGTCATATCACCTTAATCCTAAGTATAAGGAAAAGGTTTGCCTAGAGCTGGATAAGATGTTGGAAGTAGGCATCATAGAAACAGTTGAAGAATCTGATTGGGTGAGCCCGATGGTGGTTTAGGAGATGAAACAAAAGGGTGAGATAAGTATTTGTGTAGACCTGTGGAAGCTTAATGATGCATTTGTCCATGACCCATTCCCAATGTCATTTACTGATGAAGTGCTAGACAATGTTGGAGAGTAGGAGGCCTACTCTTTTACTGATTAATTCTATGGATATCATTAGATTAAGATCGCGCCTGAGGATAGTAGAAAAATGATCTTGGTGATGGAGTGGGGTTGTATCTAGTACACGGTGATGTCGTTTGGACTCAAGAATGTGCCTGTAATATTTTCTCACATAGTCATCGTAGCATTCAAGGAGTTCATTCATAAGTTCCTGGAAGTGTACTTTGATGAATGGATGGTGTTTGGATTAGTAAAGCACAATGTAGCAAGTCTACACCCGATATTGGATACATGTTGTAGATACCAAATTGCGTTGAATTTGAAGAAATGAATCTGCTGTGTTCCCTTTGGAATCTTACTAGGCCGCATGGTGTGCAAGCAAGGGCTGATGTTGGACCCTGCAAAGATTGCAGTAATTGTGAATTTGGAGGCCCCAAGGAACGTTAAGTAGTTGAACACGACACTGGAACATACGAGATATTACAAAAAAATTATCAAAGCATATGCTCAAATTACCGCTCCCATGGAGAATTTCCCTGATCTTTGTATTCCCTAATTGAAAAAAGGAATTTCACGTACATGTGGATGCCTCTTGCATTACATTGGGTGCAGTGTTAACGCAAGCCGATGAAGGAGAAATGGACCATCCTATAGCCTTCACAAGTAGGAAACTATAAAAGGCCGAGAATAATTACTCAAAAACTAAGTGCGAAGGATTGGCCATGGTGTACACATTGCAGAAATTCATGCACTATCTATTAGGAGGGAATTTCAAGATGTGCATGGATCATTCTGCTTTGAAATACCTGATGAATAAACTTGTGATAGGGGGGGAAGATATGCAGATGGTTTCTACTATTCCAGGAGCATAACTTTGAAGTAATTGTGAAGCTAGGGAGGTTAAATATGGGACTTGACCATCTATTGTGAATCGAAATAGGAGAGGAGCCTAACAATTTGGAGGAAGGGTTTCCTGATGCATAGCTCTTTGTGGTGCATGTAGAGGATAATCATTTTGTAGATATTATTCACTTCTTGACTACGAGGATGGCACCGAAAGGATATACAAGTCAGCAAAAAAAGGAATTGGTAGTGCGCGGAGCATATTTTTCAGTTATTGCGAGACATATGTATAAGATCGGTGTAGATGAAATATTGCAAAGGTATGTGCTAGATTTTGAGAGGGATACCATTCTCCCTGAAGCTCATGGAGGGGTTGTGGGAGGTCATTATGCAGGGAAGGCGATTGCATAAAATATTTTGTGCGTAGGTCTATGGTGGCTAATGCTACACAAGGATTCCAAGGTGTATTACAAGGCATGAGATGCATGTGAGAGAACTTGTAGACCATCGTGAAGGGATGAATTTCCATTACAAACTCAAGTATATTTGCAGCTCTTTGAAAAATGGGCGATTGATTTCGTTGGGCCAATTCAGCCCCTAGGAATGAAAGTGTGTGTTATATCATCACCGAGACAAAATATCTCACCAGATGGGTGGAAGCACAACCAATTAAGGATTGTATAGTGGCTACGACAACAAAGTTTTTGTTTGAATATTTCTTAACCAGGTTCAGCTGCCTAAAAGTGTTGATGAGTGACAGGGGTACACACTTTTGGAATGAGACAATCAACACTGTGACTGAAAAATTCTAGGTCTACCATTAGAAGAATACATTGTATCACCCTAGGCAAATGGAATTTTTGAATCCTTCAACAAGATTTTGGAGAACCTCTGACAAAGATCTGCAACGCGCAGGGAAATGACTGGAATGTGCACGTACCTACAGTACTTTGGGCTTATAGGACTACTTACAAGAAGCTGATAGGGAAAACACCATTCAGATTGGTATATGGGGTCGAAGTTGTAATGCCGAGGGAGTATATTGTGCCTAGTCTGCCCATAGCAGCTCATACGGATATGGAAGATCAGGAGGCCTTGGAGGAATGGCTCGCGCAGTTGATGGAAATTGAAGAGTATTGATTCTTGGTAGGATTTCATCATCAATTATAGAAGGAATGCAAAAAGGCATGGCACGATCACCACATCAAGCTTTGCACGTTCAAGGTAAATGATCTTGTCCTGCTATATCATAGTAAATTCACTAAGTTTCCAGGGAAATTCCATATGCATTGGCTAGGGCGATATATTATTAAATAAATTACAGATGGAGGCACAGTTCAGCTTGCAAAGTTGAATGGAGAACCTTTTCTGGGAAGAGTGAATGGGAGCTGATTGAAGCTATATACAGGGGATCCTGCGCAATGACTATATGGTGGTAGGATAGTCTTCGTGCTTTAGGAAGTTGTAAGGGAGCGCGAGACTATAAACTAAACTGCCAAGTTTGGAGGATTATGGAGCAGGCGGGCTACATGGAAAATAATGAAGTTGTAGCCTAGGAAGTTTCACATAGGAAGCTGTGCACAGGAAGCTACACCATGAAGGGAGGTGTCATGTAGCACATCAAAAAGGTGACTGTTGGAGTAGTTGTTCATGACTTGACAACTAGAAGACAATTAAGAGGAGTGGACTGGCAGCATCCAAGGAAAAAATATTTGAAGATTTGTGCCCATAGTTTCCATAGCTGTATAGTGCACGAAGGGTGTATAATTTAACTAGTCAAGATACCTCTGTTAGGAGTTCCTAGTGAACTGACGAGAGGCCCAATATGAAACCAAGCTATTCCACTATTCTTGGTTGTTGTTGTCGATTATGCTAGTTGCATGGGAATTGCTGGAGGACAACCAATTTCCTCCGCTCCAGGAAGGATTGTCGGAAACAGCACAATTCGCTTCCTTATCAACTACAAAGGATCCCGCTTGAATTACAGAAACAAAGATATTTTGGGTCCTTATGGAATCGAGTCTCCACATGGCCATTAACTACTGTCCAAGGTTGTCCCCAACCTTTTTCACATACTTGTCAGCCTACGCGACATTCAAGGCCGACTTCCAAAGGGTGTATATCCAAGCGCGAAAGGATCCACAATAGAAATGCAATGACTTCCCATATTTGGTCACATAAAAAGATGTGTAGGAGGTCGTCCCAAAGTGGCCTACAGAGTGGCGTGCCCCCTCAGACTTAGCTACGGGACCAAGCATGGGTGCGGAGAGTTTTGTCGCCTAGAAAAGGAAGGAGGTAGCTAAGCAGGCTGTACGTAACCTAGCTGCGGAGAAAAAGAAGGAAGCCGCAGAGAAGGCTTGAGTAGAGTAAGAATGCGCTGCCAAGGAGTAGGGAGAATAGGAGCAGTGCGAGTCACAAAATGGTGATAAGTCCCCTTTATCAGAGACAGAGGAGGAAGAAATTTCAGCGCAAGGTAGCAGAGGCGATGAGGGGCAGTGCACCCCATTCATTCTGAAAAAACGTGGCAAGGAGAAACAGGAAGGTCCAAGGAAAAATGAGAAATTATATAAGTCACAGGTGGATCCCATGGTCTCAACAAAAGGTGATCTCGATGAGAACAGGGATAAAATCACGGATACCACAACCTAGGTGCCACAGTAGTTCGAGCAGCAGTACATGCAGACATTGGGGAATGTCCAAAAGGATATGTGTGAGTTGCAGATCTAGGCAAGCATAATATAGGTGGGCAAAGAACAAGCGAGTGTGAAACAAGCAAGCCTAGCACTAGGGACAAGCCAAGCTGTCAAGTTAGTAAGGACCCTAGACGGTAGGACTATTGCATTGCCAAATGGGTCCCTTCGCATGGAGTTAGTCGATGATCGCATTATCCTGAGCACAATCAAGAACATTGGGCTAAATAGTGCTCTCCAAAGAGACCCTCCACGTGCTACATGCATGTGTGGCAGATGAGTTAAGAGCCTGGGAGCAGCACGCCCTCAAACTCATCAGCGAATACAAAGTGAAAAATGAGTAGATGTTCATGGAAAAGACATAAGCTCTGAAGGAAAAGGAGACGCTACATGCACAGAGTTAATGACTAGAGTGAATAGTTGCATATGCATGAAATACAGTGCTTGAGCTTCACATATTAGACGATGCATAGCCAGAAGCTAAGATGAAAAAAACTAGCCACTGGTGTGCGCGAAGCTAGAGTTGAGGTTGGCTGAGTTTAGTTTGAGCTCAATATGAAGGTCATAGAGCTGCAGTTAAAGTTGCAGCCCATGACTCTGCCTGAGGTCCGGGAGAAGCACAAATCCATGATAAAGGAAGGAATGACCAACTTGGATGCCATAGTCATTGAATGTATGACATTGTTTGAGTAAGAAATGGAGTTAGTGACCAATTTGTAGGAGGATCCAAACCTGAAAACACTAAATACAGAAGTAAGGGAGGTGCATAACCAATATGATGAAGTCATAGACATCGTACACTCCATTGCACCAGTACAGTGCCTTGCTAAACTGTAGGAAGGAAAGTAACTCCTCCCACAAATGGAGGAAGCGTAGAAAAGGGAAGCCTTGCTAAAGGCCAGGCTACAACCATGGTTGGAAGAAGCTTACCAAGTCATGAACACTATCCAAAATAATCTAAAAGGTTTGCAGAAAAGACAACAGACAATGAGGCTATCAATCAAAGGACCCACTATAGAAAAAACTCATGGAGGAAGTCAAGCAGGCAGCCACTCAGAGCATTGTCGAAGTCGCAGTGATCCAGGTGGAGCTAGGGGATCTTCGTAGTTTGATCGCAGCACAAGTTGAGTGACTCAAGAGCGAGTCATTATCTTTGTGTTGGGGGCCTGTTGGGATGGGGTCCCCTGGGTAAGTTATGGGCTTAAAATAACTTAAGTTTTGATACATTTTTGTAATTAATGTAAATTATCCATGTTTTGTGGATGCGGAGCGTGTAAATGATTAGGAGTCAAAGGGGTTTATACCCTTGTTTTATGTAAATATTGAATCAGTTTTGTGATCCACCCATGGTCCGTGGACCATGGTATTATACAAAAAAGGCTATAAATAGGTATGTCTTAGAGAGTCTAAGGCATGGTTTTGAGATAGATTTAAGTAATGGGTCAATATAAGAGAAGTGATAGTGAAGAAAAGTGGGTCAGGTAGGAGAAGAAAGGCTTTGCAGCTGAGTGCGCAAAGGCCTAGGTAGATTCTGCAGCTGAGTGTGCAAGGTAGTTTGAATCTATAAATTTGAAGTGAATATTAATAAAGATAGTTACCAAAGAATTCCTATGTATATCTGTTTTATCTCTGTTTCCGTTAATGATATATGCTATCTATGAATAATGCGTTGTATGGAATATTGACTGAATGTTGCGCGAATCTATTGAAGAACTGTTAATGATGTATGCAAATCATGTTTATGTATTTTCACGAAGACTCTGATGAATTCTTTGATGTTTACTAATAACTTAAGTAAATTTGTGCAAACCCTAATTTAGGACTACTTTCTGATGTGCGAAAGTAGATAAACTGATTGTTAAAGGTCCGTAAAGACTAATCGTAGACCTTCACAAAGGTCTAAAGGCCATTTTCACAGAGTTGTATCTATTCTCCCTAGGAGTATATCGATCTACGTGAAGGCAGATTTGAGGCGCTAAAATACATCACACTAGTTTTTGGATGTAGAAACTTGGTTCTTGCATCCCCCCATACGGCTTTGGGTGAGACTGCAGACTGGACTACACTGGTTGTTACAGAAAGGGCCAGTAGTGTAGGGATTTGTTGGTTGGCACAACTAACTCTGAACCTAGGTCAGGACCCCCTAAGCCAACAATGCCATTCTAGAATCTTTGAGTGTCATCACGTATCATCACAGATCATCTTTGTCATGTAGTCCTCATGCCATGTCCATATCAATTGTCTCATCATCATAAAACATCATTGTACATCTTGATCTGTTCTTTTCTTATTCTTGTTTATCTCCTGATTGTTCCTACTCATCTGTTGAACATTCTCGGATCTATAAGAAGAATTTGATGCCGAAGGGGAGCTCAATCTAGCACCCTATATCCATCCCACCGCTATCTGGAATCTCTGCCAGCGACCTACTATCTGGAATATCATTAGGCCACTACCTAGAAATGTCAATGGGCTGCTACCCAGAAACACCAGTGAGGAGTTAGATTCTTGACCCGCATCATCATCAGAGAGCATATCATCAAGGAACACGTCTCAACCTAGAGCCATATTGGGGAGCTACTACTTAACCGAGAATCCAATAAAAATGTGGAAGGTCCTATGGGACACACTCACCTCATGTCTATGAAAGTGGGGAAGATCCTATGGGACACTATTACCCCAAGTCATTTCATATAGGGGAGCATATATCTATCACCTTATATTGAACAATGGGATAACTCTCCTCATAAGGTAGCACATCCTTAACCCTAGAATATCAACGGGGAACACATCTCAACCCGAAATCTCATGGGGGAGCTATACATCTACAACCCCATATCTTAGCAATAGGATATCCAAACATACATGGGAGCACAAGGCTGTCGATGAGTTGGCCCTCCCACAACTGTCCGAGTCTTAGTGATGTCTTGCATGGCTTACTCAAGCCTCTTTTGTCTCACATGGGTACATGTGCAGATTGTAACATACATGTACTAGTTGAAGAGTCATGAGGGTAGTTCGAGAGTCACAGAAGGGAATGCCAAGGGTCACCCCACCATTTTCTATTTATAGAGCCTCATAACTCATCGTACATGTTGGCAGGTCCAGCACCATCAACAAGGTCATTCCACCAGCTTCACCAGATCCAGGAGAAGAGGAAGTCCCAAGTGATCAAGGAGACACTAAAATCATTGACGACAATCTGGAAGCAGATATGCACAACATATCCTTTGATGAGTCACAACACAGAGTTCTGTAGTCATGAACAGTGCCTGCTTTGGATGTTCATGTATCTCCCACGTAGTTTGAAGAACAAGTGATCATGTCCGATGTGCACAGACATCCAGCTACATTGGCTAATGCTGCAAATTCATATGCCAAAGCCACCATCTCAAGTGTTAGATTCTTGATAGCTAAGAATGAACCCATGGCTAAGGAGATACAAGCGACCAAGCAGGGAGAAGAGAAAGCTTCAACATCTACTAGAGCAGAGTTGAAGAAAGTGATACTAGATGAAGTATCGTCTCTCAAGATAGTAATGCATAAGTTGTACTTGAAGTTCGTCACCATGAATAAGTCAGTTGTCCATCTTAATGGTTGGAAGTAACACTATGCTAGGACAGCATGCATCTTGTCAGACATACACACTGTTTTTGATCACATGGAGATATGGACAATGAGGTACAAGGGAGCCCTGTTTCACTTGTTAAAGATGATGAAGCCAAAGACAATGGAGTTGAAGGCACGCATCCGGAGTCAGATCCAAAACTATGAGGAACTCCCACATCTCATCACCAACTTACAGGCTTCACATGCACAAGTTTTCAGGAACATGGATGTCATTGTGTGCATGCATGTGATGCCATCCCTTAGCACACTCACTGAGGTGAAATTAAAGAACCAAGTTCAACTGGAGCTGGACATGTACTTCGATAAGTTGATGTGCATAGCCTCCAATGCAGACTTGCAGATGATCGCAGACACTATGCACCAGTATGTCACTGGTATGGCTGCACTCAAGACCATGACACACATGCTATTTGACAAGTTGGATAGAGGTGCGGCCATGGAAAATTTTAGGGGCTAATGTTCGCCCAGTGGGCTAATTTTCCATGATTTTTCCAAAAAAAAGATTCGCCAATTTCCAATTTTATAAAAGACGATTCGCCCAAATTTTAGAATATAAAATTATTTTACCTTAAAAATCGCCAACATTATAGAGAGACTATATATAAAATAATTATAAATTTGATTAATTTTACAAATATATCAATAAACATTTATAATTTGCATATTAGGGATTAGTGAGATTCGCCAATGTTTGAAACTTCAAGAAAATTTTCCATCCTTAAAATTTTCCTTGGAGGTGCCAAATTAGTGTACCCAGATTCAATGGAGGCATGAGTTCGCTTTCAAAAGGATATCACCACGAAGTATGCGGACACCATAATAAAATACTAGGCTTGGCATCAGTTTCCACAATCGACCATCAAGAGGATGTCGAGACTTAGTCTTCCCGCCGCTGTCTAAGTCTTAGTGATGTCTTATGGCTTACTCAAGCCCATTTTTGTCTCACATGGGTACATGTGCAGATTCTATTGTAAACATGTTGTAAAGTGAAAGACCAAGTGTCAATAGTGGAATGCAAACAATCATTTGTAAGTTGAAGAGTCATGAGGGTAGGCTAAGAGTCACAAAGGAGAATGTCAACGGTCACCCCACCCTTCGGTATATATAAAAAACCGCATAACTCATTGTACAACCTTTTGGGGAGCCAAGCTTCTGATATGTATAACTTAGAGAAATCTTGGAGTGTATTGTAATGAGCCTTGGCTTCTCCATAGTGAAGAGCTAGTACATCTCTTTGGAGGAGTAGGCAACAGTGACTGTAACTTTCTACTATCGGGGCTAGTGGTTGTCATGTTTGTATGTATGATTGGATCTTTCACCTTTTTAATATAACAGAGCCAACACATTTCATGCATATATTATTATTGTAGTTCGACTATCCTGGTTACTCTAATGATGTGTGTAGCTATAATTTATGCATGGATATATGGACTATTTTGTATGTGTTTGTATGAATCTCATCAAATTGTTTTGTTGGTATAATCCATCACTTTAGATCGTCGGTTATCCTGCTTTCCATCTTGTGATGCCTTTCAGTGTGTGTGTTCCCTTTGAGGTTGCATTCTATCACAGGCTTCTAAGGGGCACACTCTTCTCCCATTCTATGTGTTAGGGCCTTTCATGCACCTTCCTTGACTTGTTGCAGGGTCACATCCTTGCTTCCAACAAGTACATCTTACTTACCTCTGGACGAAACCATAGTCAAGGCGATACCGTACTACCCACTGCTGGGACTCCTACTCCAAACAGTTAAAGTTCTAGTTAGGATTCCTTACTGGTGATATCCACTGACATGTTGGCCGATCGAGCACCATCGACAAAAGGTAGGTCGCAACTCCATAGAACCTAACAGTGAAGCTCCTGAAACTGTACAAATAAAAAAAAAGTTTGGGGAGAAGTATAGTTGAAAAACAAAACCTCAACGCCTGACAACCATTCTTATAAATGAGTTACCGATCACCAGGCAAGGAGTGAAGGTTCCATAAGCTAGAGTTGGAGGTGACTAACAACATTGAGTTGCAGGGTAGACTAGCTTCATATCCATACCAGCGCAAAAACAAATGAAACATGGATCAAGGGTTTGGGAGGGGGTAATACCCTAACCACCTCCTCATTCACCAGATCCATCCGATCATTAGCACATCAATGATGAACTAGGCCAAGGTGTCAACACCAGGTAGGTTTCATGAAGTTTCCAGCTGTCCCGAAAATCATACTGTAAAACTTCTATGTATCTTCGAATGAATGCATAGATGTGTTAAAACTTAGCGTAAGGTGGCAATATCATACTATTTGAACATTGAAATAATATTATAAACACTTAATATTAGAATGCGTCCCCATGTTAGCATAGTCTTGGGGTATGAATCATTACTATACAATAGGACCTTAGAAATAACTCATGGATCCTTATTTTTCTTATATGATTTGATATGTTACATATGCCCATGTAAAGGTTTGTCTTTTATTTAAATTGATGTTGTTAATATTAATGTGGATTTTTTGTTAGCATAGATGAGTGTTTCAAGTGGTATCATATCCAAGGTTTCAATACTGTGGCTAGTCATGGGCAACTAAGAAACCATTATTATATTCATGCACAAAGAGAAATGAAGAAATAAATCAGGAGAAATATGCGAAGAGGAGTTGGACCCCTAACCCGACCAAAGGCATCATATGGTGAGGACAATCTAGAAATGTGGATATAGTTGGGAGAAGAGTCTTGTTAAGAAAATGTTGCACTACTAGAAACTATTCAGCAGCTGTGAGATGAAATGAGTAATTTAAGGGCTAATAATGAAAAATTAAGATAGGAACACGAAAGGATTTTGAAAATATTATCTAATAAACAAAACCAGTGAGAGCCCAACCCAATTTCTAGCAAGGGGAACAAGACCGATACCTTTAGACAAAAGGAAGGTCATGCAGAATCTAAGGGAAGATCTGTTATGAACCAGCTCACAAAAATATAGAAAAGATAGATCAATGACTTCAAAATCAGCCTCTTCGAGGGAGAAACCTCCTTTATATTACAGATATGAACAAATCTTGGATGATACAAATGAATAAACCTACTTTCTATATATAGGAGTTTAAGGGGTCATAATATAATCAAAGTTGACATAAAAATAATAATATAAGGGCACAACAATAACAATAAGGGCTACAATGACAAGAGTAATGGGGGAATCACTAGTATTATAGGGACCTAACATGCCACTGTCCTTCAAAAAAGTGCTTTCCTAAATGTTTGAGTAGTTTTGGATGCTTTTGTAAAATTCTCATCCTCCCATGTGGAATCTTTAGCAGATAAGTTCTTCCACTTGATGAGATACTCTGAAATTGATCAATTTCGTAGTTCTCAAGTTCTTGTTTCTATGACTGCTTCAGGCTCCAATACTATTTTTCCTTCCTCATCAAGTTCTGGCAATATTGTTTGAACTGGGAGCTTGTCACCTATAACCTTCTTTAAACATGAAACATGGAAAGCTAGGTGCACTCGGGAAGTTGCGATGGAATTCTTGACCTTGCAAAAACCCTAACTTCCTCAGATCATCTCTCTAAAAATATAGCAAGACAAGATTTGACATTCAGACCCAAGGTTCTGAACGATTTAGGATCAAATGGGTTTTTTTTCAGATTCTAAAACATCATAGAAAAATGTTATAGTGAAAATTCCACGATGACTTGTTTGGAGCAACGAAACCCTAGAATCCAAAGCCTTTAATACCAAATGTTATGAACTAGCTGACAAAAGGATAGAAAAGATAGATCAACGACTTCAAAATTAGCATCTTCAAGGGGGAAACCTCCTTTACATTACACAAATGAAGAATTCTTGGATGATACAAATGACTAAACCTCCTTTCTATATATAGGATTCTAAGGGGTCACGATATAATCAAAGCCGACATAACAATAATAATATGAGAGCACAACAATAATAATAGTGGGATTCTATGGGGCACACTAGTAATAATATGGGGATACTAGGGGAACAATAATAACAATAAGGGCTACAATGACAATAGTAATGGGGGAATCAATAGTATTATAGGGGCCTAACAAGATTTGAAAATGTTTCTGAAGGAAAAGAAAATAAAAGGCAGAAAATTGAATTGTAAGGGGAATTAAAGAAGATAAAACCATCAAACTTTGACGATGAGGTTGAGGAAGCAATTGAATCTTGGTTGATTAATATGAATAAATACTTCCACATCTACAAGTATGGTGAAAATCCTAATGCTTGATTTGGAAATAGACCAATTACAAGGTAAATCCACCTTATGGTGGGAAGAGTTTAAAATTGTCTGGAAAATAGAGGCGCAGGAAGTGACTTGGATGGAATTCAAAAAACATTTTAAAGAAAAGTATCTATCAGAACGATTCTATTTGAAGAAGGCAAGGGAATTTCATTATTTAAGGTTGGGTCAGTTAACAATGAATGAGTTCGTAACCCATTTTACCTCTCTACTGAGATGCATTCCATATATCCAAGAAGAGAAGGTGAAGGTGCATTGGTTCACTAATAGTTTACCTACCCTTATGAGGGAAAAGTCGAAATTTGATAACCCAAAAACAATGGATGAGGTAGTTCAGAAGGCTAGAATATGTTACTAGTAAATGAGACAAAAGGGAGATGGAAATCAGCATGGGTCCTTTAAAAGCGGACATAAAGGATTTCCAAACAGTTGCAGGAGATCTTAGACCAAGTTTAGTAGAAGTAATCCATAGAAAGCTGGTGGACAAACTGAAAACAAGTAGACTGAGGCAGTAAACAAACCAAAAAACAACCAACCCCCTCTCCAATGTTGGGGATGTGAAGAACCCCATTACTATAATAATTGTCATCATCGTGCACGCACTGAGCAGGTACTAATGTGCATGAAGCCTCCATAGTGGGTGATACAGCTAGAAGCATGCCTAGAATAAATGCAACTTTGGATGATAATCAAGTAAAATATTTGCCCACCATGGTATAACTAGAAGGTAATATATCCATCCATTCTATTTATATTTTGGTATATCGAGGTGCAAGTCTCAGTTACATTAGTCCAAAAATAGTGGAAAATTTTCATTTACAAGTGATGAAATTCAAAAACCCATGGTTGGTGCAATTAGCTATAGGAGGTAAGCCGAGAGTAAAAACTAAGATTGAAAATTGTCCTATTAAAATAGGAGAACAACATATTCAAATGGGCCCAAATATATTACCTTTAGGTTCATATGATGTAATGATCGGAATGGATTGGTTAGAAAAATATTGGTCCGTAGTGGATTGCAAACCAAAAACTATTAGCTTCCTTTATGAAGAGGGACTTAAACGAGACATTCTGGCGATCAAAAGAGTTTTTAAATTATGACCAATCACAGCCAACCATCTAGGAAAATGTATCCCGAGGGGTTGTCACATTTATGTCGTACAAGTGGGTTATACTAACTCTAAGGATAAGACTCCTTCCGTGGAAAATCTACCAATAATAAAAGCATTCATTGATGTATTCCCAAAGGAAATACCTGGGCTGCCTCCTAAACGAGATATTGATTTTACCATTGAATTAGTTCCAGAAGCAACCCCTATGTCCAAAACCCCTTATCGTATGAGTATACCTGAGTTAACAGAACTCAAGATGTAGCTGCAAGAGCTTCTAGATAAAGGTTACATACGACCAAGTGTGTCACCTTGGGGAGCACCTGTACTTTTTGTACGAAAAAAGGATGGTACATTGCAATTATGTATTGATTATAGACAGTTAAATAAGGTCACCATTAAGAAAAAATACCCCCTACCCCGTATTGACGATCTATTTGATCAGGTCAAGGGAGCTAGTGTGTTCTCAAAAATATATTTACGTTTTGGATATCATCAGATTCATATTAAAGATGAAGACACTTGTAAAACAACATTTCAAACTCGCTATGGTCATTACGAGTTTGTGGTATTGCCCTTCGGGCTTACCAATGCCCCTGCTACTTTCATGAGTCTCATGAATGGTATATTTCATCTATATTTAGACAAGTTTGTCTTGATTTTTATCGATGATATTCTAATCTACTCAAAGAATATGGAGGACCATAAGAAACATTTGAGGATAGTATTGCAAACCTTATGGGACAATCAACTTTATGCTAAACACATCAAATGTGATTTTTACAAAGACCAGATTCAATATTTAAGACATATTATTTCATCAGAGGGCATAGTGGTGGATCCTGAAAAGATCTAAACCATCATGGAATGGTTTGTCCCTAAAAATGTTGTTGATATTCGATATTTTATGGGGCTGGTAGGATATTAAAATCATTTTATAAAAGGGTTCTCTAAGATGTTTTATCCTATAACTTCACTTCAAAAAATGGGGAAAGCTTTTAATAGGACAATCAAGTGTCAGCAAAGTTTTGAGCGATTGAAACATCCATCAACCACCACCCTTATATTAAAGGTAGGAGATCCAGAAAAACAGTACACAGTATGCACTGATGCAAGTCAAGAAGGAGTTGTAGGAGTACTGATGTAGGAGGGAAAGGTGATATATTATGAATCTCGTAAGTTAAAGGAACACAAACAACGATACTCTCATTATAATGCATATTTAATTAAATTTGGAAATCAATTATTATAGGTGCAACACTACAATTGAGTTTTCTGGTTATTTTGAAATTCTAGATCCATTGTATAATTCCAAATTTAATGAAATATGTGTTTTATGACTTGGAATTAACTGCAGTATTTCATGCATTAAAGGTTTGGTGACATTATTTTTTGGGAAATAAATTTATTTTAATGATTGATCACAATAGTTTAACAAGTTTTTTTAACCAGCCTAATTTGAACGCTCGTCAAGCTAGGTGGACTACTTTTCTGAGCGAATTCAAGTTTGAGATAAAACACCTTAAAGGTAAGGAGAATCGAGTGGCTGATGCACTAAGAAGAAAGACACATTGTGTATACAAGATTTTGTATAGTCGAATGAAGACTAAATTTAGTGCAAAAATTAAAGAAGCTGCTCAATGGGACCCTGAATATAGATTCCTATGGAAGCAAGAAGGACAAGTACAAAACTTTAATAAACAAATTGAGTAAAGTATAAAAAATGAATACATTGTTAACCTTCATAGGTAGGATATATGTTCCCAGTCAAATCACTATCAAACAATTCATGTTAGATGAGTTTCACAAGAACCCTTATTGGGCCCACCATGACTATAAAAAATTGCTTTGCAATTAAACTGGAATAATTCTGGTAAGGAATGATAAAATATCTTACAAAATAATTGGAAAAATGTATGGAATGCTAAAGAATTTCACCTTGTTAGATTACTTCATCCCCTACCCATACTTGAGTGGAAGTGGGACACAATTACTTTGGACTTTGTTACTAGTTTACCAAGAACTAAGAAGAAAAATGATTCTATCTTGGTAGTAGTAGATAAAATGAGCAAAACAACTCATTTTATACCGATTAAATCCACATTTAAAGTTGTTGAAATTGCAGATATATTTATGAAGCAATTATTCCGATTACATGGGATACTTCAGGTGGTGATCTCAGACAGAGATGTAAATTTCACATCAACATTTTGGAAAGCCCTTTTCATGGATTTGGGTACACAAATTCAATTCATTACTACCTATCACCCTCAGACTGATGGACATACTGAGCGTGTTAATCAGGTAATGGAAGATATGTTGCATATGTATGTAATGCAACAACCAACCAAGTGGGAAGAATATCTCCACTTAGTTGAGTTTTCTTATAATAACAACTACCATGAATCCTTAAAGATGAGTCCTTTTGAGGTGTTATATGGAAGAAAATGTAGAGTGCCTATCAATTGGTATAACCCCGAGGATAAACTAGTGTTGGGGCCTGACATGTTAGCGGAAATGGAACAAGCGGTAAGAAAGGTTCGCTAGAATTTAAAGGTTTCCAAAGACAAGCAGAAGGCATACACAGATAAAAGAGAACATATAAATAATACCAAGTAGGGGATCATGTCTACATCAGAGTCAAACAGAAAATAAGCACCTTGTGATGGGGTAGTTATGCCAAACTGTCACCTCAATATTGTGGACCTTTCCAAATCTTGGAAAGAATCAGGCAAGTAGCCTATTGGTTGGCATTACCTAGTCACATTTGAGTTCATAATGTATTCCATGTGTTTTTGTTAAAAATATGTGTATGATCATAGAAATGTGATTAACGAGAAAGAAGTGCTGGTAATTAAGAAACAAATTTCTTATTTCAACATTTAATGTATACGTTAATCATAGACTGATGCTAAATTATAAATTGTGATGCAGGTCGAGTTGGACGAAGAATTCCTGGCAGATCCTTTACGTATCCTCGAGCAGAGAGAAATAACATTACGGAGGTGAGCCATCACCAAGGCTAAAGTGCTATGGAAGCACTTTAGCTCGGAGGAAACTACTTGGGAAGACACGGACTTTATACTTAAATCTTATCCTAGATTATTCCAAAGGGATGGATTAAACACCAAGGATGGTGTTTCATTCAGGGGGAGATGTAACACCCCTCGTTACATCAATTACTACAATAACTTTTTGTTTTACTTATTTCTTTTAAAAACATTTGAATTATGTTTTATACTTGAACATAAGACTCGGAAAGCGTCTAGTAAAGGAATAACTAATATGTAAATATTTAAAAGATAATAAAGTTGTGTAAAAAAACTAATCATAGGAAGAATCATGGAGTAATTTCCAAGAACCTCCAAATAATTGGAAACAGTTAAAAGAAAATAGTTATGATCTTCCTTTCTTTTCCTGGGGGAGAAGGAGAGGAAGAGGTTGGTTTTTTTTCTCTGATTTCCTTTTTCCTCATTAAAGGAGCAACGATATCTATAGTAGGTAGAGTAATATTGGGCATACGAGAGTTTTTGATATGGAATCATACCAATGGAATCCCTTATACTACTAGGCTGGAAAGATAGCCTGAACTGGACTGACCAATCTTGAGGTTTACAGGAGATATCTTGATATTACAAATTAAAGAACTACTTGGAGCAAGGAGCTCGGGGGAGAGTATAGACGTTATTTCCTAGTCGTGATTGGGAGGATAGTCTTCTAAAGATAGCTATAACAAGAAACGCACAAAAAAGCATATAATTTATCTACATCTTTATTGTTTTTCTGTATTTAAAGTCTTGCCAGTAGTTCTGAATATTTTATGTAGGACAATTGGCTTGATAGACAATGAATAATCTAATTCTTGGTTCATATCTCTCTCTCGGTGAGATTGTAAAGTTTTGTGATTGTAAAGTTTTGTGAGGAAATTCTTATTGTGTTCAAGCATCATTCATGAAAAATAAGAATAGGTTTTTTGCGCAAAAAGGGTTGTAATACATGAAAATATAAGATTATGTTTATTATATTAAGAATTTGGAAATCATGAATGGCTTGATGTGGTGATTCTTTTCAAGGAAACAGAAAGTTACTTATTGTTGTAGGACTTATGTAGTAGCTAAGGGAATGTTGGTTAGTCTCAAAGCCAGGAGTCTATGACTCTATCCAGGACAGTCCAACATCCAGACAATAGTTTACCCTGAAGGTCGATGAACTGGTCCCAAAGGTACCACAATTTGTTCTGACAGCGTATTGGTATTTATTGATTAATTGAATAGTTATTAAAAAGAAGGAAAACCACTGAAATTTCAAAGTAAATACATATTGCAAGTAACAAAAACATATTTATTTTCCAAAGCATAAATTTGAATACAAATAACGATGCCAAGAGTAGTTTAAACAAGCTGAAGACCTCGACCAATATATTGTAGGAAAATAACAATACTCTAATCCTAATTTTATAAGATAAGATTGCCATGTAAGGCTCGAAACCGAGACCCATTATTTCAGAAATAATAGCAAACCAACGATTTAGCTTTTGGTGGTATCAGTGTTGCTAACAGTTAAGCAGGGATAGTACCTGGAAAAGACCTCTATAACATATTTGCAATAACTGCATGCCACAAACCAAGAAATTAAATAGAAGCCAAAGAAGTGAACAGAGTGGTATTATGGAATAATAGTTTCCTTCATGTACAGTCATGATAGAAGTAAAACCTAGAAGACAAATAGGTCATGCACAGTTTAGCTGCATTGAACAGTTAGAAGGTGAGTAAACCCTCGGTATAAGCAGTATATTTCTGGGTAAGTGAAATAATAGAATTATATAAAGAAAAACTTGTAGAATTTCTGTAAACAAAAAATACATTCATATTCATGGTTATACTAAACAACATTTTTTCAACCCTGACCCTACAGGGCCATCGACCCCAAATTCAACACAGAGCTGTCAGTGAGAGTGGCATGTTTAGTGCGATAAAACCATAGCCAGGGTTAAACACTCACGACTTTCAGGAGTACCTGGAGTAAAGGAATTAGGGGTGAGCTACCCTCCTCAGGGGAGAGGTTGCATCGAATCCCAGATAAGAATAGAAGACAAGCGATGTAGATGCAAAGACCACATGCCAGAGGGGACTTTGTTAGGATTATATAATTGTAACCAGAAATAAAACATCCACGAAAGTTGACAGTATGAGAAGGGAAATGCTTGAGTACAACAAAATCATTTACCTATCAAATGAAGGGCAACAGGCATCCCAACCACAACCTGTGAGGAAAACCCATTTAGTTATATATATATATATATATATATAAAAGGATGGAATAAAACAAAGAACCCAATTTGCGGAATTACTTGTGGGAAGGTAGGGTGCGACTCCATAGCAGCTAAAAGGGAAGCTCGAGCAACTGTAAAAAGAACAAATGGGTTCAAGGAGACGTATAGATGAAAGAAAACCCTCAACGCCTGACAACCATTCTTATAAATGGGTTACTTGTCGCCAAGCCAAGAGCACAGGTTCTAGAAGCTAGAGTTGCAGGTGACTGACAACATGGAGTTTCAGGGTAGACCAGCTTCATCTCCATCTCAGCACAACAACAAATGAAACGTGGATCGAGTGTTTGGGAGGGGGTAATACCCTAACCACCTCCTCATTCACCAGATTCGTCCGATCATTAGAATATTAACGACGAACTAGGGCTCAGGTGTCAACACCAGGCAGGTTTCGAGAATTTTCCAGCTGTCTCGGAATCCATACTATACCACTGCTATGTATATTTAAATGAATGTATAAATGTGTTTAAACCTTACCGTGGGAAACAATATCAAACGATTTGAACATTGAAATAATATTGTAAACACTCAATATTAGAATGCGTCCCCGTGTTAGCATAGTATTGGGTTATGAATCCTTACTATACAATAGGACCTTGGAAATAATTCATGGATCCTTATTTTTCTTATATGATTTGATATGGTAAATGTTACATATGTCGATGTAAATGTTTGTCTTTTATTTAGATTGATGTTGGTAAGATTAATGTGGTTTCTGTGTTAGCATAAACGAGTGTTATAAAATCATTATCTATAAATTCCGTTTTCAAATGCATAAATACATTTAATTCCTTAAAAACATGCCATTTGGTCAAATTTTTGTTGGATTTTAAAAAAATTTCACAAAAATTATACCAAAAACAAATAAAATGTAAAATTTTGATATTATTTGAAATATTTTAATGAGGAAAATTATTTTCTTTCAATTATTTTATATAATATACACATTGTAATTTTTTTTTAACTGTATGTAATATATACATAGTTTATATCAAAATATTGCACTTATATGAATAGTGCAATATGTTATTTATGAACCACATTATATAATGTAAAAGCTTTTCTTTTTACTATTATATTTTTAATTGCATCTTAATATTTTTTTTTTTTTTTTTTAAAGTTTGGTAGATCTTCCTTCATTAATTATAAAGAAAATTTACACCACATAGACTGGTTAGGTGGCCTCAACTTGCCCAATGGGAAACCAAGTATGTTGGCCACCTATCCACATTGTATGCCATCCAGAAACAAAAAAAAAAATTAATCTTTCTATCCAAGATATATGAGTTTCAGATTCTTGTTCATACTTTAGAGATCTACATACATATATATTTTCATAAGGAAATGTAAAAGCTATCCACATATATAAACAAAACCATAAACGTAGACTAGCTAGTCATGCTTCTTAGTAGAAGTGGATTCCACATCCATTAGATCTTTGGCATTCCAAGATACAAGGCAGATGCCTCTCAATTCGGCCAAGTCAAACATTCTGTTTGTGTAGTTGGAAGTGCACCTTCTGGAATTACTGTTTACAATTCAACATGCCTTGGACAGTGAAAGTCATGCCCACCAAAATCTATTCCATAGCCTTAACCAAGATGCTTTTCATCAACTAGTATGGGTAGAGGTTTTAATTGAATTGAGTGATTCTACCATTCATGTTTCGAGGATTTGGGACAAGTGTTCTCCAATCCACCATTTCTGTGTCTATCTCACTCTCCTGCTTCACTTCTTCCTCCCAATCTTCTAACAATTTGCAAATTTCCTCATTTGTGCCTTCACGGTAGGCAACTATCACTTCACTTATTAGCCCTTCAATAGATTTCTTGCCTTTGCGTCCCTCAGATGTTCCTGGTTCCATGTCCTTCCTGGCCACTTGGGTCCTCCTTCCATGACCACGGCTTTTTGCAGGATGTTCCATGGTTTCTCTGACCCAACCATGTTCATTGCAACAAACTGTAATCTAGTTAGAATTCAACAAAATACAACAGGGAGCTTTCACACAGTTTGTAGGATTAACATGCACCAACCTGCCTTTCTTAGAGCCTCCCCTGTCAGTTGCAGTTCTCGACCTTTCGGGGTCATAGGTCAATTCCCTAGAGGGGGATGACCCATGACTAGCACTAGCGGTTACACTTCGCCTCAGACACCTCCTCTTAGTTTTAATTTGGTTTGTTTCTTCTCCCCAGTTCTAGGTTGGTAAGCGTCGCCACTTACCAGCCGTACGCCAACCTTGGCTAGCATATCCTTTACCCTCTGCCTAGGACACGAGAGGAGGAACAGACTTAATCATCCACCCAGCCCTAAGCTCGATGACGTTGCCATCGCCAATCTGCCTACTATAGCCAATCCCATGCCCTCGTGAAACTTCTTGGCCGTAAGTCTTAACCTTCTCCCTCATGCCGAGGTTGCTACCTATCTCTCTACGGCTACACATAGACCTAAAGCAGAGTCTACTGCCCAGAATGCAAGTGGTTTGGCCAACTCTACCCCCAAGGCCCATCTTCTTAGCTTTACAAGCAGGACTCCTACGAACTGCAAAACTAGGCCCTATGTCCAGTGCCAACATAATTTTCATACAGGAAAGGAGAACTTCAAAGTAAAGAGAAATGGGGAGTGTGCCAAACGAGTGCAAGAGACAAACATAGAACCAAGCATATGCAACCAGCCTACGCCCCCAACGCTTCTTAATTTTGTAGCTCTCCCCCAAACAAAAACTAGAGTAAGTCAACATTACAAGAGCAAAGATATATCTAAGTACATACCCTTTAACATTCGCGCACAGTCGGTAGGCTTGTTGTTATTGGTGGTGCCACAGAACTGGCCATTGCACAATTCTCCTCGTTCTCAATCGTTCCGTTCAATACCAGTCTTCCCTCCACTATTACTAAAACCAACATTGTCTTTATTCCCGCTACCACAGTTCCCATATACACTACATGCCATCATGCAAGGGGCCATTGCACCCATCACCTTGACTGTGTGGGAGGCTGTGGTAGAGACCATTACTCCCTTGTTTGAGTGCTTAACTGTCAGCTCACATCCCAATCGAGGTAAATGAATATTATTAATATTATTATTAATTATACAGCTTCATTTTATTATTCTTATAGTAAGTAATTGAATTTCTTTACTTTCAATTACTTTTTTTTCTTGGACTAAAATATTTTTTGTGGTTAACATATATATAATTGATATTAAAATAAATTTATCGGTATTGATATTCAAACCAAATATTTATATATTTTAAATACTTAAGATGGAAAATATGATATTTTTATTTTTATTTCTAATTACTGTATCATTTTCTAAATTTTATATAAATTTTATATAAATTAGGTTAATTTATTAACCACTGAGTGTGAGAGTAAAAGATGTGTACATCTTCTTCATAGTAGGTTGTAATATCAACTAACTGAACTCGACATATTTCCATAATTATTATCAAGCAAACTTGTATATTCTTTATTAATATTGTTATTTAGAATATATATATATATATATATATATATATATATATATATAAATAAATATAACACACGTCAACTTCATATTGAAGCATGGAATCACCCATCACCCTCATACTAAAGTCTAAATTGTCCTTCTAAACTCAATAATTTATTTATTTTATACATAAATAACATTAAAAATACAGAATTCAAGTCCCACTAACACCACTAGTGGAAGATGGTTGTGGAAGATGGTTATGCTTTGTGCTGGGAAACATGCCAAAAAAATGTCCATAAATAGTTATTACACTATATCTATTGATCTTATAAAAAATTACATATATAAGAATATATCCCAAATTTTATAAAATAAAATATAAGAAATTACACCTATATAAGATTATATCCCGAACTTTTATAAAATAAAATTAAAGAAAAATAAATCTATAAAACAGACTTAAACCAACCATGCTAACAATAGCTAATACAATTTGTAAAACTTAATTCCAATACAATTTGTAAAACTTAATTCCAATAAACTCACCGTTACAACTTACCATCACAACCTATACCATACATCTAACACGCATAAAAGCATTACTTCAGAATTTTCATATCAAGATCCCTGTAATCTGCGGACAATTTTCATATCAAGATCCCTGTAATCTGCAAACGCGTGCTTCGCTGTAGATTCTGCCAGGTTGGCAAAAGTAACCTTTTGCAGGAGCACAATGCGCATCTTCTGAGCAGACGCAGAGTCCTTCGAGAGCACATCCGTCCTTCCATATGATCACTCCCGCCTTCCCTATTCCCAGAACATCGTCAGTCCATTCACTGGACAAAAGTCCGTTAGGATCCAACTTGTTCTTCACTGATAGAAAGGCACCATATTTGTTATATTTTTTGATGACCCCGTCAAAGGCAACGTTTCGGTTCTTTCCCCAGTGAGGCAGAGCTCCATATTTCATGAGCGCCATTTGCTCAATTTCCTCCAACACATCTTCATACAGTCTAGGAGTGTTGGGATCCTTGGCCCGATAGTACGTCATGTCGATTTCTACTGAATCCTCTTCTTTTCCCAAATAAGCACTCGAAGCTTTTACATAACGCATAAGAAAACCATAGTACAACTCAACCCCACACAAGCTGCTCGGAACGGTGTCCCGAAGGTTCTTTACGTCGGAAAGAAATTGTCCAATCTTGGACATGCTGATACTGAATCCGACCTCGAAGAAGAATAATCCGTTGATCCGAGGATCCCATGGACACGCTGTTAGGAGATCGTCCTCTGGGCTGCGCAGGCACGAACCAGCAGCTTGCATGTTATTGTGATATCCAATTACTGGATATCCTGAAAAGCTAACATTGTTGTTCTCCAGACCTGTAGCTTCTCCTAGAATGGTAGATACCTGAATGAGTGCCCGAAGGCACTTGCTGTCAGCGTCATCCGTAGCTTCATCAAGTTCTTCTGTAAAATCATGGTATATGTAATTAGATGTACATCCTTCCACGATTTTAGTAGAGCCAAGCTGCAACTCTATGAAACTATAATTGCAGTATGACAGCATTAAAGACTTTTATAATATAATAATACTAATCTGGCTATCCGAGTTAGGTGGTTAATGAATATTAATAGATTTAAATTTAAAAAATAATATTAAAGTTGAAAGTTAATTATGTGAGAACATTTTTTTTAATAATATAGATAATTACATTTTTTTATATTTAATAAATTTAATCATAATTTTTAATTGAATAGTGATCTGGAAGAACATTATTTTTTATTAAATTTTAATGGTACATGTAATGTGTGTAATAAGATTAACATAGATTTATTTTAATATGGATTTATGAAGTATTAAGATAGATAAAAATTTTGGAGATACAATTTTTTGTAAAATGTAAAATTTGAAAAAAGTTAGTATAAGAAGAGCTTTATTTGTGTTTTTGATAAATTTGAGGTTAAGATAGATCTATGTTGATTTTTTATATATATATGACATGTATCAATTTCTTGTTGAGCATAAAAGAATCTCAAATAACAAAATGTGTTAATCATCAAGATTTTTTTATTTTAAATTGTTTTATATAATATATACATAGTTGACATGGAAATATTTTATTCAAGATAAACAATGAAATATTTTATTTATAAGTTACATTGTATACATTGAAATGTTATTTTGTTATTGATATATTTTTAAATAAATGTTTCCCTCATATTAGTAATGACTTTGTCTCTCTTTATATATATACATGGAATATTTTCATTATTAATACTTTATTAATATATTATAGAAAAGCTCTGTAATTAGAAAGCACATATAAAAAAGAGTGATATTGAAATAAATTACTTAATAGGAGTATTGAAATACACATTTCTTAATATAGAAAAGAAAAAAAATTACACACTTTACTTATGTTAAATTAGACATATATTATTGTCATTACTCTACCTCAATAATAAAATTGATGTAAATTTATATTATTTTATAGTACCAAAGAGAATTCATAGAGTACTCGGAGAGCAATGGACCTACGAGCTCTGAGATTATTGAAGGCTTCTATCAGACTCCCTAGTTGAAATCTGCTTGGAAGAGTGACTATTTGGACTATGCTGGGAAGAGTGACTACTGTGCAAGTGTATATCAATTCATAAGAGGGTGTGGGCTCAGTGTCTCTAACTTAGTTGGAATGTGTAAGAGAGGATTGAACATTGTTTATGTGTGAATTAATTTATCATTATGGTGTTCGCATTGATTGTGATTGAGCCCATAAGCTTATTCTTTTGTATTGTACGAGGGAGAGGCTTAATTATGTGAGTGTTCAATTTCAAGGTGACATGTGCTTTTTAAATAAAAAGGTAATGGTTATTGTAGAAAAAAACGACGTCATTGTGTTTCTTTCTCTCAACCTTAAAGCAAATATTTAGGTGTCCATATGAAATATCAAAATCTTATAATAACTATATATAGAAATAATGTAAGTAAAAAAAAAAAAAACTAACTTGTATTTTAAATTTGAACATGAAAAGGTTGCATAAAAGATATTCCAATACATGGCTTAAATAAACTTCTTAAAAATATTTCAATACATGACTTGATTAATGTTTTTAAATATTTATGTTGACTAATTTATTTCAATTTCAAAATCATAGATATGTATATGAAGATAATGCAAATGAAATAATATTTTAGAGTTGATGATAATAAAATATTTGAAAGCTAGAAGGATAATTAAAATTAAAAAAATAAACTAGAAAGAGATATGTAATTCATTTAATTCTAATTTTTAGTGTCAAATTAATGTATTAAAAAATATATGATATATTATATATGATTAGAGAGAACTAAATACACACAATATAAAGTAATTGAGAAAGAAATATCATTAAACATTTTAAGTAATATCACTATTTCAAATTATTTTATATTATGGCTTTCTTCTATACTTTATTGGTCAATTTTGTTTGGAATAGAGAAAAGATATATTGGAATGGAATTGCAAGTTTAAGTTGTTTGGTGTATACAATCCAAGTTTCCAAATAAATTTTGAAGACTTTGAATCCATTTTATAAATTCAAAAATACAATTTAAGAATGGAAAATTACACATGACAAATTTGATCTATAAATCCATTATATATATATAGTCAGCTTTCAGATGGATGAAATTTATCGTGTAAACTTTTTATTCAAATTTTCCACACGAAAAGAGGTTTGCACCTCAAAAGATTTGATCTCTTTTAGTTGTTGCTAGATGCCTAATACACTAGGGTGAGCTAAGTGCACAGTAATGCCATTATGTAAATCCATTTTGTTCTGAAGGCCAAAGCTAAGAATAGAAGTGGAAAAACCCTAGGCACTACCATGATGAGGGTAGCAAGAAATATCTAGGATTTGTTGGAAAATGCAATTCCTACTTGCCTCAATTGTGACTTTCTATATAAAGGAGTTTGTTCCTATCCTATAGAAGTGGTTATATCTATATGTCCCTAGTTTGGTGTGTGGTTGAGATATTCTCTCAACCAACTAATCGTGTGTCCAAGATAGTTTCACTATCTTGAAACACCACTTCTTGTATATATGTAATATCATAATTGATCATTATGAATAGTTTACACTATCAAATTTTATCTTAGTATCGAAGCCCATATGGACCTAGACCCTCCTGAGCCGAGGGAAATAAGGGAAAGAGTATATTTTGTTTTAGTTTGTAATTTGATCCAAGTTAGTAATCAGCGAGCGTGATTGTAGATCCGAAGCTGGCAGCTGAGGAGGCCTGCATATCGTAAATTAGCACAAGGGAGATGCCATTGATTGGGAATGGAATGCTTACAAGGCATGTTGAAAAGGTTTTTTTTGGTCGCAAATCAGTTTGTAAAGACAAATGCCGAGAGGGATGATCGTCACACCTATGCCGCTTGCTATGCGAAGGGGTATCATCGTGCACAAAGCTTTGCAATGGAGGCGGTGTCTTGGTTGATATGGAATGGACTGTTGTGATTGGATTACAACATATGATGAGATGACAGACAATCAAGAATTGTGTTGAAGCTCGCGTGAGGTAGAGTTTGGAGTCGAGATTGCCTTCTGGAGTCTTGAGGAGCTCCTGGAGTTGGAAGAGCGTTGTTAAAAGATGTGGACCTGGCGCTAAATGTGTTGTTTGTTGCATGCTCCTACATGCAGTGCCTGCTACAATGCTTGTTGATTCATTTGAAGTTTGGAGAAGAACAAATGGTGTATGCGTGATTTTTTTTTCAATTTGGTATTTTTCTAAAGTCGAGAACTGATGAATGTGCGGTCCTCTTTGTGTTGGGTCGAGTCAGATTGGTGTGACAAGCGACTGGTGTGGAAGGTAGCTCGAGGGGATGTGGGTCGTGAAGGTGGTTGGCAGCGGCACCATGGTGTCTGTGTGGGACTGTGTGGCACAACCATTATTACATCATTGCAAAGAAAATGCCTCATTGTTGAAAATGTCGGCAGAATGCCATAAGTCTGATGGAATGGCTAAGATTAAGTTGCTCTTGTTTCATGTGTGGATGAAGAGAGGTTTGAATTCCAGGTTGGGGATTTAGTTGTTATTTTACTTTACCTTATTTATTATTATTGTTTTCTTAAGTACATGGTATGACTCAGTTGGATTCGTGTGGGTATGCACAGAAGCTGTGTTGCTAGATAATTGTGGCCATCCTTGGGCCTCTTAGAGAAGAATAAACTATGAGAGGTGTATTAAAACAGCAGGGGACTACTTGTTGTCAATGTTGGGGATTTAGTTGTTATTTTACTTTACCTTATTTATTATTATTGTTTTCTTAAGTACATGGTATGACTCAGTTGGATTCGTGTGGGTATGCACAGAAGCTGTGTTGCTAGATAATTGTGGCCATCCTTGGGCCTCTTAGAGAAGAATAAACTATGAGAGGTGTATTAAAACAGCAGGGGACTACTTGTTGTCAATGTAGTAGCAGGGAGCCAAAGGGAATTGGAGAGGATTCGAAGGAGGCCAAACTCCGATTAGTTCTCAATTCGGTAAACCAAACGGTCAAGTGCACTGACGTGGCAGGCGTGGAAAGTCCCAACCAGGTCTTGCAGGAAGCCGTCATCCAACCCGTCAAGTTTCCCCAATTATTCGCATAGAAACAAAAAGCCCTGGAGGGTTTTTATTTTGTATGGGCAAGGTAAGTTATATTTTGCAAAGGTTGTTGCAACTGAAGAAGATTTTATTTCTTCCTCGGACTTTGTTCCAAAATGGATGCTTGTTTCCAACCTATTTCAAATGGCTCGGGATTGTGCTTCATCAATCATATTTATTGATAAAATAGCCTCCTTATGCAGGAAACGTGGAGTTCAACTGAGTGGAAAGCTGATTGTGATGTTATTGTTTTTTTTTCAAATAGAGGTTTAAATTTATCTGTAGGCAGAGATATAGAAATTACATATTTTATCAATCTAGAAGTTTATTTATTTCTTATGTCTTGGAATCATGGATAAAATTATTGTGCGTTATTGAGTCTAGCTAATTCAATTTAAGTAAAGTTATTGTTTTAGAATTTGCCAGTGTAACAAATGATAGGTTAAGCATGGAGTTCCAAGATTTAATTGAAAAAGACAAAGATGCTCAGGATGTGGTAATTTCAAAAAATGAGTTAAAGGAGGAGCAATAACGATTAAAGGATGATGGACAACCAATTAATATTTGTGTGAAATTTTGGAATAGATTCATGCTCATGGTGTAATATGAGTCACATATTGTAATTAGAGTAAATCTACATATCATATATTGTTTTGTAATGGTTAGTTGTGATCCTTGAAATGTTTTATGTTCCTGTTGTAAGACCCAGAGAGGTATGCCATACCCTATACCTACCAATATGAAAACCCTTTGGCCCCTATATATCCCCCAATATATTATGTCATTTTTTCCTCAATATATCCCCCAATATGAGCCCACGTGGTATGGTATTTCTCCCTTAATGAAGCCCCGTGAGGCATGCATACCCTTTGTTATGTGTTCACTTTGTTAGAGAGTTTTAACACCCTGGAAGAGCGTGTCATGTGGGATTGATACAATTGGGTGGGTCGTATTGGCTTTAGACTCAATGAGGTGAAATTTTATATTTAGGGGGAGTTCATCGAGAGGTTAGATGAACCATGTATGTGAAGGAATTTCTTATAGACTGGTGGTTGCAGCGGTTGAGAACTCATGCGTTCCGGTAGATGGTTGTTCCTTTATATGGACATTGACAATTGCATGAACAAGGTACAATGTGTAATTACCAGATTGGATCAAATGCAGATCTTGCATATTGATATCAAGACAAGTAGTCATTAAGAAAGAGTGTTGGAAAATGTAATTTCTACTTGTCTTAGTTGTAACTTTATATGTAAAGGACTATGTTCCTATTCTATAGGAGTGGTTATATCTATATTGTTTTGTAATGGTTAGTTGTGGTCCTTGAAATGTTTTATGTATGTGTTGTAAGGCTCAGAAAGGCATGCCATGCCCTATACCTACCAATATGAAAACCCTTTAGCCCAAATATATCCCCCAATATATTATGTCATTTTTTTCCTCAATATATATCCCCCAATATGAACCCACATGGTATGTTATTTTTCCATGAGTGAAGCCCCTGTGAGGCATGCATACCCTTTGTTATGTGCTCACTTTGTTAGAGAGTTTTAACACCTTGGAAGAGCATGTCATGTGGGATTGATATAATTGGGTGGGTTGTATTGGTTTTAGACTCAATGAGGTGAAATTTTATATTTAGGGGGAGCTCATCGAGAGGTTGGATGAACCATGTATATGAAGGACTTCCTAGTAGACTAGCGATTGCAGCAGTTGGGAACCCATGCATTCCGGTAGATGGTTGTTCCTTTATATGGACATTGACTATTGCATGAACAAGGTACAAGGTGTAATTACCAGACTGGACCAGATGCAAATATTACAGATTGATATCGAGACAAGTAGTCATTAAGGGAGAGCGTTGAAAAATGTAATTTCAACTTGTCTCAGTTGTGACATTCTATGTAAAGGAGTATGTTCCTATTCTATAGAAGTGGTTATATCTATATTGTTTTGTAATGGTTAGTTTTGGTTCTTGAAATATTTTATGTACTTGTTGTAAGATTTAGAAAGGCATGCCATACCCTATACCTACCAATATGAAAACCCTTTAGCCCTATATATCCCCCAATATATTATGTCATTTTTTCCTCAAGATATATCCCCCAATATGAACCCATGTGGTATGGTATTTCTGCGTGAGTGAAGCCCCCGTGAGCCATGCATACCCTTTGTTATGTGTTCACTTTGTTAGAGAGTTCTAACACCCTGGAAGAGTGTGTCATGTGGGATTGATACAATTGGGTGGACTATATTGGTTTTAGACTCAATGAGGTGAAATTTTATATTTATGGAGAGTTCATTGAGAGGTTGGATGTACCATGTATGTGAAGGACTTCCTAGTAGACTGGCGGTTGCAGCGGTTGGGAACCTACGCATTCTGGGTGATGGTTGTTCCTTTATATGGACATTGACAATTGCATGAACAAGGTACATGGTGTAATTACCAGACTGGACCAAATGCAGATCTTGCAGATTAATATCGAGACAAGTAGTCATTAAGGGAGAGTGCTGGAAAATGCAATTTTTACTTGTCTCAGTTGTGACTTTCTATGTAAAGGAGTATGTTCCTATTCTATAGGAGTGGTTATATCTATATGTCCCTAGTTTGGTGTGTGGTTGAGATATTCTCTCAACCAAATCATCGTGTCCAAGATAGTTTCCTATCTTGAGACACTACTTCTTGTATATATGTCATATCATATTTGATCAATGTGAATAGTTTGCACTAACAAATTTTATCTAGATTTTGAAATCAAAATGAAGGGAATTTGTTATTGCATGTGAATAGTAAAAAACTATTGATGAAAATCCTATGATTGGATTTTGGGTGCACAATGCACAGCTTCGACCAAGGAGTGTGAATGGTCTACACCGATAAATTTAATTAAAATTGGCTTGAAGAGTACTTTGCACACAAACTTTCATGTTTCTAAGTTTTAGTAAAGGAGGACATAATTTGTCTCAAAATATTTATATTTAGGTTGAGTGGTCATTGGTGAGTTTGTAGCAACAGTGGGTGGCTGAGGAGAAGAGGCAAGGAGAGGCATGTCTAATAGATTGATTAATTATAAATTTTCTAGAGATATGGTTATTATAATGAATAATGACCTATGTAATGTGGTAGATATGTTTTTTTTTTTATATCAACATCAATGTTATATGTGTATCATATGGAGAAAGAAAAGGCACAAGTGTAAGAAGCAATGGAGTATTAACAATGACCAACAAATATATTAATTATAATGAAGATGATGTAACTGGACATACTTTTCTAAGACTTGGTAGGCATGTGTACCCCAAAGCCTAGTGTTATTAGGGCAATACCCTAGTCAAGTTTAAGGGGGAGATTGTTAAGATTAACCTTGACCCAAGAATATTATAGTTAGTGATTTTAGGCACATAGTTTTGTAGCCCATGGTATTATTTCAGTTCTGGTTGGGTAGAAAGAAACCTATAAATACACTTATTAGTCTTCATAGTAAAGGGCCAAGAGTCAAGAAAGTGTGGGCTCTCTCACTAGCTTAGGGAGCCAAGAGTTGAGCAAGTGTGAGCTCCTTCACCATTGCAAGGAAACAAGAGTCTAGCAAGTGTGGGCCATGTGTTTAGTGTAAAGGACCAAGGGTTGAGAAAGTATGAGATTCACTACCATGGACTTAGTAGGGTTTTGTCTCAAAATGAATAAAATACTAATAAAATTTCATTCCACTCATTTTCCCCTTGAATTAAGGTTTTTCAACCATATTTCTTAATATTATTCATGTGGATTCAGGTTTGTGATGGCTTCTCTGTTATCTTTTTTATTTTATTTGTTTCGTTTCCTTTTTATACATAACAATGTCCATTAAGGTATGAATATATTAATAAATATACACCAAATTTGAGTGACCCGAACGTTAAACCCATCTTCATCACTAATCGATCCTTTTTCTCCGTTAAAAAGAAGATCAACGACTCTTTTAAAATATGAATGAAACTAAAGATATCATATTCTATGATCTGCAATAGCAGTTAAGGTCAGAAAATGTTAATAAATATGCACCAGATTCGATTCATCCCCTTATGAAATCAATTTTCATAATAGAATTTCATCACCACATTCCATAATGTCAGGGTCATCTTTTGTAAATTCTAAAACATTTAGGAAATTTTATGAATGAGTGAATTTGGTTTCGTTTATTTTTTAAATGTACGATTAAGTTCCATATAAAGAAATTTAAGATATAAAAAATAAATAAATGATTAAATAGGAAAAAAATAAAAATAAAAATGGTTAACTGTATTCAAACATAGTCATTTTCTTTACCTAATCCCCTGATCATGCCCAGTAGAACAGTTGAAGTGGATCGAAATCCGATGAAATCATTTACTCCATCTCCAGAAGAATTCACAGGTACTCGATCGTCCACTCTATAGACGACCTTTCCTTGAGCAGGGTACCATGTAACATCTCCGAATTCGTGCTCCAAGCCAAACTGCACAATCATGCTTTCCAGATCCGAATCATCCTTCTGAACGTTTGTGATGGAACGTTTAAACAAAGGTTGCAGTTGCAAGGTTACCTGCATCACACAACATAGTATACAAAAAATTCAATGTGAATAATCCAAATATCACAGCATGAAATTATTGAATCCCTTGGAGAGCTTCTAAACAGCAGTATTTATCCAAACTATGAGATAAGTGGAAGCATTTAATAAAGCCACAATACCTGCAATGTTTTTGTATATAATGGATGGTCAGCCTCTTACATTATCTTTTGGTAAATATTAAAAACCATGTCATAATATAATTATTAGTATATTACTTTGGTGAATATCATTTTATTCTAGGACAAAATGAAAAGACAACAAAATTGATTTTGTTACTGCATAGTGCTTAATAATTTGCCACCATGCATTACTCTTTATACTAAGATTATCGTAATTCTTTCCAATTACATGTTTATTGATGGGGAATAAATACTGATGGTGTTTTATGGATTATCGGTTTATGCTTGCATTTTTAACCGAAATTTAATATTACAATTCTTTTTCGCTATGTTATAATTTTATGTATGAATAGATTTAATCTTTTCCTTTTAAAACATTTTAGTATTAATACTGTGTAACTTAAACTTATAATTCTAAAAAATCCCGACCTCAAACAAAATTAATAAAAAAACAAAGAATATAGTACAATGAAACATGGTCACTGGTGAAATCCAGCTTGTTTCAATTGTTTTGCTAGGCCATTAGTACCTGGGAAATGACACCGAGAACTCCCAACGAGACTTTGGCTGCATTGAGATCCTCGTCTGCCTCAGTAAGACTCACAACTTTCGCATATCCCTCAGCAGGGGAAGCTGGTACTACTAATCTCATCCCCACAACATATTCGTGAACAGCACTTCCGTTGCCAAACAGGGAACTACCATGAGCACCGGTGCCTAGTATTCCCCCAAGAGTTACACCCAACCAGTAAGGGGAATGAGGCAAAGCAAGGCCTTCTGTGGCAGCAGCATCAATGAGATTCTTTAGGGTTATACCGCTCTGGAACGTCATCCTCATGCTGGGCTTATCCACAGATACAACATAGTTTAGATCCCGAGTGCTGATAATGAGACCGGAATCCCCACCGGGACATACCAGCTTGGGAATACTGTGGGCGTAGCGCGTCACAACTCTCATCTTCTGGTTCTTCTGAACGGCCTCGGCAACGGAGGCCAGAAGCTCATCTTCTGTGGAAGGATACACGACTTGGGCAGCCCTGCAGGTACTTCTATCTGGAAACACACCATAAGCATTCGAAACAGTGCAGTTGCTAAATCCATCAGAACATTCAACCACGCTACCGGGAGGGCTACAATTCGCGATCCAGGCCAACAGAAACAAAGCAGAAAAGATCAAAATAGCTGCCTGAAATTCCATCGGACAGCGGAACCCAAGTTGACTATCACGGGGGTGCGCAAAACAATCCCATACATTATTTTTTTCTTTAATATATTTCAATTTCTAGAGAATTTTTATTTCACAAGTCTTTTAAAAAGATTTAATTGAGCATATAACATTTTAAATATTAATCACAAAAAAATATTTTTATAGGAACCTGTAAAATGCATATTATATTATATTATATTATATTATATATATATATATATTTGTTTTTAATTTTTAAATATGATTAATGCATTAACATTTTAATATGTAAAATATAAATTAAAAATAAAATATTATATATATATATATATATATCACATTTTGTTATATATATTATTGGAAAATCTTTAATTTATTAATAAGTTTTTAAAAAAGATTTGATGTGATATATAACATTTTAAATATTAATAACAAAAAAAATCTACATATTTATATATGAACAAGTAAAATGCATTAATTATATATATATAATTTTTAGTTTTAAATATAATTAATGCATTAACATTTTTAATATTATATATATATTGAAAATTATAATTTTTTGTTTTAAATATAATTAATGCATTAACATTTTTAATATTATATATATATATTGAAAATTATTATATTTAATAGGTAACATTTTAAATATTACTAATATATATATATGGGGAGAAATTTTTTTCGTGGATACTTCCAAATATAATTGGAACATATATATTACTTCAAAATGTGATTGGGAATGTATTGACATTTTAATTATATATATATATATCTATATATATATATATATTAACCTCAATATAGATTTTTTAATAGAATTTTTATTGCATTAATTTTTTTAAAAGATTTATAATTTATTCACATTTTAATATGGAGTTGACATATAACATTTGAAAAGAGATATATGGAGAAATTTTTTCTATTTCCAAATATGATTGGAGCATGTATGAATATCTTGATGTGTGTAGACTATGAATCATAAATAGAGTAGTTATATATATAACATTTTGTTAGTGGGTTGCTCAAAATTAACATAGATGTATTTTATCTTTGAATTTACCAAGAGCCTGAGAGAAATTAAGTATTCTGATGTGCAAACCTTTGCTTAAATTTTAGATTAAAAAAAGTTTGCATCTTGAGATATTTGATCTGTATAAACACATGATAAATCTACACTTAAAATAAATCTATATTGATTTTAATAAATATATATATATTTTTAATTTAATTTTAAAATTAAATATATATATATATATATATATATATAAAATTGAATTTTATTTTCATTTCATTTTAAATTTTATTTAGAACAATTTAAAATTTAGCCCAAAAATATATAATTTTTTTAAAAATAAATGAAAAGAATGAAATATTCATTTATTTATGGTTTATTTATTTATTTATTTTTAATGTGAATTGTTTTTCATTAATTTTAAATTATTTTTACAATTAAAAAGCGTGTAAATTTTATTCTTATTAAATATTTTTTGAAATAAATAAATCCATATTTTTAAAAGTCAAAGTTTTATTTGATTTAATTTTAAAATAATATGTTTTAACTTATTAAAGATATTATTGTGCTTCTTTTTAAGTATGAAATAATTTGCATAAAAGATATTTATTATTGTAACATACCTAGCAAAATTTTAATGAAATTATTACGATCATGTAAATGTGTCATGTTTAATTTAGGTTCTTTCAAAGGGTTTGATTGTATTATTGTTGGCCAACTGATGGTTGTCTTAGTGTTGGCATTGATGTCAACAAGGCTCAGCATGATGATTGGGTGTTAGGGAGGAATCCCATGGTTGTTGGAGTACTTTGTAGAAAATCATCATAGTAACAGGCTTCCTAGAAAACGCATAAAATGATGACTACATTGATGGACTAGATGGAATTCCATGGAAGTTGCATGCTTCATGTAGAGAACCATCACAGTAGAAGGCTTATTGAAGAAGCCATAAAATGATCACTATGGTGGTTAGGACTTCAGCTTTCCAAGCACGAGAATAAGAGTCAAGGAGAAAAGTGTGGCAGGAGTTTTTAACCATCTCACAAGTAGAAAATGGACTCAAATCCTACATCAAACCTAACCCAACGAAAATTTCTTTGGAAGAGTTTTCCAACGGTATGTGGAAGTCTAAAAATGGACTCCTAGATCAAATATATGGTCTACAGAAATCCAAGGATTAGAAGCCTTAAGAAGGATGAGATATCGGAACCCTGGAGATGAGCTCATCGAAACTTCGGGACATCGACCTATCAGATATCCAAATATCGGAACTTCTTATGGGAAGAACCTTTATAAGTTACAATATATGATAGTTCCGATATTACTAAAAAGCGCTAGGGAATGTTGAAGAAAATTAACAAAGGATCCTATTGCAAAACCAAGCTTTGACGGGCCCTCTTCTCTCCTCTGGTAGGACATGGTGGCATAAGATTGGCTATGAGAAGCTACAGTGGCATCTAACGTCAACATGACATGGAATTAAGATGTGACACATGGCACACAGTTTCAACATTATTGGGTGGCTTAATTTGCCAAATCTGGGTGACACATGCCACCACATGGAGTAATGGCGTCATATTGGAGGTCGACATATTGGATGATGAAGACATCATAACATAAGTGCATATGGTTTTTGGAAAAAATACGATGGAAGGGGCTTCTGGTATTGGGTTGACACTTGGTCATGAGAGTTCGAAGAACTAAGGGTGGAAAGAAGTTATCAACAGAAGTTTGGCCCTCGGTAGGAACCTAAAGGCCTTAGCACCCAAGGACTAAGCCATTGGTCACAGGTCCAGTCATATGAGAAGGGAAATACTCATGGAGATAAGCATCAAAGGAGTCGAGGATATCGGGACTGAGAAATATCATAATGTTTCAATTGTGAAAGTTACGATATTGAGGAGCTCTGATACAATGCTAAGCCCTAGTCACAACTGTTGGTCCTATGAGAATGTAACTAACTTAGTAACTCAAGGAATATGGAGCCAAGAATATTAGGGAGTACAACATTATAACTTTTCCGCTTTATAAAGTTTTGATATGACGTTTCTCAATGAAACAATACAACAATTTAAAGGGTGTATTTGCCAGCAACTGTGGAATTGAATGTAGGCTCAGGGGAGTTGATCGTTGCAATGGGCTAAAACTACAAAAGACTCTATGATAAGAAATCGAGGATGACATTTGTGGCATAGATGAATTTGGATGAATGAAGGAAGAAATCGGTTGTCTCATGTGCATGAATGGTTGTGATCAATGAGAATCAGAGTGGTCACCTCTGTGAACTATTAAGTCTTGTGGCATGATAAATGAGAATGGGCTCTCGAAGGAGTCTGCAGGTCACCTGAGAATTAATTTATTAGCATGGAGCTTTACAAAGTGAGACGATAAAGAACTACAAGGTCCATCTCTGATTTGGCACTGTGATAGGAAACTACCAGGAAATGTAACAATGATAAAGGAAGTCATTCCGAAGTACATTTGGGTAGCTAAAGTACAGGAAGTAGAGACTACCTTGCACAAAGTGCCTCAGTGAAACAAAATCATCGCTTGTAATTGAGGAGATGGGGAATTTGAGTAGACTTCAGTAGTGTTGTGTTGTGAGAGGTGTGTGGTGAGATAGAGTGGTAGAAGCACCAAGGAGTACACTATGTGATACAACAACAAGTGCAGCGAGAGTGATGTGTGGAGAATAGTGAGGGTAGTGCTGAAGAGCAGTCCAAAGAGGGCCCTTGAAAGTCGAGGAAAAATGCTGAGGAGATGGCGTTGTGAGCATTAATTGAATATATTTTGCATGAGATAGTAGAAGACATAGTGTAGAAGTTGAATATGCAAACAACCATTTTCATATTTTACTTGTAATATTGTATGCCCCTGTTCTCAGTTTTAAAATTGTATGAAATAGTAGAATGCTAAAAGAGCAGATTGGTGCTTGCACTCTAAAGAGGTTGGTGCCTCTTGGAAAGTTGGTTCTTTCTTACCAAAAGGGTTTGGTGCCTCAAGTGATTGGGCGCTCACAAAAAAATATATGTAATTAAGTGGGTGCTTAATTTACATCATAAACAAACAATAGATATGGTGGGTTTTTCCCTCTAGGTTTCCACTTGAAAAACACTGTGTCAAATTTTTGTGTTTTGCTTATGTGATTGTTGTATGATAATGTGTGTTTTAAATTCTTGATTTACTACTGTGGTGAATGAATTCTCTCACAAGTAAAAGAATATGAGAATGGGCTATAAGCATAATAGAAAAATAAAAAGATTTTCATAATTATTGATTCACCTTGCCCCCCCCTTAGAAATTTATTTTTTGAACAATTGGTATCAGAGCCACAGTTTCTTCAACAACAATCAAACCACTAGAAAGTAGATCTACAAGGAATTATGTCTAGGCAAGAGAATCAATAAGCTTACTAAACTAAAATACTAGTCTTTTATGGGACAAACTATGCCTTTTAGAAAGTAAGAATGGAAGTGTATCTTATGTCCCTGGGAGTAGATGTTTGGACTTCAGTACTAATAGACTACAATGTCTTTAATATTCCTCCCACTGATGCAGATGGTAAAAATTATATGGGAACAATGCTAAATCGAAGAATGTCATTCTCTTTGGCCTTAATCAATCATAACTTGTAAAATTTATGCACTGTAAGTATGATAAGGAGGTGTGGGTAAATCTTAATCAGAGTCATGAAGGAGATGACAAAGTCAAGTAGGCAAAACTTCAAACTTTTAAAATGAGGTTTGAGAGCTTGAGAATGAGAGAGAATAAAAGCATAGCAGAATACTTCCTCAGAGCTGATGAAGAAACTAATATGATTAGAGGACTTGGTGAAGAAGGAAGAAATGATTGTTTAGAAAATATTAAGATCTCTACCCATGAGATTTAATGCCAAAGTATAAGCTATTGAAGAAATGGTTAATTTAAAGGATGTCAAGATGGACTAGCTGCATGGTAATATCAGAGCCTAAGAGATGAGAGTAGGAACATAAAATTCTGAACCTAAGGAAGAAACATTCAAAGTACCCAGAAAGGCCAAGGAGCATAAAGATCATCAAGACTACTCCAGCTGTGAATCTGATTAGGATTTTGCTCAAATAGCCAGAAAAATGAAGCGTGACTTAAAAAAATATAAAGGAAAGTTTCCCTTTAAGTGTTTTGAATGTGGAAGAGTTGGACATTTCTCATCCACATTCCCTTATAATGAAAAAGCTAAAAAGGAAGAGGATTTGAAATTTGGAAACAAGTCTCAGACAGATCAGAAAAAAAATCTCTATAACAAAGAGGGATTCTACTCAAAAGAGGATATCTCAACATGAGAGTCATACAATGAAAACTCATCGGAGAATGATATAGATAAGTCTCTTCTGATGGCTTTTGAAACAAACTCCAATAAATAAGATAGTATGGACTTTGAAGAGGAAGAAGAAGAAGGAGTGGTTCACCTTGAAGGGGAACTCATCAGTTCCCTTGATGAGTTAAATAAAGAAAGGAGAAAAAATAAGTAGCTGAAGGAACAATTATAATATGCAGAGGAAGGTATGTAACAATGAGGAGTTTTCCTATAAAAAAGAAAATCTTGAGGAAGCTATCAAGAGAAAATATAGTCTAGTCCTTCTACTGGAATAAAAAGAAGGAACCTGTGAGAGACTAAAAGAGGAGAACAAGCATTTGAAACAGGAGCTGCTTAAGTTAAAAAGGGAAATGATCTCACATGCATGAAAAGATGATATTTTGTCTTTGAAAGTTAAACTAGATGAGGCTAAATGAAAAGAAGAGGTTCTTCAAGATCTGATCCAAGAATGGGAAGAGAACTGTCAGAGTCTTGAAGCATAGGTTGTCTCTTTGAGAATAGATCTTGAGAGAACAAATACCGAGAATGGTTTAGATGAAAAATTTGCTAAAGGGACAAGAAGACTAGATGAGATCGTGAGTAGTCAAAGGCCTTTAGGAATCAAAACCAGTTTGGGATACTCTAAGACACAATAATATTACATGGGGAAGATAAAATTTAGGTCCGTAGGATTTGAAGAACCACAAATACATAGGAAGAAGCACCATGAAATAATTAATTAAAGGAAAAGAGCAACAGGGCAAAGAGGAGATCATCAATGGAGAATGAACCAATCATCCATATGACCAACATATTTTCTTGCACAATCTTATAATTCTTCCAACAATAGGAATGCTTATTTGTTTTATGGTCACTATTATAAGTGTCATATTGTTGTACATAAAATTATTGATTGTATAAGGATCAAAGTTGAAAGAGATGAAAGTCCTAGATATAATATGCATTGGATTTCTTAATCTCAAAACTCTTCTCCTAGAAATCAGAATTTCTTCTCTCCCTTGCTAAGTGAAGTAGAATGCTTTAAACATAATAATTTTGGGCACAAATCTAGTGAGTGAAGATGTAGGTTTGAATACCTGTATAAGTCCCAAAATATTAGACAGTCAACTATCCAAAAGAAAAAGGGGAGCTGGAAATGAAAGACTAAAACACTCATGTAGTGTGGACTCACCTTATCATCTCATAATCACGAAAACAAATGGTATGTTGATAGTGGTTATTCCAAAAATATGACTAGGGACAAGAGAAAATTTATCTCAGTAAAATAAAAGGGCAGAGGACAATGTCACCTTTGGAAGCAATGCTCCAACTAGAATCAAGGTAAGAGGTAGTCTAAGTCTTGATAAAAAAATAGAAGCATAAAATGTGTTGTATGTGGAGGGTGTCAAGCACAATCTGTTTAGTGTTAGCCAAATGTGTGATAATGGCTATGATGTAACCTTTTGATCTAAAAAATGTGAGATCCACACCATGAAGAATGGAAATTTTATAGGAAAATAAATTAGAACCCACAATAATGTATATGTGTTTGAAAATTCCACGGTTAACTATTATTTAAGAAAAATAAGTGAAGCACAGTTGTGGCACAAGAGGCTTAGGCATATGAATTTTGATAGTTTGATAAAAGTAAGCAATATGGAAGTCGTGAGAGGACTAGCAAGACTGTCAAGGCCTAATAACTCAATCTACAAGTCATGTCAATTTGGAAAACATACAAGGACTCATTTCAAGTCAAAAGAGTTCTCCTCATCCAAACCTCTGAAGCTCATTCACATAGATATTTATGACCCAACTAGATAAAAAACTTGAAAAGAACAGGAGTATTTCATGTTGTTCATTGATGATATCACTAGGACCACTTGGATTGTTCTCTTAAAAGAAAAATAAGAATTATTCAACATTTCAGGAAGTTTAAAGCTCAAGTAGAAAATGATAAAGACTTAAAGGTAAAAAGCTTAATATCAGAAAGAGGAGGAGAGACCACTTCAAGAGAATTTGAGGAATTCTATGAAGAGCACAACATCAGGAGGCAATACTCAGTGGATCAAACTCCACAAAAAAGTGGAGTAGTAGAGAGAAAGAACAGAACAATCCAAGAAATGGCCAAAGAAATGTTCGATGAAGCAGGTGTGTCTCACAATTTCTGTGGAGAAGCAACCCATGCAGTAGTGTATCTATCAAACAGAAATAAACTCAGGCTTAATAGTAATAGAACTCCCTATGAGTCATGGAAGGGAAGACTTGCATCAATTAAAAACCTCAAGGTGTTTGGAAGCAAGTGCTTCATCAAAATGAATGATAAGAATCCTAAAAAGTTTCATTCACGTGTTGACAAAGGGATATTTCTCTAGTACCTTGCTCAAAACAAAGGATATAAGTGTTACAACAAGTGGAAAAAGAAGATTGAGGATTGCATTGACGTGATAGTAGATGAAGTAGGTTCACAACTTGAGCCTTGTAAAAGAAATAAGAACTTAGATGATGAAGAAAGTTCATATATGAGGTCAACAGGTCTAGAGGAAACAGATTTAGACAATGAAGGTGAGGAATCATGCACAACTTCAAGACCAAAGACACCCTCTACGTATGTAAAAAAGGAACATCCTATGAGTCAGATACTTGGAGATCAAAGACATGGTGTCCAAACCAGGTTGAAACTTGTTGGCAGTACAATTCATGTGAATTTGGCTCTGTTATCATAGATAGAACCCATGAGCCTTTGTCAAGAAAGTGAATACAAGTTCTGGGTGAAATCTATAAATGAAGAACTTGCTCAAATTGAAAAGAATGACACCTGGGAGCTCATTTCAAGGCCTAGAGAGAAACATGTTATTTGAACCAAATGGGTTTTCAAGAACAAACTAAATGAACAGGGTCAAGTAATTAGGAACAAAACTTGATTTGTCTATAAAGGGTATGCCCACATAGAAGGGGTATATTTCGAATAAACCTTCACACCAGTAGCTTGACTAGAATCTATCAAGATCTTTCTTACTCTTTCCATCCATAAGAATATCAACGTATATCAAATGGACATGAATCTGCATTTCTCAATGGATATTTAGAAGAAGAAGTTAACGTTTAGCAGTTAGAAGGATTTCTACTCACCCTAGGTGAAGGGTTCATATGAAATTGAAGAAGCTTGTGTATGAAATAAAATAGGTTCTCAGAGCCTGGCATAAATGGTTGGATAAATAGCTTCAAAAACAAAGGTTTAAGAAAGGCACAGTTGATAGTAACCTATATGTAAAGTCTAAAGACGACCATCTACTCATTGTAGTTTTGTATGTGGATGTTTGTAGCGTAATGGAACAATTAGGCCATTAATTTACAAAATATATGCAAATAGAATTTGAAATATCCATTATCCGAGAGGTATCCTTCTTACTGAGTTTGCAAATTGCTCAGTCTCCACAAAGAGTGTTTATATCTTAATCTAAATATCTCAAGGAAACCTTGAAGAACTTTGGTCTAGAAAATTGCAAACCAGTAAGCATGCCTATGACTATAGGCTACAAGTTGTGCAGATAATATGGAACATTGCTGGTAAATTAGACTGAATACAAATCAATGATAGGAAGCTTATTGTATTTAACATATTCAAGGCCAGACATCATGTAAGTAGTGGGGCTTGTGGCCATATTTCAGGCTTTCCCGTGTGAGAGTCATGTTGTTGCTATCAAGAGGATTTTCAAATATCTTCAAGGAACATTAGAGTATATACGGTGGTACGCTAAGAGCGAAGAATTCAAGTTGAAGGCCAAAATGGATACAGATTGGGTTGGAGGAATTAATGACAAGAATAATACTTCTGGTGCAACTTTCTTCCTAGGAAAATGCTTGGTGTCATGGGTCAACAACAAATAGTCCTCCATTTCATTGTCGACTGCTGAAGTAGAGTATATTGTTGTGGCTACCTGTTATATGTGTATTTTATGGATGAAGAAAAATTTCAAAGATATTCAGGTAGAGCTAATTGATCCCATTATAATAGTGTGTGAGAACACAAGTTCCATCAACATCTCCAAAAATACAATCATGCATTCGAAGACTCAGTATATTCCTATCAAGTTCCATTTCTTGAGGGGATAGGTTACAACCAGAACTGATAGACTTGAATATGTGGCCACTAAAGAGAAATTTATTGATATTTTTACCAAGCCACTTGCAAGAGAAGCATTTGAATATCTCTGGCAGTAGATAGGAGTTGTGAAACGTCCCTCCAAATGCTTGATTTTTGTAGGTGGTGGAAGCTACTCAGCATGTGGAACTCATGGGAGAGTAGGCTGCAATGGTTCAAGGGGAGTATTATTTGTAGTCGTTTAAGAATTATTCTTTTCCATTGATGTCAAAGGGCGAGAATATTAGCATCAAAGTAGACCATTCCTACCCTGAGGGGGAGCTTATGGTGTTGCCATCAATGCCAAAGGGGGAGATTTTTGGCCAATTTGTGGTGTATGGGTGGCTGTGTTAGTGTTGAAATTGATGTCGAAAAGGGTCAGCATGATTATTGGGTATTCAGGAGGAATCCCATAATTGTTGGAGTAATTTGTAAAAAATCATCATACTAGCAGCCTTACTGGAAAATCCATAAAATGATGACTACAACAATGGACTAGAACAAATTCCATGTAAGCTATAGGCTTCAAGTAGAGAATTATCACAGTAGAAGGCTTACCAAAGAAGCCTTAAAATGATCACTATAGTGGTTGGGATTTCACCTTTCTAAGCACAAGGAGAAGAGTCAAGGATAAAAGTGTGGCAAAGAGTTTTCCACCATGGCACAGGTAGAAAATGGACTTAAAGCCTACATCATACCCTATCCAATGAAAAGTTCTCTGGAAGAGTATACAAAAATCTAAAAATGGACTCCTGGATCAAAAGATATGGTTTGCCGAAGTCTAGGGGTTTGAAACCTTAAGAAGGATGAGACATCAGAACCCCATAAATCAACTCATTAGAACATCGGGACATCGACATATTGGATGTCAAAATATTAGAACTTCTTAAGAGAGGAACCTTTAGAAGTTACAATATCTAATAGTTCTGATAATATTGAAAAGTTTCGAGGAATGTCAAAGAAAATTAATGAAGGATCCTATTGCAAAACCAAGGTTTTATGGGCCCTCTTCTGTCTCCTCTGGTAGGACACATGGCGACATAATATTGGCTTCGAGAAGCTACAGTGGGATCTAACGTCAGCATGACGTGGTAGTAAGACAAAACACATGGTAGGCAACTTCAACATTATTGGATGGCTTAATGGGCCAAATCTAGGTGACATGTGTCACCACTATGTGTTAGGACTCCAATATGTATCATTTTGTTATATACTTTCATATCATTTTACTCTCAAAACCATAAGCTCCAATGTCTTTTTCATTCACTATATCCTAAGGTATATGGAAACCTTCTCTTTATTATATGATTAATCTGTCTTACATTTAATTCCATAATACTCTTATATTTTATCAATTATTGAAGTGCATTGTTGCTAACACAAGTCAAAGATCGCAGATAATATATGCCTTATTGGGAATGAGCGGTCGTTGCTGAAACAGCTGAACTTCATTGCTGAAACAGTCAACTCCGTTGCTGAAACAGCTGTCCCGTTGCTGCAACAGCCAACGCAGTTGCTGAAACAACCGTCAAAGCACGCAACTCCCGCTATGCGTTTTGCGATTCTGGAAGAACTTTTTGTGGATAATAGCAGCAGCCAGAAGATACGGTTACCTGAATCATCTTGAAGATAGCATCTCTGTTGTCTCGGTTGTAACAGTATCTCTTTTTAAGAAAGAACAGAATAGTTTTGTTTAGAACAGAATCGAGATCTCCGTTCTTGTGTAAAATTGTAAATGATGCCTCCTCTTTAAAAAGAGGAGACATCATCATTAGAGGGGATCGATCAAATTGTAATTTTTGAGAACAGCATCGTGTGAGACAGGAGCTAGTCTCCTCTTTTGTATGTACCAGTTTTCTAGACAGATGAATAAAGACCTGTTTTGAGCATTCCAGTTTAATTCTTTCTCTTGGGGAATCTTGTGAGAAGGAAAGGGCCCGCCTTCCTCACAAGATTCACCCCTTCATTCCTGTAGTTGTTCATTTCTTATGTATTTGCGTTGTGTTTGGTTCTGTTGCTGAAACACTAGTTACATGGTTTGTGATACTCTGTTTCTTAGCGCTACATGTATTGATTGCACGAGTGGATGATGAGAGCATGTGCTGAAGATCCCGGTACAGAGGGATAGGGTCTTGCTCCATTGATTTCTTTCTTTTACTTGCAGTGTGATTAGTGCCAGGCAGCAGGTGCTGAAGTTCCCACCAAGGAATAGGGTCCTGTTCCTGCTATAGTTGAATGATTTCTTTCTTTATACATTTATTTTCCTTTTGCTGTAACAGAGAAATCGTGTCTGCTATAAGTTAATTGACTTCAGCTTTAATTAAGTAGACTGTAAATTGATAGATTACTGAATTTAACAATTGTGTGTGATTTTCTTTTACTACAACATTGAACTGCTTTTGAAATTGAGCACATACAGTGCGCTATTACCTTTGGAATAAAAAGACCTTCTCGGGTTGACAATTTATGTGGAGCTCGAATTGTGAAAACAATTAAAGCGACCAACATTTTGGCGCCGTTGCCGGGGAAGGTAATTATAGATTTCAAAAAGCATTTATCTATTTTTTTCTAATGTGCAGATTGTATGAGAGGACGAGGAAACCAGAAGAAAAATAACCGCGCAGGTGGCAAGGGCTGGGGAGGACGAAAAACGTTTATTGACGAAATTGTATCAAAGGCTGAATCATCACAAAGACTGAGTTCTCGGAAGTCAAAATTTCAGCGTTCCCCTCAGTCAGATTACAGAACAGAAGAAGTTGTGGGTCCTGAACATACAGAAGAAGTTGTGGGTCCTGAAAATACAGAAGAATCAGCAGGCAGCGCTGAAGAGTCAGAGGAAAGTAACAGAATAGAAGAACATATCGAGGAGATAGTAGAAAGCGTTGGACGACCGGTAGGAAATATTGAAGAACCAATAGAGGATTCTGACGATCGAGAAAGTGCAGTAGGAGGACCAACAATGGAAGACAACAATGATAATCTCCTCTTTGGAGGAGGACGTATAGGTCCTGAAGAAGAAAGAAGGGATGAAAATTCTCTTTCTACCTTGGGATTTCCCATCAGTGATCTTCCTGCAGGAACAATGAAAAATATCCCATTGTCTGCCCTACCTAACTTTCATGGTTTATCTACTGAGGATCCTGACGAGTTTCTTTTTGAATTTGATATTTTATGCAGAAGCTATGATTATGTTACTAATGCTCAAAAGTTGAAACTGTTTCCAGCCACCTTAAAAGGAAATGCCTTGAGATGGTTCATGAGCCTTGGGAGCCAGGTAATCACAACATGGGAGCAAATGAAACAAAAATTTCTGCTTAAATATCAGGACTACTGCCGGACAAGAGAGAAGAAGGATGAATTATTCAATATGGCACAAAAATCGGATGAAAGCTTGGAGGACTACATCGAAAGATTGCAATACAACATACAAAGATCCGATCATCCAGATATAAGTAAGGAAATTCGTAAAACAATATTACTTAGAGGGTTAAGGGATGATTGTTTAAATATGTTAAATATGCTTGCTAAGGGAGACATATCTAAAGAATCATATGATGAGATTTGTGAACTTGCTAAAAGATGTTCTAGGGGAGCTGCAAGAAACAGAATAAGAGATTCCACCTATTCAAGGGTACAGAAATCAGCCAATGGAGGAGCAACAAGAGCAGAGATAGGTAATTTGCTTGAAGAATTTAAAACCGAAATGCTAAGTTCTTTTGCTTCGCAGATTGACACTTTGCAGGTTAAGAAGAAGCAGGCTGAGGCAGAAGCAACTCTGGCTGTCTACTGCCCGAAATGTAGAGATAAACATCCACTAAGGGAGTGCCCAAGAGAAAAATTACCAGTTTGCACCCTTTGTGAGAAAGATCATGAGACAGAACAATGTCCATCTCTACCGGGGATAAAAGCAGCGATGCAGCCAACGGAGGAAGAAGCTGAAGCCGTCTACCTGCTAACTCAAAGAAGACAATGGCCATCTAAAGGGCAAGGTACGAATTCTGGTATGCCATTTAATCGTTGGAATAATCATTCAGCTTTTGGCCAAACAAGCTACCCCTCCTTCAACCAAATGCAATATCCACTTTTCAATCAAATGAGCTTCCCACCCATGCAAATGCAAAACCCTCCCTTTGTTGATCCTTCAATGTGGACTCCTTGGCCTCCACAGCAACCACCTCCTTTCAATCCTTGGAACCTAAGTTGGAATAATCAATCATTTCCATACCCAAATCAGATGCCTCAATTCCAACAATCACTCTCTCTGCCATCAAATGCCCCACCAAACAACCAAATGAGACCCCAACTACCCGCGCAACCAAATCCTAACCCCAACAATAAAGCTGTGCAAGTTATTGAAATTCAGAATCAGTCTATATCCCCTACTATGCAATGTAATGATATTCATTTGAGATCTGGAAGAGTAGTAGAGCCTATTATTGATGATATAACTGATTCAGATAAAAATGAAACCGAAAAGCAAAAAGAAGCTCAACCACCTTCTAACAAAAATACTGAATCAACAGAACCTCCATTCCCCGAGCGTTTGGTTTTAACCAAAACAACTGAAACTCCTGCTTTTAATTTTATGGGGGAATTGCAAAATTTGTATATTAAGATTCCACTTTTACAAGCATTAAAAGATGTACCAATTTATGCCAAAACATTAAGGGATATTTGTGTGAAGAAACCTGGTAGGAAAACCAAGGATCCCCTTACAGTACATGTGATGGGAGACTTGTCTGCATTAATGTCGGGAAAAACCCCTCCTGTAAAATACGGTGATCCTGGCCATCCTACTGTTACAGTTCAGATTGGTAAAGCAGTAATCCCCCGGGTTTTGGTAGATTTAGGTGCAGCAATTAATATAATGACTCTGGAAACTTCACAATTGCTACAGCTGAATAACACAATCAGAGAAACACCCACCATTTTAGAGTTAGCTGACCGTTCCACAATTAAACCAGAAGGGGTTGTCGAAGACCTGCTCATTTCAGTTGAATCCTGGAAATATCCAGCTGATTTTGTTGTATTGCAAACCAAAACAAAGCTGGGGGGACATCCCTTAATTCTAGGAAGGCCATGGTTGGCCACAGCTGATGCATTTATAAGTTGCAGATCTGGTTCAATGACAATTTCTAATGGTTATGAAACAAAACAGTTAACTCTTTATCCTCACGCTACGCCAGTAGTTAATAATGAAGATTCTTTATGGATGGATTATGATGATAATGCTGTTCAGCCGATTCTAACTATAGGACAAGCTTTAACTCTTAAGGACAATACAGAAGATGAAATAATCAATAATTTTATTTGTGAACCTTCTTCTGTTATTGCTGAAACACACAACCAATTGACTGCAATTTTCGAAACTGATATGCAAGAAAAGATTGAACCTGAAGATTCATCTCAAACTTTAAACACGATCCCATCTAAGAGCGTAACAGTTGAGATTGAGCCCGGTAAGACATTAAACATAAATCCTGATTTAACAGACACTGAAACAGAGCAGCTAATGAAGCTATTACACAAATATAAGGAGGCATTTGCCTGGGATTACACGGACATGAAAGGTATTTCTTCTGAATTATGTACTCATAGAATTTACATTAAAGAAGGATGCCGACCTGTTTGTCAACCCCAAAGACGGATGAATCCTAATTTACGAGAAATTGTTAAAGAAGAACTTCAAAAATTGCTTAATGCAGGGTTTATATACCCCATATCTGACAGTGAATGGGTTTCCCCGTTAGTAATTGTTCCTAAGAAAAACGGGAAATGGAGGGTATGTGTTGACTATAGAGCTTTAAACAAAGCTACCCAAAAGGATCACTTTCCCTTACCGTTCATTGATCAGGTGTTGGACAGTCTTGCAGGGAAGAAATTCTTCTCTTTTCTAGACGGATTCAGTGGTTATAATCAGATAAAAATTGCGCCCCAGGATCAAGACAAAACCACTTTCACCAGCCCTTGGGGAACTTTCGCCTATAGAGTTCTCCCATTTGGATTATGCAATGCACCAGCAACCTTTCAAAGAGCTGTTATAGGAATTTTCTCAGATATGCTGAATGACTGTATGGAAATATTTATGGATGATTTTACCCCCTATGGTGTGTCTTTTGAAGAGGGATTACAAAACCTTGAGAAAGTACTAGAAAGATGTATTCAAGCTCACCTTTCCTTAAGTACAGAAAAATGTCACATGATGATGAGTGAGGGAATAGTGCTTGGACATTTTATTTCAGCTCTAGGTATTCAGGTAGATCCATCTAAAATATTAGTCATTCAGAATCTTCCTATTCCTAAAACTCAAACTGATGTGAGAAGTTTTTTAGGACATGCTGGTTATTATAGGAGATTTATTAAAGATTTCTCTAAAATAGCTTCTCCATTGTTTGTATTGCTTATGAAAAATGCTGAATTCAAGTGGAATAGTCTTTGTCAAAAAGCTTTTGAAGAACTGAAGCAGCAGCTGTCTACTGCTCCTATTTTGAGGGGGCCTGACTGGAATCTTCCATTTCACATATCTTCTGATGCTTCAGACAGTGCTATTGGAGCAGTCCTGGGACAAGAGGAAAATCATCTTCCTTATGCTATATACTTTATCAGTAAGAACATGACCTCTGCTGAGCTTAACTATACAGTTACCGAGAAAGAGTTCCTTGCAGTAATCTATGCCATTAATAAATTCAGACACTATATTACTGGTTATCCTACGTTTGTGCACACTGATCATTCAGCTATTAAATACTTAATGAACAAATCTGTCACAAATGCTAGAGTTACCAGATGGCTATTACTATTGCAGGAATTTGATATTACAATTATAGATCGGCCTGGTAAAGAAAATGTGGTGGCTGACTTTCTTTCACGGTTAAAAACTGATAATAATATTCCAGTAGATGATAGTTTTCCTGACGAATATTTGTTTGCAGTTTCTGCTCATTCCCCATGGTATGCAGATATTGCTAACTACTTGGTTGCAGGAAAACTACCAGCACACCTGTCATACAGGGAAAAAAGAAGAATTGTTCAACAAAGTGCCAGGTATAGCTGGATCAGCGGATGTCTCTTCTATACTGGGCTTGATCAGGAGATTCGAAGATGCATTAGAGAAGATGAAGTGTATGACATACTCAAAGCTTGTCATGATGGTCCTTGCGGAGGCCATTTTGCTGATAAAAGAACAGCGCATAAAATTCTGAGGATGGGCTACTATTGGCCCTCATTATTCAGAGATGCAAAGAAGTATGTAAGAGCTTGTGATAGCTGCCAGAGAATGGGTCAACCCAATCATAGAGACCAAATGCCACTAAACCCCCAGGTAGTTTCTGAACCATTTGAAAGATGGGCCTTGGACTTCATAGGACCCATTAACCCTCCATCCAATCAAAGAACCTATATATTAGTCTGCACAGACTATATGACTAAGTGGGTGGAAGCCAAAGCACTTATTAGAGCCAATGAAGAGGCTGTTTTGTCTTTCTTGTTTGAAGATATTTTCACTAGATTTGGAATCCCCAGAGAGCTAGTTACTGATGGAGGACCTCCATTCAATTCTCATGGTTTCAAATCTACTCTCCACAAATATCATATTCAACATAGAATGACCACACCATACCACCCCCAGGCCAATGGGCAGGTGGAAAGCACAAACAAAGTTTTAGAGGCCATTCTAACTAAAACAGTCAAGGACAACCGAAAGGATTGGTCCCAAAGGCTCCCTGAGGCATTATGGGCTTACAGGACTACTTGGAGAAACACTACCGGTTTTTCTCCCTATGAATTGGTTTACGGTAAAAATGCTATTTTTCCTGTGGAATTTGAAATTAAAACTTTAAAGACTGCCTTAGCTGTTAATCTTGATTTGAATGATGTGCAGACAGCTAGATTGCAGCAACTTTTGGAGTTGGATGAAAAGAGATTGGATGCCATTCACCAAACAAACATGATTCAACAACAAAGAATGAAATGGCATGACAAAATTATCAAACACAAGCAGTTCCAAAAAGGTAATTGGGCCTTGCTGTATGATTCTCGGTTTGAAAATTTTCAGGGAAAGCTACGTACACGTTGGCTTGGACCATATGAAGTAGAAGATGTCTTTCCAAACGGAACGGTAAGACTTGTAACAATTGATGATGCTAAAACACCTCTACTAGTCAATGGCCATAGGCTCCGTTTATATGAACGCCCTGTTTCTAAAGAAGATTTCAAGACTGCTTGCATGACTGATATTCATTATCTTTTTCCAGGGGAGTCTTCTGCTCCTCACAGCACTTAATTTTCTGCACTATATTTTTTTTAGTAGTAGATTAGATTTAGCACTAATAATCCCTGTCAAGGATTGGCATATTACAATTGAATTTTGCAGATTCTGGAAAGGCAATAAGGAGGACAGATTCATCCTGAGAAGATCTGGAGTTTTAAATCAAGAAGCTCTTCCATTCATTTTACCCCTTTTTCCTAAAAAGGCAATATTCCCCCATACCCACATTATTTCTATCACTCCCACCACTCCTGAAACATCCTCCTTCAGTCAGTATTTTCCACTCCTTACTGCTGAAATAATCCCTTACCATTCACAGACCTAAGTCAGTTATCCCAATTCTCTGATTTTTCCCGTTGCTGAAACACCTGTTTTAGCAACGTAACACCAGAGTTTTCCCGTTGCTGAAACACCTGTTTCAGCAACGTAACACCAGATTTTTCCCGTGCTAAAACACCAGATTTTTCCCGTTGCTGAAACACCTGTTTCAGCAACATATCATTGATTCCACTCGTTGCTGAAACACCTGGTTTAGCAATACATGATCAATTTCTCCGGTTGCTGAAACACTTACCTCAGCAATGCATTGTTCATTTTTCAGTTGCTTAAATAACAGTTTCAGCAATTGATTATCATCAAAGTAATATCCCTTCTGGTTCTTACAGAAGCTTTCTGGTTCTTCACAATACTCCTGGTGAAAATTATTTGTCATATGCCAGACTCAGTTACACCTTCAATCCACAGACCCTTCCATGATCACGCAAGGCTATTGCAACCGACACTTCGAATTATTAATTAAAGGTAAAGTATAAGGTATATGGTTTTATGTAATTCAGTTAAATCATATTAAAGGAGAGGATTTCATTTCATAATGATTGCATATCTCCCCACGTCCAATCATAATTATACCATACGTAAGGGGGGGAATTCCAAAAATGGAATGATTATTTCGCATGCACCAACCTGCCGCCTGTTATCGTATCCATTTTTGCCGTCATTTAGACTTCGCAGCCATTGTTGCAACAACTAAGTCTGATCAGGGTCTGAGAATACTGAATTGTGCCTCTGCGGAAAAACTCAGAGCTTTAGCCATGGGAAAGGCGGCCATTAGAAGTGAGCCCGGCTCCATAAGTCTTCTACAGTTCTTTCCGGAAGCATATCAGATCTTCCAACAAGCAGGGTGGACAGCATATTTTGAAAGGTTGGGAGATTTTAACGCAGAAGAAGTATTAGAATTCGCACAGAACTTTGAAGGCAATTTCTCAGTGGTCCGGGGGGTTCGCATTTCAGTGACAGAGGATGACATAGTTCAGGTATCAGGGTTGCCAGCTGAGGGCATTCGCTGGTTCAGCAGGAAGACGGTCGTTCTTAACGCCCAACAAGACTTTTTGCGCCCGGACGAGCAAGTGGAATCTAGAGGCCGCGGGGTCAGTCTGCATTCACTTCCTCAACCATGGCCATCAGTGGCAGAATTCGTCAAACACTACCTCACATGCGAAGGGCGTTATCAGGTAGTGTACAACCACGACTTTGTTCTGCTGAATCATTTGAGAAATGGAAGATTGGTTAATATCCCTTATTATCTGCTTGGTTGTATTAAGAACATGTCGTATTATTGTAAGCAAGCCAAAACTCCCATGACATCCCTTACCCACCATCGCTTATGTCAGCTGCTAATACAGAGGGGTTTTGCTCAGCAAAATCCTCCTCTGCAGGCCCTACCTGAAATTCCTTCGCAGGCCCCACCTGAAGTCCCTTTGCAAACCCCACCCGAAACTCCTCAACAAGAGAAAACGTCCCAATTGTCTGAAAATCCTCATGAAGAACAACAGGAGGAAATCCTGAATTCTCCCGTCAACCCAACCCCGAGCTCGCCACAGTTAGCAGAGCTAACACCCTCTATTATTCCTGTCCCTAGTGACGACTCTCCAACACCCCCTTCTTCACCCATCAAGAAAAAAAGGAAAACCCCAGCAGTCACAAGTTCCAAACCACGGACAAGGTCCACATCCCAAATTCCTACCTCTCCGCAAAACCCTGTCCTGAAGAAAAAGCACTCCCATTCAAGAAAAAGGAAAGGCAGCGATTTTGCTGCCTTCCTACCAAAAAGAAAGAGGACAAAGACTGTTGAGGCAGAATCTACCTCCATTTTCCCTAACCCTGCCACTATTGTATTGAAACCCTTATCCCCATCCCGAACTCCTCAGCCGGCTTCATCCGAGGACACAGTCCCACAAAAATCAGTACCTCGGGATAATACGACAATGATTCTGGATCAAGAAGTGACTGCTCCACAAGAACCAGTCACTTGCCCCGCGACTGTAACACAAGAACCAGTCACTAAGGAAGAAGAATACACCAAGCAGGTTGATGAGGGGAAACGCCCAGTGACTGTCCCACAAGAACCAGTCACTGAAGCAGAGGAATTTACAGAGCAGGTTGTTAGTGAAGAATGTCCAGTGACTGCCCCACAAGAACCAGTCACTGAAACAGAGGAATTTACGGAGCAGGTTGTTAGTGAAGAATGTCCAGTGACTGCCCCACAAGAACCAGTCACTGAAGCAGAGGAATTTACGGAGCAGATTGTTAGTGAAGAATGTCCAGTGACTGTCCCACAAGAACCAGTCACTAAGGCAGAAGAATTCACAGAGCAGATCAATACTGAAGAATGCCCAGTGACTGTTCCACAAGAACCAGTCACTAAGTCACAAGAACACAACAAGCAAGATGATAGTCGGAAATGCCCAGAGATTCAAATGTCAGAACTAGTAGCTGAGGAACAAGGATTCATTCCTGACAGAGCACGAGGACTATTTACTGTGGTATCAGAACTAGTTTCTGACAAACAAGAATCCATTCCTGGCATAATGGATGAAACACCAGAGGCACCCATTGTGGTGCAGCAACCAGCCACCACTATGCACCACCAAAATATTCCAGCAGAAACAACTAGCATACAAGGCCCACATACAATGGCATCCCTACTACAGGAAAATGAATTCCTGAAGACTGAAATAGAAGCCTACAAAGCTGAGTTAGCCATGGCTCGAGAAGCTTTTGAAAAAGAACTCAATCTCCATACATTAGCACAAGTAGCCTCAATGCAGAACAGGGAAACATGTATAGAATATATGTGCAAAGAGTGTGGCATTATTTATCAGAATGCAGGCTATAAAATAGTTGAAATTTCACTCCCTGAGACAATTATGACAAAGGAAACACAGGAGGAATGCCCCACTGCTCCACAAGAACCAGTGGGACCTCCTGCGGTGCAAGAAGAAGAAGAAGAAACCGAACAAGAGATATCTCATCCCTTGGGGACAGATGCAGCAATCCCGGCAGAAGAAACACTGCCAGAGCACACCACTATTGATTTAGATATTCCAGAAGAAGCAACATTGCCAGAACACATGATTACTGATTCAGATATTCCAGCTGAGGAAACATCACCAGAGCATACTACTACTGAAACAGCTGTTTCGACAGAAGAGACATTGCCTCAGCACACTACTGGTGCAAGTATTCCAACAGAAGAAATAATGCCTCAGTGCATTTCTTCTGAGGCAGCCACACAAACAGAGGAAATAGCGCCCAAGCCTACTACTTCTGTTAAAAAGACACAGACTCGGCCATGGGACCCATTGGAACAATTCAACAGATGGAAGAAGGAACATGCCGAGAACCAGGATATAATATTACAACAGCATAAGTTGCAATGGCAAAACTTTGTATACACTAACTGGGAGAATTTGGAACAATTACTGCAAGAGCACAGGGAATATAAGAAGGAAGCCAGACGGTCTAAGGAACGGATAGCCCTGATATTTTCATTGGTGCGAAAGTTGATGGTTACACGGAAACCTTCTGTAAACTATGCTCTTTTTCTTGCTGAACGATTAGCTTACTTTCAAATTAAATCAATTGCACATGGTAGACCACATGAAGTACTGACTTCAGAAAAATTTGTTGAGACCTTCAAGGAGGCCCCTGAAAGCGACCAGCATCTGCTGTGCGAACTCTACTTGCATAATGAAGCCATGCCTGAAGAAAGAAGAGTTAATCTTACTCCAATTGCAGGAGATATACAAATAAGGGCATTCGCTTCATTCTTGTCTAATCAGCTCACTTGGCAGACTGCGTTCAATACAAGCAGTCATAATGAGGAGAATAAACTCCTGTGGATTAGGCCAGAGCCGGTAAGCCCAGCCATGTTCATAGCACAGTACTATGAATACTTGCAGAAGCCAGGTATGAGCGAGCACATAGAACAATTACAGGCTTCCATCCTTTTTAATTGTCAAGAGCATATTCGACTGAAGGGTCCTGCTGCACTGAAGGCCAATGATCTCTTTTGGCAGCAATCAGATAAGGAAAGACAGGATTATCATCCTCTTAACCCTCTCAATTTTCACGCTGCATTGTATAGAGTCCCTAAGTATGTCAATTGCATTCAGCATTGCGGAGTCAACTGGATTGGGTATCATTTCCGTTTTCCCATCTTATGGCTGCCGTCAGAGAAATATCAAAATCATTACCTGTTGACTGACGAAGAGGAAGCCTCGGCATGGCAACGGTTACAGCTCAACAACGGATTCCGAGCTCCTACAGACGCCACTTTCTCCAGCTACTGCTTGAGTAATCTGCATTGCCAGTCCCAGTACTCAGACTCTGATTCAGACGAAGGGGTTGCCTGAGGACATGCAACATTTTTAGCTGGGGGGGATGTTAGGACTCCAATATGTATCATTTTGTTATATACTTTCATATCATTTTACTCTCAAAACCATAAGCTCCAATGTCTTTTTCATTCACTATATCCTAAGGTATATGGAAACCTTCTCTTTATTATATGATTAATCTGTCTTACATTTAATTCCATAATACTCTTATATTTTATCAATTATTGAAGTGCATTGTTGCTAACACAAGTCAAAGATCGCAGATAATATATGCCTTATTGGGAATGAGCGGTCGTTGCTGAAACAGCTGAACTTCATTGCTGAAACAGTCAACTCCGTTGCTGAAACAGCTGTCCCGTTGCTGCAACAGCCAACGCAGTTGCTGAAACAACCGTCAAAGCACGCAACTCCCGCTATGCGTTTTGCGATTCTGGAAGAACTTTTTGTGGATAATAGCAGCAGCCAGAAGATACGGTTACCTGAATCATCTTGAAGATAGCATCTCTGTTGTCTCGGTTGTAACAGTATCTCTTTTTAAGAAAGAACAGAATAGTTTTGTTTAGAACAGAATCGAGATCTCCGTTCTTGTGTAAAATTGTAAATGATGCCTCCTCTTTAAAAAGAGGAGACATCATCATTAGAGGGGATCGATCAAATTGTAATTTTTGAGAACAGCATCGTGTGAGACAGGAGCTAGTCTCCTCTTTTGTATGTACCAGTTTTCTAGACAGATGAATAAAGACCTGTTTTGAGCATTCCAGTTTAATTCTTTCTCTTGGGGAATCTTGTGAGAAGGAAAGGGCCCGCCTTCCTCACAAGATTCACCCCTTCATTCCTGTAGTTGTTCATTTCTTATGTATTTGCGTTGTGTTTGGTTCTGTTGCTGAAACACTAGTTACATGGTTTGTGATACTCTGTTTCTTAGCGCTACATGTATTGATTGCACGAGTGGATGATGAGAGCATGTGCTGAAGATCCCGGTACAGAGGGATAGGGTCTTGCTCCATTGATTGCTTTCTTTTACTTGCAGTGTGATTAGTGCCAGGCAGCAGGTGCTGAAGTTCCCACCAAGGAATAGGGTCCTGTTCCTGCTATAGTTGAATGATTTCTTTCTTTATACATTTATTTTCCTTTTGCTGTAACAGAGAAATCGTGTCTGCTATAAGTTAATTGACTTCAGCTTTAATTAAGTAGACTGTAAATTGATAGATTACTGAATTTAACAATTGTGTGTGATTTTCTTTTACTACAACATTGAACTGCTTTTGAAATTGAGCACATACAGTGCGCTATTACCTTTGGAATAAAAAGACCTTCTCGGGTTGACAATTTATGTGGAGCTCGAATTGTGAAAACAATTAAAGCGACCAACACTATGGAGTCTCCATGTGGAGTAATGACATCATTTCAGAGGTCAACATATCAGAGGATGAAGACGTCATAATTTTAGTGCAAATGGCTTTTGGAAAAGTTACGATTGAAGGGGCTTCCGATATTGGGTTGACACTTGGTCATGAGAGTTCAAAGAACCAAGGGTGAAAAGTAGTTATCAAAGGAAGTTTGGCCCTCAGTAGCATCATAAAGGCCTTAGTATCCAAGTGTTAAGCCACTGATCACATGTCCAGTCATATGAGAAGGAAAATTCTCAAGGAGCTAAGCATCAAAGGAGCTGAGGATATTGAGACTTAGAAATATAGTTACATTTCAAATGTGAAAGCTATGATACTGAGGAGCTCTGCTATAATGCTAAGCCCTGGTCACAGCTCTTGCTCCTATGAGAAAGAAGCTTCCATAGGAGTTGAATGAAGAAGGAGCCAAGGATATCATGGAGTAAAACATCATAACATTCCACCTTTGTAAAGTTACGATATGGCGTTTATTTGATGAACCCGTACATTGAGTTAAAGGGTGTATGGGTCAGGATTTGTGGAATTGAATCTAGGATTAGGGGAGTTGATCATTGAAATGGGCTAAACCTACATTACACTTTGTAACAAGGACTCCAAGACAAAATTTGGGGCAGATACAAATTTTGGTGAATGAAGGAAGTAATCGGTTGCTTCGTGTGCATGAATGGTTGTGATAAACGAGAATCAAAGTGGTCACCTCTGTGAACTATCAAGTTCTATGGAGCGATAACTGAGAATGGGCTCTAGGAGGAGTGTGCAGGTCACATGAGAACTATTTTCTCAGCATGGAGCGCTACGTAGTCAGATGATAAATAATTGCAATTTCCATCTCTAATTTGACATTTTGACAAGAAAATACTAGGAGACACAGCAATGGTAAAGGAAGCCATGCCGAAGTACATTAAGGAAGATAAAGTATAGTCAACAGAGACTGACTTTTGTAGAATGCCTCAATGAAACAAAACCACCACGTGTAATTGAGGAGATGGGGAAGTTGAGAGGATTTCAGTAGCGCAGGGTTGTTGCAAGTGTGCATTGGGACAGAGAGGTCAAAGCACCAAGGAGGACACTGTGTGATACAAAAACAAGTGCAACGAGAGTGTTGTGTGGAGAATAGTGAGGGTAGTACTAAAGAGAAGTAAGAAGATGTCCCATGATAGAGGAGGCAAAGTACTAAGGAGATGGTGTTGTGAGAACCAAGTGAATATTTGTTGCATGAGAGTAGAAAAGATAAAGTGCAGAAGTTGAATCTGTGAACAACCATTTTGGTATTTTACTTGTAATATTGTATGCCTATGTTTTCAGTTTGAAAATTGTATGAAATAGTAGAAAAATGGCAGGAGTAGGTTGGTTCCTACACTTTGAAGGGGTTGGTGCCTCTTGAAAAGTTGGTTCTTGCTTACCAAAGGGGGTTGGTGCCTCCAGTGAGTGGGCACTCACAAACAAACATATGTAATTAAGTGGGTTTTTAATTTACATCATAAACAAACAACAAATTTGGTGGCTTTTCCCTCTAGGTTTTGATGTGAAAAACACCATGTCAAATGTGTGTGTGTTTATCATGTGATTGTTGTATGAACATGTGTGTTTAAAATTGTTGATGCAATACTTTTGTGAATGAATTCTCTCACAAGGAAAAGAATATAAGAAGGAATTGTAAGCATAATAAAAAAAGAAAAAGAGTTTCATAATTACTGATTCACACCCCCCCTCTCAACAATTCCTTATCTCAAGAATTGTAATTTTTTCCACATGAAATTTGGGGTTAATTAGAAAATTATGGTTTAGAATGTTTTATAGCTTGGATCCATTTTACAAAACTAGGTTAACCTCGCTATGAGGTGTGGTGGGTTATTAATTTCCAATGCTATGTAGCTGAGTTCCATTGCCTACCATCTAACAATCTTAGCTCTCAAGATCTAGAGTAGATCTAAGGTTCGTCGAAATTGGGGTTTTCAATCAATGGTATAGGATAGAAGAGGTCATTAGAGGGTAACTACCCTCCTCCTGAGCAATGTTTGTGGCTCATTTTCCCTTTTCCATTCTACTGTAACACAAGTTTGGAATTAGGCTAGGGTTTCAGTTTTCCTATGAACGATTTCATATCCTTAAGTCGACTTTCTCAATTACAGGAAGCATTCATTCTAATAAGGTCGAGGGTATACACATTTCTCACTTTATTACTTGTCCTAATGGCTAGCGATATTAAGAATTCACCAGAACACCTAACACTTCTCCTATGGTAAGTTCTCCTACACTTTTCCTCATTTGCATATAGATAACAAATTTCCTCTCTATATGTCTTTATTGTAGTAATTATGAATCTTGGCTTCCTCATAGGGTGTTGTTGGAGTCTTCCCATTGTGAAGGAGCTTGCACAAAATTGGGGTACATAAACTGGTAAGGTATTTTCTCTTCTTACATGATATTCTTACCCTTTTTTATTTCCAAATTATATTCTCCCTAACCTAGCTTGTTTTCCGAACATTGATGTTTTCTTCTTAGGGTTCTCATTAGAGTTTTCATGTAAGCAGTAATTTAGTCCAGCTAGCCTTCTTACAACCCTTTATTTATGGTTGTATATTTTTATTTTCCCTCAAGGTAACGGTGCTTCACACTATTATCTTATGTATTTGGTTATTTTGATGTAGGTAAAATACATTGGCACCTTCGACATCTCACTTACCAATACATGGCTCCCTTCTTAGAATTCTTTGGTGATAATCTATTTTTTCGTTGAATTTTCCAAGTGTGGTCACATACAATTTTAGGGTTTCTATGGCTGAGAACAGTGAGAAAAATATGTACAGGGAGGCTCAACAATGAATCAGGGTTTTGAAAATTTTGTTCGTATACACTCTATCAATGAGAAAGAAGTTAGGACATGACCATACTCATGTTTTCTTTAAGATGGCCCCGTTTGAGGATAATTGTTGACATATTTTATGTTTTAGACTTGTATGAATTTGATTGATATGGTGACTATGATTTTTACCTCAAGGGAAAAACCCTTGTATACTCATGTAATAATTATATATATATTTTTAATATTTACAACTAGTTTTGGCCTTAGGCTGTATTCTTATTCCCTGTTTTTTCTTAGTTATAGTGTTATTTCTTTTGTTAAGCTCGAATGGGCATGTACTCAATTTTCGCTTGTGACAACACTAGAGAATTATTTGTATTAAATTTATTTTAATTAAGGGAATGTTTTCGGCTTCACCTAGGTCGACACTATTCCTTCATCAGAATGCTTCCGAAAATTGTTATATGATAGATTTATATTGCACTCGTCTTATTTATATAATTTCTTGTTATAATTCGGTGAATGGCCACTACCTTAACTTGTGATAAGTATTACTAATGGTTCATTATAGTTTTTAATATTTAATAGACTATAACCCTCTATTTATATTATTCTATGGTAAGTTATATTCACAGTTCTCTATTTCAGCTTCTCGTTAGTTGCCTCCATAGTGTAGTCGAAATCACAAAGAGAATAGTGATTTCCTTTCTATTTGATTAGAATGTTTAGATACAGTTTCTTTCTTTATTGTTCACAGTTTCATATTTCTTGTGTAGTTATTTTCTTTATTCTATGGATTTTAAGGCTCTGTTCCTGGGCTAAGTGGTCATCAATGGGTTCCAACCTAGAACTAACCATAAAACTAAAATTATAAATTATAAAGGCAATAGGGATTGTTTTCACGATAACCGGTCCCCACTGGTTCCAACCTGGAACTAACATTGTTGCACACCACATACAAAAAAAAGCAATGTATAATTATTCTTACCCTTTCCAAAGACCATTACAACACAATCTACTTAGCATAAATGTTTACTTTTGCCACTACAACCAATATAGAGAAAACATGTAGCAAACACAGAAAATTTCCAACAATACTTTTCCACATATCCATTCATTCCTTTCAACTTGATAGGCCAACAACAAAACCACATAAATATTTTACATAAGCAGTTTCTAGAAGTAATTTACATAAAGACATAATTTGTAGAAAATTTCTACCAACATATACAAAAATACTTATATGTTTAGGTTTAGGTAGTGAAGGGATTCAACAAGGAGAAAGACCACTCCTCCTAACCAATGAGAATGGAAATCATGTTTGATCCCCCCCCGGAGACTTTTTAATTTAGATAGAAGTTGATAGATAATAACATAGAAATGTCTATTCTTAGGCATCAAGACCACACCAGTCTAGCCAAAGACTCAAAAACTCACAAATATGTCTTAGAGTTTCCACTGGCCACCAACCAACTCAATAATCCCCTAATTGGAAGCATTCTGACTCCCTTAATAACATCATATCTTGGTGTCCCAAGATTATAGCTTTATTATCCTCTCTTTGACCTCCTCCAACTAGGTATCAAGTCTTCAAGTTTGCCTCAAGTTTTCTTTCCTCTCATCCTCTTGGTCTCCTTGTCCCAATTGATATTATTTATCTCTAGGGAGAGGAATAATTGTCTTCTAACTATTTTGTAAATGAAAAATTTCATCTAGGGTATTTTCCCATGATTTCCAAGACTTTTCATAACCTTTTTAGAATAAATTAAAATAAAATTTAAACATTAACGTTTTCCACTAGGCTTTCCACTTAGCCCATGATTTACCAAGTCTTTGCACAAAAAGTAATTAAAATAGTTAGAAGACATCACAACCCATCAAGAATATGATGAGGTTCGATAGGAACACTCCATTTGGTTCGACCTACATACAGAATCATTACAGTGGTAATTGGTTTCCATCAATCATTATTTAATAATATATATATATATATATATATATATATATATATATATATATATATATATATATATATATATATATTAAATTTATTACAGACACAAATAGTTTTTATTTATGTACTCGGAAAGGGTTATCAACATGCATCACAACCCATCAATGGTTATTAACCTACACTCACTAAGATTAGCAACATCATTGTAAATTCATCAACAATAACAATAAATCCCTTTTTTATTTCTTTTTTACTTACCCAGTAGCTAAGCCAATCGACAAGGACCCCAACATATGGTCCCATTGTAAATTTCAACCCACGGAAGTACCAATTCCATTTGCACTACCTTCATATTTGTAATAATATTTCAGAAACCATTTTTTTTTTTTTTTATCTTTTATGATAGATTGCAACTAGTGTATTATTTTATTACATATCATTACTATGATTTCATCTTAGTTCAAACGTTGCATATTTGTTATACATACATGAGTTAAAGTTCATGATAATTTCCTCCTTCTGCCATGTTCAAGATGGGTATATTGTTGTCTACTTGTCCAAGTAACTTAGTTATGCTTGTCTAGGTCTACTTGGCTATTTTCTTTTAGTGCAACCAAGAGTCTCCTTTGCAACATTCCTTGAATTTTAGCCTTTGTCATCCTACATTATAGGTATTTTATTAAAGTTATGCGCAATTTTACTTTTGAGTACAGTCAGGAGAGTTCTCCCTTTTTCTATTTTATGCATATTGACAGTCTCACACTCACTATATTACTATAGCATAGTTCTTTTCCTTATGCTCTAGTTCACAAAATTTTAATTACTTCATTCAATAGAAAATTAAGTACATTTGACATGTAAATTCTGGTGGAATATTCATAGACAATCATTTTATCCCAATCATAAGAATAACTAATTAGCTTACTATACCACTGACACAACAATCCTACATTTTATCATCGCATATTTTTTTTTTAACGTTCAAGAAATATTTTTCCTTACCATGTCCCCATGAAGCCACGTAAGCAATGATCTATTCTTTAAGAACCATATTAATTTCATGATATCAAAAATGCCACCACAAAACATTATCGTGTTTTAGGACAACTACTTCAACTTACCATTTTCACGGTAATATTATCTTGTCCTCTCTACAAGTGGACCCAGTCATGTCCACATTAATTATCCATGAGTTATTTCATGCAAAAATCAAGCTTTTATAGTTTAATTGGTTTTCTTTATTTTATTCATTTTATTTTGATCTTTCCCAATATATTATAGAGTCTAAAAGAAAAAGGTAATATTAAAAGAAACCACTATGACAATTCAAGCACATAGCATAGAGTAGTATGAGCATGTTTAAATCAACAAAAGAAACATAGTTACCCATCCAACGAGAAAATGACCTAGTACCCATTTTTTTGAGGTAGTAAAAAATCACTCGATTTTGAAAAATGGTGATTCAAAATACACCTTTTTTTTTGGAGCATATTTTTGCTATTTTAAATTTTATGATGTATCAAGTATGAACATTTTTTTTAAATGTTAGTGATTTTCATGTTGATTTTGAAGAGTCTTGATGCAGCATCAACACATTTTTTGGAGGGCTTATTTTTGACACTATAATTTTTTTTATGTATCAAGTGTGAACATTTTTTTTGTTAGTGATTTTCATCTTGATTTTGAAAAGTGTTGATGAGCATCAACCCTTTTTGTTTAAAGGGCTTAGTTTTTACACTTTAAATTTTCTAATGAATTAAGTGTGAATATTTTCTTAAAATGTTGGTGATTTTCATGTTACTAAAAAAAACCACGAGAAAAAAAAAATCAAATACTATATATATATATATATATATATATATATATATATAAACAAGAAAACTATAAAAATGTAAAAAAAAATCAAAATTAACTCATAAAAATAAAATAATTCAATAAAAAATTAATGAAATATATATATATATATATATATATATATATATAATTTAAAGAAAAACAAATTAAATAAATCAAAAAATCTAAAAACATTTTTTTAGTTAGAAAAAACAAATAAAAAATAAAAACCTCATTAGAAAAAAAATATAAAATAATTAACAAAAAATAAAGAAAAAAGAAAAAAGAAAAAAAAAACAATTAAAATAAAAGATTAAAAAGTATTTAAATTAAATAATTTATATAAACAAAATAAAAAATACAAAATAAAATAAAATAAAAATTTAAGAATTGTTTTGTTTTTTGTTTTTGTTTTTGTTTTGTTTTTTGTTTTTTTGTTTTTTAATTAAAATTATAAAAATAAAAAAATAACATAAAATAAAAAAAAAAACTAAGCTAAAACTAAAAAAACTAAATTTAGAAATAAAAAATAAAACAATTAAAAAAAACAATTAAGGAAAAAAAAATGATATATATATATATATAACAAAAAATAAAAATAGCCCCACCCCTTCCTCCTCCTCCCCCGAAAGCCCCGACATCCCTCACCGCTCTCTGCACCCCACCGTTGCCCACTCAGCCGACGCCCCGTGACCCCCTCCCTCCCGCTTCCTTCCCCCTGACCCACTATGACAATTCAAGCACACAAAGTAGAGTAGTATGAGCATGTTTACATCAACAAAAGAAACATAGTTATCGATAAAACAAGGAAATGACCTAGTACCCATTTTCTTGAGGTAGCAAAAAAACACTCGATTTTGAAAAATGGTGCTTCAGAATACGTCTTTTTTTTTTGAGCATATTTTTGCCACTTTAAATTTTTGTATGTATAAAGTATGAACATTTTTGTTAAGTGTTAGTGATTTTCATGCAGCATAACACATTTTTTTAGAGGGCTTATTAGTGACAATTTAATTTTTTCTTATGTATTAAGTGTAAACATTTTCCTTTTAGTGATTTTCATCTTGATTTTGAAAAGTATTGATGAGCATCAACCCTTTTTGTTTAAAGGGCTTGGTTTTTACACTTTAAATTTTCTAATGAATTAAGTGTGAATATTTTTTTTAAATGTTGGTGATTTTTATGTTACTAATAAAACATAACAAAAACAACAAAAATCCTATAAAAATTATAAAAAAACCAAAATTAACTTGTAAAAATAAAAAATGTTGAGTAAAAAATTAATGGCAAAAAACAATAAATAAATTAAAAATATCAAAAAATAAATTAAAAATGATTTAAAAAAAAAAATAGTTTTTAAAGTTAGAAAAACAAATAAAAAACAAAAACCTCATTAGAAAAGAAAACTTAAAATAATTTCCAAAAAAAAAAAAAAAGAATTTAAATTAAAATGAAAAAAATTAAATCTAGAAATAAAGAATAAAATAGCAAAAAAAAAACATTTTAAAAAAATCTATTAAAAAAAAACAAACAAATTTTATATATATATGAGGGGGTGGGGCTATTTTTTTTTTATTTTATGTTTTTTCTTTCTTTCTTATATATATATATATATATATATATATTAGAAAAAACAATTTAAACAAAAAACATAAAAATTAAAAATAAAAATAGCCCCACCCCCTCCTCCTCCCCGGAACCCCGCACCCCCCCTCCCGGACCTCCCTCACCATCCTCCCCTCCCCACCGTCGCCCAACCCCCTGATGCCCCGTGAACCCCCTTGCTCCCCCTTGCTCCCCCTTCGTCCCCCGTGACCCTCGCCTCTCCCCTTTTTTGGCCATCCCGTCTTGATACCCCCCATCCCCCTCTCCCTTGCCCTCGTCCCTTCTCTCCTCCCTCACCCCACTCCCCTCTCCCCTCCCATTCCCCCTCTGTCCCCCCTTCCCCAACTCCACCCTCAACCCCCTCCCCTCCTCACCTGGGCCCCCAGCTAGTGGCTTGAGGCTGCAAGCCAATTCCTAGAATCAACGTGCAACCTCTAGGCACTAGCTAGGGGCCCAGGTGGGGAGGGGAGGGCGAGGGGGGAGGGACGGGGAGGGGTGAGGGAGAAGAGGGGCCCAGGGGTAGGGGAAGGGAGGGTGGGGGGAGGCCCGAGGGGAGAGGTGTGTGGGAGGGGAGAGGTGCAAGGGTCGGGAAGGGAGGATGGTAAGGGAGGGCAGGAGGAGGCCCAACGGGTGGGCTCGGTTCTTTTTTAATTGTTTTTGTTATTATTTTTAATTGTTTTTTTCTTAATGAGAGATTTTTCAGCATAAATCACATGATATTTCTTTTATCGATGAGTTTCGAACCAACCAGTGTGATTCATCGTCAGGACAAGTTGAAAAATCAGATCCGAATTGCATGTTAAATAACCATAGCAGAATCTCCAATGGCTATAATCCCTGACCAGACAACGACTATATTGACTAACTAACGGCTATATTGACCCACTAACTGCTCTATTTAACCAGAGATCACTTAGTAGGACCAGACTTAGAAAAAGAAGAAAAAAATAATAATAATAAATAAATAAATAAATAATAAAATAAATGAATAAATAAATAAATAAAATAAAATAAAATAAACTAATTAATAGGTAATAATACTACTAAAAGGTATATATATACTCTCTTTTATATATATATATATATAAAAGAAAGAGAGTATAACTCATTAATATATTATTTTAATTTCATTTATTTTATTTTTATTTTCTTTTATTATATTTTGATTTTAATTTAATTATTTTATTTATATTAATATTAATATTATTTATTTATTTATTTAATTTTTTTTTAATTATTTTCATTTAGTTTTTATTTATATTTTTAAATTTTTAAGTTTTTTTAATTATTTATTTATTTTTTTAATTTGTCTTCAATTTTTATTTTGTTTTTGGTTGTTTGTTTGTTTTTATAATTTTTAAATTTAAATATTTTTTATTTTATTTTTTATTTTTTGGCATAATTTAAATTTTATAATATAATTTTTTTAATTTATAATTTATAATTTTTAAAATTTAAATATAAAAAAAAAATATTTATTTTTAATTGTTTTGGATTATTTATTTTATTTTATTTTTATTTTTAATTTTTTTTATTTAATTTGATTTATTCGTAATTATTTGATATTTTTTTTTAATTTTGGTTTTTATTTTTCATTCTTTATTTAGAAAAATGGTTTTTTTTTTTAATTTACTTTTTATTTTGATTTATTTACTTTTTATTTAAATTTATCATTTTTACTTCAAAAGGTGGAAAAACCTATCAAACTCAGTTTGTCAAACCAACATTGAGGACAGCCAGAGGGATGCTATCCGCGAATGTCAGTTGACACATCACTTTTATCAAGGAAAACCAAGCCACCTGAAATAACCCGCTGGTGGTCCGTAAGGGAGCAGACTTTCACTCCTGCCAGATGCCTCTGGGTCTTGGGCCGTTAACCTGTTTCCTTACGTCCGAGGAAGACGAGCTCTTAGCCAAGCAGAAGCAGTTTTAGGGCATACTCCATGCCCAAATTTATCATTTTTACATGTTAATTATGATTTTTTTTTTTTTTTTTGGTGTTTTATGTTTTTTTTGTTCATTTAATTTCTTTTTATATATTTTATGAATTTTCTTTTTATCATGAATCGACCCCTTGCCACCTCTTGCTGGATAAGCAGCCTCAGGGTGGCCAGGATATATATATATATATATAAATTTTCTTTGATCTTGTACTTTATTTTTGTAATTTTTTTATTTGTTTTTGTTTGTTTTTTATTTTTATATTTTTTTATTTTTTATTGGGTTTTATTTTATTTTACTTGTTTTTATTTTTTAAAAATTTTACATGGTCTGGTTAGATTCTTTTATATATATTAGTTATAATTTTTTTATTTAGTTTTAAATTTAATTTTTTAACATTTTAGGGTTTTTTTTTTTAATTCTTCTATTTTATTTTTTTTAATTTAAATATTTTTAATTTTAATTTTAAATTTAATATATATATATATTTTTTTATATTATGGTTTTGAATTTATATTTTTTTTTAAATGAGACAACATGATCATCTAGATCCCGAGTGCTGATAATGAGACCGGAATCCCCACCGTGACATACCGGGCATAGAGTGTGACTATTCTCATCTTCTGGTTCTTCTGAACTGCCTTGGCAACGGAGGCCGGAAGCTCATCTTCAGTGGAAGGATACACGACTTGGGCAGCACTGCAGGTACTTCTGTCTGGAAAGACACCATAAGCATTTGAAACCGTGCAGTTGCTAAATCCACCACAACATTCAACCACGCTAACGGGAGGGCCACAATTCGCGATCCAGGCCAAGAGGAACAAAGCAGAAAAGATCAAAATAGCTGCCTGAAATTCCGTCGGACACCGGAACCCAAATTGACTATCGCGGGGGTGCGCAAAACAATCTCTTACATTATTTTTTTTCTTTGATATATTTCGATTTCTGGAGAATTTTTATTTCATGAGTCTTTTAAAAAGATTTAATTGAGCATATAACATTTTAAATATTAATAACACAAAAATATTTTTATATAAACCTGGAAAATGCATTATATACACATATATATATATATTTAATTTTTAAATATGATTAATACATTAATATGTAAAATATAAATTAAAAATAAAATAATATATATACATATATATATTTAGCATATTTTGTTATATGTATTATTGGAAAATTTTTAATTTATTAATAAGTTTAAAAAAAAGATTTGATGTGATATATAACATTTTAAATATTAATAACAAAAAATATCTATATATTTATATATAAACATGTAAAATGCATTAATTATATATATGATTTTTAGTTTTAAATATAATTGATACATTAACATTTTTAATATGTAAAATACAAATTAAAAATAAAATATTTCATATATATATATATATATATATATATATATAATTTAATTATATGTAATATATATTTATATATATATATTATTTCAAAAATTTGATTAATAAAATTTTCAAAAATATTTGAAATATATAATTTTAAATATTAATAGCAAAAATATATTTATATAAAAACATGTAAAATGCGTTATATATATGATTTTTACTTTTGAATATGATTAGTGCATTAACATTTTAATATGTAAAATATAAATTAAAAATAAAATATTTTAATTTTATATATATTGAAAATTATTATATTTAATAGGCAACCTTTTAAATATTACTATCATAGAGTAAATTAAATAAAATTTGTAAAATATAAATATAGATTTTTTAAAATAAGTTCGATTTGATACGTAAAAATTATATATGTATATATATATATTATATGGAGAAAATTTTTTGTGGATACTTCACGTATTAATATATATATAAATTATATGGAGAATTTTTTCGGTGGATACTTCCAAATATAATTGGAATATATATATTACTTCAAAATGTGATTGTGAATGTATTGACATTTTAATTATATACATATAATTTTAATATAGATTTTATAATAGAATTTTTATTGTATTAATTTTTTTTTAAAGATTTATAATTCATTTACATTTGAATATGGAGTTGACATATAACATTTTAAAAGAGATATATGGAGAATTTTTTTTGTACTTCCAAATATGATTGGAGCATTTAAGTCTTTTCGGAGACATCCGATAAAATTGGAACTATACAGAGAAGATTAGCATGGCCCCTGCCCAAGGATGACACACACAAATCGAGAAATGGTCCAAATTTTTCAGTGGGAAAAATGATTGGAGCATTTAAGAATATTTTGATGTGTAGACTATGAATCATAAATAGAGTAGTTATATATATAACATTTTGTTAGTGGGTTGCTCAAAATCAACATAGATCTATTTTATCTTCAAATTTACCAAGAATATGATAGAAATTAAGTATTCTAATGTGCAAACCTTTGCTTAAATTTTAGATTAAAAAAAGTTTGCATCTTGAGATATTTGATCCGTATAAACACACGATAAATCCACACTTAAAATAAATCTATATTGATTTTAATAAATATATATATATATTTTAATTTAGTTTTCAAATTATATATATATATATATATATATATATTAATTTTATTTTAATTTTTTTTTAAATTACCTTTATTCAAACAATTTAAAATTTAGCCCAAAAAATATATAAATTTTTAAAAATAAATTAAAAGAAAGAAATATCCATTTATTTATGGTTTATTTATTTATAATATGAATTGTTTTTAATTAATTTTAAATTATTTTTACTATTAAAAATCGTGTAAATTTTATTTTTATTAAATATTTTTTGAAATAAATAAATTGATATTTTTAAAATTCAAAATTTTATTTGATTTAATTTTAAAATAATATATTTTAACTTATTAAAAATATTATTGTGATTCTTTTTAAGTATGAAATAATTAACATAAAAAATATTTAATATTGTAATATACTTAGCAAAATTTTAATGAAATTATTATGATCATGTAAATGTGTCATGTTTAATTTGGGTTCTTTCAAAGGGTTTGATTGTATTATTGTTGGCCATTTGGTGGTTGTGTTAGTGTTGGCATTGATGTCAACGAAGGTCAGCATGATGATTGGGTGTTAGGAAGGAATCCCATGGTTGTTGGAGTACTTTGTATAAAATCATAATAGTAACAGGCTTACTGGAAAATGCATAAAATGATGACTACATTGATGGAGTAGATGGAATTCCATGGAAGTTGCATGCTTCATGTAGAGAACCATCACAATAAAAGGCTTACTGAAGAAGCCATAAAATGATCACTATGGTGGTTGAGAGTTCAGTTTTCCAAGTGTGGCAGAGAGTTTTTAGCCATCTCACAAGCTAGAAAATGGACTCAAATCCTACATCAGACCTAATCCAACGAAAATTTCTTTGGAAGAGTTTTCCAATGATATGTGGAAGTCTAAAAATGGACTCCTAGATCAAAGATATGGTCTACAGAAATCCAAGGATTAGAAGCCTTAAGAAGGATGAGACATCAGAACCATGGAGATGAGCTCATCAAAACATCGGGACATCAACATATCAAATATCCAAATATCGGAACTTCTTAAGGGAGGAACCTTTATAAGTTACAATATATGATAGTTCCAATATTACTGAAAAGTGCTAAGGAATGTTGAAGAAAATTAACAAAGGATCTTATTGCAAAACCAAGCTTTGACAAGCCCTCTTCTCTCTCCTCTGGTAGGACATGGTGGCATAAGATTGGCTCTGAGATGCTGCAGTGGCCTCTAACGTCAAAATGACGTGGAATTGAGATATGACACATGGCACACAGTTTCAACATTATTGGGCGGCTTAATTGACCAAATCTGAGTGACACGTGTCACCACATGGAGTAATGGCATCATATTGGAGGTCAACATATTGGATGATGAAGACATCATAACATAAGTGCATATGGCTTTTGGAAAAGTTACGATGGAAGGGGCTACAAGTATTGGGTTGACACTTGGTCATGAGAGTTTGAAGAACTAAGGGTGGAAATAAGTTATCAACAAAAGTTTGGCCCTTGGTAGTGTTGTTGTAAAACACAACCCCCCCTTTTTTCACTTTTAAATCTCACATGGGGCCCTTTTTAACTGATCGTTTGGTGATATTATTATTGGATTTTAAGAATGTGGATGGCGTAAATGAGTTCAACTTGTCGTTATATGTCTATCTAAATTTGTTCGACCTCATTTGGATTAATTGTTTGCAAAATTTTCTTGTTTGAAGATTGGATGTGTTTGAAAGAAGTTATCAACAGAAGTTTGGCCCTTGGTAGTGTTGCAGTAAAACACAACCCCCCCATTTTTCGCTTTTAAATCTCACATGGGGACCCTTTTAACTGATCATTTGGTGATATTATTATTGGATTTTAAGAATGTGGATGGCGTAAATAAGTTCAACTTGTCCTTATATGTCTATCTAAATTTGTTCGACCTCATTTGGATTAATTGTTTGCGAACTTTTCTTGTTTGAAGATTGGATGTGTTTTAGCTACTTGAGTTTGTGACTTTTTCATGGGTTGATCATGTATTTGTTGTTGCAATAGGCTCCTTATGTGATTGGTGATTATCTTTTGCATTCACGATGGCATTCTCTTGATGACCATAAAAAAACAATGTGACACCTTTGATTGCCACATCCCCTTACTTTTCACGATGTGTCACATTGGTTGTTTGTCTTCGCTCAACACACAGCTACATCAAATGGGTGAATCATTAGACATTATAAATAAAATACAAAAAACATTGTGTAAATAAAAACATATATTATAGATATTTATATATTGAATCCATATAAATAATATTATGTATTAAAATATATTGTGAATAATAAAATATTGAAAACTACATAAATTGTATATTTTGTAATAAAATTATTATATAAAATTAACCTTTTCACCACATTCAACACAACAACGAATGTAAAAGTAGTGGCTTGAGACGTTGCATATAACTAGAACTTTGCACATTGGTTATTTATGTGCTCATATGGTTACAAAAAATGATGACAACAGTTCACTAGATGTCCATGAAATTTTATAACAAAGTTTGCTCCACATGGCTACAAAAAAAAATGATAACACGAATTTATATATAACTATTTCATGAAATAGGCATTGGAATTTGCCAAAGAAGAAAGAAAACATAACATAGATTTCTAATTAAAATAAAGCTTTGGGATGGTTTGTCACACAAATATAACCATGATTTTCGCAACAAAATTGTGATTGTAATTATACCAAATTACAAATGTAATATTTGCCAATTATTTGAGAAATCTGTCATGAGGATCACAAAATTAAAAAGAATAATTGTGCAATTAAATAAAACAAATCTAATCCAATCTTTAGTTAAGCATATCATTACTATTTAATTTCCCTTAAATTCTAGACTGAAGATCTTAACATTCGAACCGTGGTTCCAGATAGAAATTTTATGAAGTTTCGATATGTTGTTGCAATGAAAAAAGGAAAGAAGCCACTCACTATAATTATTAAAGGTTCGACGGGCATCCATGTAATCATAATGATATAAAATAAATCAAACAAGATTTGATTCAAGAGATACAGTACGAAATTCGAGGCATCATATTAAATATGAGAATCTCGTTAGAGAGCTTGCGGCAAGTGAATACCAAATCCAAGAATAAATGCTGCAAACAAACTATTGATGATCTGTGTCGTTATGTTGTTTGCAGGCAAGCAAATTGCGAAGAAGGAATATAAAGATCACATGATGATCTCCATGCTCTGGACCATAACAACTTAATGTAGAAATCAACGCTGAGAAATAGAAGGGATTCACCAGCGCTCGGAATGGAGAAAGATACCACCAATCATAGATAATCTGAAGAATTCATCGACCATTTTTTCATCGAATTTGTTGCAGGACTCTCGAGGAAATGGTTGTATTAGTTGAGAAGACTTATGAACAGAGGAGAGAGTGGGAAGAGATTGGTCTTCACACTATAAATCGGACCATAGCACAACACCATGAATAGGGACTTGGACACAACGTAGGACAGGAGGCCGATTCAGATTCAAGCACAGGAGGGTCACGTTCCAGCATAGGGGATTCTCTGCTATGATTCAATTTGTACTTATGCACTTCTGTTTTGTACAGAGAGCGATTGCAGAGATTGAAAGAGGGTTTTTGGCCCTATTTTATTGCTTAGCATTATTGCATGCAGTAAGATCATAAGTCTCAAATTTTTAAGGACTGCATATTGGGTAAAAAGATTTGGCATTGTTTAAATGAATTTACATTCATGTGTACTATTACTGGAATGCTGAATTTTTATTTTTATTTTTGTCCAAGTTTTGTAATTGATTTCGAAAATAGTATTTCTTGTTGATATCTAACACTATTGTTGGTTCAGTTTTGATATGTTATTGAAGCTTTACAAGAGCTATCTTCAAGAGGTAGAACGAGATTGAATTTATAATAAATGATAACTATTTATCATTTAATCGCAAATGTATTTTGCTTTTTATTCCATTAATTAATATGAACTATTTGTTTTAGTTAATGGAAATCACATGGTGAATTCACTCATAAACCAGTCCTTCTTGTAGAAATTTTGAATAATATAACACTTATTCACAAAGATTATCCTGATTATACACTATATGTGGAATGCATGCATAATACATAACCTCCTCTACGTTGATCATCAATTTGTGGAATTAAAAACACAATCGCATGTGCACATTGAAACATCAATCACACATATCAACACAGTATGTACTGGGGAAAGCATACAGCTGAAAACCCCCAACTATCTGTATATTATAATGATAGAGAACATGTAATAATACATAGTACAATACTCTTTACAAGTACTCAATATTATCTCCACCTGCTACACACAAACTAGCTCAGATCTGAATCAAGTCACAGGTTCAAATCTCCTCCATTGTTTGCCTGCCTCTACTGCGCAATCCAAGTTGAGAATTAGGAATGATCCAAGCTCGTTTTCCCTTGGCTTGTACTGCGCAATCCTCACTGGCAATCTCAATCAATGATTGTGCAAATCTCATGCACAACTATAGTCACAACTAATAGTAGTCTCACCCTTTCACCCACTTCTAACACTTATCTCCACTGAACTATCCATGCACTGAGTTAACTGATGTATTCTTTAGTTGATTTATGAGTTAATAATTAGTGAATTAATTAATAATTAATTCACACCACTCATCACTAGTGTATTTGTCAGTTAGATTAAATACAACTAGTTCAACTAAGTCAAACTGAACACAACTCCATCAACTCCTCAATCAACTCCACCAAACTCAATCACTTGAGTTCTAACTAAAGTCCATCATACAATAGCTCAACTAACCCATAAGAAAAGCATATTTCCTTCTGGCAGTTGCATGTGCCACATCCGTAGCTCGAACTGAAGTGCTGCAAGAGGATAAGATAATGTTTATAGTCCAAATATTATTAAGAGCTAATAATATTCGACTGTTCTATTTTTAGACTGGCAGTCTAAAAATAGACTCCACCCATATGTCTAAAAATAGAAGTCCATCTATTTTTACCAACATGACCAATCATCCATAAATAGCATCTTGCAACTCATAGACCATGATCCATATGTCTAAAAGTAGACATAGTCTAAAAATAGACTTTGCGCCAAAAATAGCCTGCGGGCCCACTTAGTGAAGGCGACTTCTTTTCACTAAGCTCCATCATCTTGTTGCATTTTCAACACTCCCTCTCAACAAGATATGGATTATCTGCAACCCCTATCCTGCCTCTGTGGTATTCGAATTTTCTCCTGGTGAGTGCCTTCATCAAGATATAAACATCCTGATCCTTCGTGGGAATGTGAAAGTAACATGATTCTCCGCTGCACACAATCTCTGATATGATGGTACTTGATGTCGATGTGCTTGGATCTATCATGAAATACTGGATTAGCTGAGAGTTTAATGCAACTCTGGTTATCACAATAAGTCACAGTAGGCTCCACGTGTGACTCGAACAACTCGACCAGGATCTTCCTCATCCATATAGCCTCGCATGCAGCCAAACTTGCTGCCATAGACTCAGCCTCTACTGAACTGAGTGCCACAGATCTCTGCTTCCTGCTGTACCAAGAAACTGCTGTCGACCCAATACTGAAGATCCCTCCAGATGTGCTCTTTCTGTCCGTTGGGCTCCCTGCCCAATCTGCATCCGTGAAGCCACATAGCTTCACCTCATCCTCCTGTCTGTACCACAATCCATATCCCGTTGTGCCTCTGAGATAATGCAATACATGCTTGCCTGCCTTCCAGAAGAGCTTGGTGGGCTTAACCATTGCTTGTGAAAGCTGGTTAATAGCATAGCATATATTGGGTCGTGTATTGACCAGATACATAAGCGACCCCACCAACTATCGATAAGCAGTGGCATCCACTACCTCTGATGAAGTAGCATCCTCCTTCCTCCAACCTCCAGGAACAGGAGTATCAACAGGCTTGCAGCCATGCATGTTGAACTTCTCCAGTATCTCAAGGGCATACTTACCCTGAGAAACAAATAGTCCATCACTACACTGTCAAATTTCCAATCCCAGGAAATAATGAAGGAGGCCCAAGTCCTTCATCTCAAACTCTCTAGCAACAACTCATCTCTCGTCAAAATCAAATCATCTACATAAAGTACAATGATAAGCAACTTACCCTCCACCAAAATCTGGTATAGGTTAGGATCTGCCTCACTCTTGGAGAATCCAAGTCCGGTGAAATAACTGTCTATCCGTGTGTACCATGCATGAGGTGCTTGTTTCAACCCATACAATGCTCTCTTGAGGCTGCACACATGTGACTCACTGTTGAAGATCTCGAAACCTTCGGGCTGCTCTATGTACACCTCCTCCTCAATGACTCCATTGAGGAACGAAGTCTTCACATCCATCTGATGAATGTGCCACCCCATCTGCGCTAAGAGAGCAAGAATCATCTGTATGGAAGAATACCTTGCGACAGGTGCAAAGGTCTCCTCATAATCGATCCCCTCTATCTGTGAGAAACCTCGGGCAACAAATCTTGACTTGTACTTCTCCACACTCCCGTCAGCTGCCTGCTTCACTTTGTAGATCCATCTCGAACCCACCACTGATTTCCCCTCCGGTCTTGGGACAATCACCCATGCACTGTTTCTGACAATCAAATCATACTCTTCCACCATGGCATCTACCCATGCAGGATCCTCCACAGCTTCCTCGAAAGAGGATGGCTCAGTCATGACACATTTGCTCACAAGAGCCATGTATCCAGTGTACCGATCAGGTGACTGTCTCTATCTGCACTATCCTGTAGGTGGTCCTACAACCTTCTCTGCATCTTGAGCCAGTCGCTTAGCTTCTGTAGTGTGCTTTCGCTCTCTGATGGTTGGCGCTGCATGAGTGGTCTTTTCTACTCCATGAACTTCATCTTGTGGCTGATCCACATCCTGAAGCTCATCCTTAGGAACTAATAGCTCCTCATCTGCATGCAAGTGTGGCTCCCTCTCAAGTGAACACTTCATGGCTTTCTCCTCCTGAAATTTGATATCCCGTCACACAACAGTCTTGTGATTGTCTGGTAAATACACATGATAGTTGTGGGGCGTATCAATGTACCCCACAAATATCCCAACCTCTGCGGTCGGCTCCAGCTTCTTCCTGGCATCTTTCGTCACATGCATGTAAACAGGAGAACCAAAAATCCTCAAATGGGAAATATTAGGCCTCTTACCAGAATAAGCCTCCTCGGGTGTGCTCATGCCAAGTATCTTGTGAGTACAACGGTTCTACACATATACTGTAGTATTGCATGCCTCCACCCACAAGTGAAGGAATAGGCCCTGATCATGCAACATCGCCTGTGCAGCACCCACGGTCATTCTGTTCTTCCGCTCAGCAACCCTGTTCTACTGTGGGTTATGGGGAGCTATGAGCTCTCTTCGAATCCCTTTTGCGCTGCAGAAGTCCTTGAACTCGCCAGAGATGAATTCACCACCATTGTCGCTCCTAAGAGCCTTCACCTTCTTCCCCGATTCATTCTTGACCAGTGCTTTGAACTTATAGAACTTTGAGTATGTATCGCTCTTCTTCTACATGAAGAAGATCCAACACTTTCAAGAGAAATCATAAACAAAGATCACATAGTACTTGTGCTTTGCTGTCGAAGCTACTGAGAAAGGTCCACACACGTCTGTGTGTATTCTCTCAAGGATCGCCGTGGCACAACTATCCTTCTCGTGAAAGGTGGTTTTCACAAATTTTCCCAAAGTACACCCTTTGCACTGATCTGACTGTGCAAGAGTGCCTTTAGGAAGCCCAGTAGAAATCTGCTGCAGTATCTTCAAGGCTCCATGGTGAAGGTGGCCCAATCTCTAGTGCCACAGCTCGCCATCATCCCGGCTCACCAATCCTACTACCTTGCATGCCATTGCTGCGCAGCCATCTACATGCAATTGATAAAGGTTCTTGACTCGAATCCCTATCTTCCGGGTTTCTCCAGTTGTCTTACTGCACAGGAAAGCCTTTCCCTCGCTGAAAACAATAGCATATCCCTTGTCTTCTAACATCGCCACAGAAATAAGATTCTTCTTCAATCCTGGAACATGCATCACTTCCTTCAATACGAACGGTTTACCAGACTCCCTCTCAAAGGAAATGGTACCGATACTCGTCGCACTATATCTACCGTCATCGCCCATCTCTATGTGCACTCCAAGATCTTTCTCATCCAGATCAGAAAACAAATCTTGATCTCCTGTCATGTGAAAAGACGCACCATTGTCCAAGAACCATACCGATCCCATCACACTTGATACCAAGCATGCGATCAACGAAAATCCAACTCAAACTACGAGGCTAAGGCCTCTCCCGCTGCAGATCCAACAGGTTGCTTATTTTTCTTCTTCTACGGACAATTTGTAATGTTCGGCTGGTGACAGTGAAAGCACTGCAACTTGAACATGTCTTTCTTCTTGCCTTTCGCACCGGAATGAGAAACTTTCTTGTTCTTCCCCTTCTTTGCTTTGGCAGCCAAAGCGCAATTTTCTTCATCAGATGCCTTTGATGAAGATCCGTCCTTGGTATGCCGCCTGATCTCCTCTTGCACAAGATCAGACCAAAGTCTCTCTCATCCTGGCAATTTCTTCCGACCATTGATAGAGTCCTGATAGGAATGCCAACTCTTCGGAAGACCAAGGAGAGCTAAGCTCACCAAGTCCTCATCATCGACAGTCACCCCCACACTTCCCAGCTCATCCCGACATTGGGTGAACTTTGTGAGATACTTGGGCATACTGTCTCCTTTCTCACACTTAATGTTTCTGAGTTTATCCTTGAGCGCCAACTTCCTCTGGTCGTTCTTGCTTTGGAATAAATCTGTCAATGCTTTCCACATCAAGTATGGAGAAGCCTTTCCATGTAGGCTAGATACAATGTGATCCTTCACGCCCTCCAACAGAATCCTTTGACACTTTGTTGTCTTCGTTTTCCAAGCCTCAACGTGAGTAGCATCAGTAGGCTTTGGGAACTCAGCCTCTATGAACTCCTTCAACCCATTGTCATCTAACACCGCCTCCATCCTGTCTTTCCATGCAATATAATTCGAGTTGCCTTCAAGGGCAAACTCCAATCGCAATCTGTTGAAGGACATTCCAACTTCGACACCAAGAAAACACTGCTGCAAATTCGAATTCCACCAGCTCAAAACTCAACCGCTTCTGTTCTAAAGTTCGTGAGAAAAAAGTATTTCTCGTACAGAGATTGACTGTATGGGCATTTACCGGATATCTCACCTTCCAAAAGAAGGATGAATCCAGAAGCTACCTGGCCCGATTACAGACTCTGCCTGAAGAAATAAATTGTAATCACTTTCTGAATAATAGATATGATGATCAACTTCGCTCCAATACCATGTAGAAATTTTTAATAATATAACACTTATTCACAGAGATTATCCTGATTATACACTATTTGCAAAATGCATGCATAATACATAACCTCCTCTACGTTGATCATCAATTTGTGGAATTAAAAACACAATTGCATGTGCACATTGAAACATCAATCACACATATCAACACAGTATGTACTAGGGAAAGCATACAGCTGAAAACCCCCAACTATCTATATATTATAATGATAGAGAACATGTAACAATACATAGTACAATACTCCTCACAAGTACTCAGTATTATCTCCACCTGCTACACACAAACTAGCTCAGATATGAATCAAGTCATAGGTTCAAATCTCCTCCACTGTTTGCCTGCCTCTACTACGCAATCCAAGTTGAGAATAGGAATGATCCAAGCTCGTTTTCCCTTGGCTTGTACTGCGCAATCCTCATTGGCAATCTCAATCAATGATTGTGCAAATCTCATGCACAACTATAGTCACAATTAATAGTAGTCTCACCCTTTCACCCACCTCTAACACTTGTCTCCACTGAACTGTCCATGCATTGAGTTAACTGATATATTCTTTAGTTGATTTATGAGTTAATAATTAGTGAATTAATTAATAATTAATTCACACCACTCATCACTAGTGTATTTGTCAGTTAGACTAAATACAACTAGTTCAACTAAGTCAAACTGAACACAATTCCATCAACTCCTCAATCAACTCCACCAAACTCAATCACTTGAGTTCTAACTGAAGTCCATCATGCAATAGCACAACTAACCCATAAGAAAAGCGTATTTCCTTCTGGTAGTTGCATGTGCCACATCCGTAGCTCGAATTGAAGTGCTGCAAGAGGATAAGATAATGTTTATAGTCCAAATATTGTTAAGAGCTAATAATATTCAACTGTTCTATTTTTAGACTGGCAGTCTAAAAATAGACTTTGCCCATATGTCTAAAAATAGAAGTCCATCTATTTTTACCAACATGACCAATCATCCATAAATAGCATCCTGCAACTCATAGACCATGATCCATATGTCTAAAAATAGACTTTGCGCCAAAAATAGCCTGCGGGCCCACTTAGTGAAGGCGACTTCTTTTCACTAAGCTCCATCATCTTGTTGCATTTTCAACACTTCTCCCTATTTTATTTCATTTTCTCTCGGATTAGGAGAGGGCTATCCCATTCTTGTTCGAGATAGGATTTTCATTTTAAAGTAGTTTTTCATTTGTAAATTAATTCTGCATAAAGTCCTTTTTCATTAGAGGCGAACATCTTGGTTCTCAAGGGAAAAATTGAGCCCTTATATTAATCAACCTTCTTGATTGATTTTAATCTTTATTCAAAACACTAAAAAACAATCATAAGGATTAATGTAATATGTTGTATATTAATTAATTAATTAATTTATAATCAATAACACTTAAAATTACTTTTCTTTTCTTTTTTCAGAGTTAACTTTAGCATACGAATTATTAATTAGTTTTCTAACATTAACTTTCAATAAATAATAATAACCTAAAAGAATTAGAATAATTTTAATTTTACTTAGGTAGTGTACTTAATTAGATCTTATTTTAATTAAATGTTTCCTTAGAATAATAATAACATTATTTAGTTTAATTAACATTTATTTTATATTTTATCGTAGATATATTATAATCTTGTAATAAACTAGATTAAATATTTAGGTTTATTCTTAGAACTATATTAGTAATATTTAGGATATATTACAGTATAGTGATTTTATTATAAAATAGTATTAGTATAGTATAATTATTTATATAGTATAGTTAGTTAATTAGTATAATATCATAGGATATATTAGTTTAGATTTGGCATATGAGATAAATATGGAATACTTTAGTACCTAACAAGACTTTAATGATAGTGTAGTATTAACATTGTGTTACTTTAGGATTAATAAATAGTATTAAACTAACAAGTTTCATAGGGATAACATTATCATAGTATCATATAGGATTAACAATTAATATTAACTTAATACCATAGAGTTAGTTAGGTTAGAATAAGTTAGGTTAATTTTAAGTCATAACTTAGTTGTGGCTTAGCTGAGCCCCAGATCAGCTTAAGGATCACTTTCCTTCCTAATGAGCAAGAGGGATGATTTGATGTCTCTTCTCCATCGATGGATGAAAGTCATATTTTGAGTCATCAGAGATTGAGAGAAGGTAACTGTGTTGGAAATAATACTGAGAGGGGGGGGGGTGAATCAGTATTATCACATTAATAAAACTTTTTCATTTCCATAATCAGATTCATATATGCTACTTCCACAACTTCTTATTATTAAGTTAATTGATCTTCAATGAGTGCATTAGAACATTATCATCCATATTATCAGATAACAGATGCAGTAATAGAGAATAGATCATCACACATAAGGCACACACATGAACACCATGATATAAGGTGGAAACCCAATGTGGGAGAAAAACCACCTGCTGCAAGTCATCTCAATCTTCTTCTTAATAAGAAAATCCTTTTACAATATTTGTACTGGTACAGTCTTATACCAGTATGGGAGCTACAACCCCCTTTGCTCTTGTACTAGCCGATCCATTTACTAGTACGCAGGCTGCTACCTGCTACAATGCTCCAAAGATCTCCTTTAGCTTTTGTACTAGCTTAGATACTAGTACATAGGCGTTGGCCTACAATCTTCTCTCCTCCAGGTACCACGTTTCATCAATTTTCAGACTGGATACACTGAAGCACAACACATAATCTGAAAGGCCACTTTTCATCCAATTTTCATACTGGACCCAACAACAACATTGAAGCTCATAATCAAACAACCTTCTGAATCACCCAATCACCAGATCCATACATATACAATGATATTATGAGAGTTATCAACCAGATCTAGTACATAAAGATAAGTCATTAATCATGCTGTTATCTGAACTCAATACCAGTAACCAAACATCAGTTATGCACCCAAAACCCTGCAGAATAGTCAAAGGCAGTTAAAACAAATTTTAAGCAGGGATCGCAACTTCACTGGTATAGATCTGCGGATATCTGTACTACCTCCGCATCTGCGCCTTCTGTGGCGCCGCGACCACCGCACCTGTGCCTTCTGTGGCGCCTCCGCACTGCGCCTTCTGTGGCGCCTCTGCACTGCGCCTTCTGTGGCGTCTTCGCATTGCGCCTTCTATGGCGCCTCTGTGGCGTCTCCGCACTGCGCCTTCTATGGCGCCTCCGCACTGCGCCTTCTATGGCGCCTCTGTGGCGTCTCCGCACTTCGCCTTCTGTGGCGTCTCCGCACTGCGCCTTCTATGGCGCCTCTGTGGTGTCTCCGCACTGCGCCTTCTGTGGCGCGTCTGTGGTGTCTCCGCACTGCGCCTTCTGTGGCGCCTCTGTGGCATCTCCGCACTGCGTCTTCTGTGGCGCCTTTGCACTGCGCCTTCTGTGGCGTCTCCGCACTGCGCCTTCTGTGGCACCTCCGCACTGCGCCTTCTGTGGCGCCTCTATGGCGTCTCCGCACTGCGCCTTTTGTGGCGCCTCTGTGGCGTCTCTGCACTGTGTCTTCTGTGGCGCCTCCGCACTGCGCCTTCTGTGGCGCCTCCGCACTGCGCCTTCTGTGGCGCCTCTGTGGCGTCTCCGCACTGCGCCTTCTGTGGCGCCTCCGCACTGCCCCTTCTGTGGCGCCTCCGCACTGCGCCTTCTGTGGCGCCTCTGTGGCGTCTCCGCACTGCGCCTTCTGTGGCGCCTCCGCACTGTGCCTTCTGTGGCGCCTCAGCACTTCCGCAGCTGCAGTGCTCGAGAGATCACCCTTCACAGATTCGCCTTCAACTTCCCTTTCATAGATCAAACTTTTAAAACAATAACCCAATCACAATATTCCAGATCTAACACTTTATCAGATATTCAATAATTCAGAAGATGCTTTGCCAAATGATCTCCTTCCTCTTTTATAGTCTTAGGCCTTTCACAATACCATGGGCCAAAACCATAGAATCAAAAAAACTGTTGGACAAATACCATGAACCAACCATGAAAGTACGTGAGATCAACACTTTTGGATGCAATACCACGGGCCAAAACCATAGGATCAAAAACTGTTGGACTAATACCATGAACCAACCATGAAATTGCGTGAGATCAACACTTTTGACGAGATACCATGGTCCAAAACCATAGGTTCAAATACCAAGGACTAACTACCATGGACCAAAGGTAAGTTCTCCAACATATACGCACTTTTCCTCATAGGTTCAAATACCAAGGACTAACTACCATGGACCAAAGGTAAGTTCTCCAACATGAAAGTGCGTGAACTTTTTCTCTACATGAAATAAACTTTTCTCTACATGAAATAAACTTTTCTCTACATGAAATAAACTTTTCTCTGCATAAAAGTGCGTGAACTTTTCTCTACATGAAATAAACTTTTCTCTGCATATAAGTGCGTGAACTTTTCTGCACTATAATTTATCATCTGAGATGAGTGGGTTGCCATCAAGTACAACATATGTATCATAAAGCCATACCAGAATCATAATGCCAACAATCTCCCCCTTTGGACTTGATGGCAACCTCAAAATATTCAGCTCATTCTCCCCCTTTGACATCAAGGGCAAAGGGTTATGCTCCCCCTAAGAGCATGCTCCCCCTGAATATGAACCAGATCTGTAAAGAAGAAACATAATCCACCAAACACCATAAATGACCATGAAAGAGATAGATAGCAGCAATAATCAGACCAGCATCCAAGATCTCCTTCTGTACGTCCTCCATAATGCCAACAATGCATTATAAGCTCCCCCTGAGTACCTGTTGAAATCTCTGAATGAGCTCCCCCTTTGTATATGTCATGGTGCACCAATCTGATCATGCTCTTTCTGAGAACAAGCTGAAATGTCTGCTCTGCTATATAGTGTTGTTCATGCTCAGGCTCCCCCTAACTGTAAGCAAGGTCTAAATAAGATGAACATCAACAACAACACTGTATGATCTGCTCCATAGTATCTGTCAACAGCAACTAGACCAGCAACTTGTATTAGTGCATGAATCATCAAGGTATGTCCGCATCAACAGAATTTCACATTCTATCATAGCCATCCATATCTACATGAATCAAGTATCATCAATTGGGAATATCTGCATTAATATGAAACAATCATATAGATAAGAGCTCATTATCATCATGTCTCCAACAATGCAACTTTGAATAATCATCCCTGTATCCAGCCAACAATCCTCATCCATTTGTGCCAAGAATGAAAGGAATCATAACTGTAATATATGATCTTTATGCATATGACGACAGCAGCATATGAGTGACTCAACATCAAGAAGATGTGAATTCAAGCTAAGTGCTTCCCATGCAAGCATCATTAGAGAATCAACCATAAATCTGATCCAAGAACCATGTGAACAACTCATAACCATAGCAAGATGAATCATTTATCCATATAAGTATCATCACCAAGGACTATTAACCATAATGCCAATAATGAATTAAGTCCATATGCTCCCTCTAAACCTGTGCCATCTGTCTGATCATGCATATCAATAAGAAGTATCAAGACATCATCAATATCAAGTTAGAACCAAAACACTTCTAACCATCATATCCACACATCATTATTATTAACTAGAGCAAAACTGATCCTTCTCTTGAATCTGTCCCTACTGCCTTTCTTCAAACAATCATATACGCGACTGTGCAGTAACTAACTCGTGTATATATGCAACTTTCCTTTATGGAGTTTGCATATGAGATTCAGGACACTGAAGTTTTGTACTTTCAGCTCCCTCTGATTCTGGTATGTCTGTACGTTGTGCAGTGTCACCTTTTTCTAACTGTACTTCCTTTTTCCTCCATATCTTCAAGCGTGATGATGACATTTTCTCCTTTTGATATGGTGCCCACACTTTGTTCCTGCATTCCTTAGCTATATGTCCAAGCTTGTTACATGCATAACATCTTACATGTTTCATATTCCTCCTGTAACAATCAGCAGCTTTGTGACCAAACATATTGCAAGCAAAGCAATATCCATAAAAGTACCTTGAATGTGATGATCTTTGTGCATAATGGTCTTGAACCCTTCTTCTTCTACATCTAGCTGCAACATGTCCAAGATTATGACATACATAACATTCAACATTATTCATAAGAGGAGTAAAGGATTTTCTTTGAGGAATCTCTTTTCTTGGTTGATGATGAGATTGATCTTTCATTTCTTCGTTGATCACTTTAGATTTCTCTTTAGAGTTCCTTGCCTCACCTTGTGAACTAGATTCACCTTCAACAGATTCATGGAAACCAAGACCAGTCTTTATAGCAGGAGACCTTTGACTACTAAGAATATCATCCAAGACTTTAGAACTATCTTGAAATCGTAAAAGCTTATCCTTTTCTTCTAGTTTACCTTTCAAGATATTTACCTCAACTTGAAGCTGTTCTTCCTTTTCAAGAGATTGCTTTTTCAAATCTTCTTCAGCTTTCCTTCCTTCTTCCATTTGTTCCCTTAGTTTGAGAATCTCCTTTTCTTGTTCTTCATTCAAATCCTGCTGCATTTGATGAACTCGGAAGGCACATTCTAGTTGAGATTTTAAGCTGGTGACTTCGTTTTCTTGTCTTGCAATAGCTTGGAGTAGATCTGTATTCTGCTTCTTTGATTATTCAAGATCTCCTTTTAGTGAGAGGATTGTAGCTTCAAGATTTTCATAGTAGCTGGATCTATCTTTGAGTTTCTTGATGGTTGTGCTTCTTTCGTTGACTTCTTTTCTTAATGATGTCACTTCATGCTGCAATTTTTGACATTGGTCTTCCTTGTCCTTGAGTAGCTTTATTACCTTGTTTCCTTCTTCTAGTTGGGCCTTTAGTTTGGTAGCTTCTTCTTTGAAATCACATTCCCTTTTGTTCAATAGATCTTGTTGATCTCTAATTTTGTCTGTCAGCCTTTTAAATTCTGCCTCTATTTGATATCTTTCTTGTTCACCCATAAGAGCAAATTCAGTAGTTTCGCTATCACTTTCATCTGTTCCAAAAGGAAAGATAGCTGGAACATCAGAGGATAATATATTCATACCTGATAATGATTCTGAATCTGAAGAGCTTCTTATGCCTAATCCCCAATCGATTCTCCCACTGTCATAGTTCTTCTGAGATGACTTCTTTTTCTTAGGTGCTTTCTTCTTAAGCTTCTTTCCCATTGTTCCACAGATCTCCTTCAAGCGATCAAGCTTCTATCAAAGGACCTGCTCTGATACCAATTGTTGGAAATAATACTGAGAGGGGGGGGGGTGAATCAGTATTATCACATTAATAAAAAATTTTCATTTCCGTAATCAGATTCATATATGCTACTTCCACAACTTCTTATGATTAAGTTAATTGATCTTCAATGAGTGCATTAGAACATTATCAACCATATTATCAGATAACAGATGCAGTAATAGAGAATAGATCATCACACATAAGGCACACACATGAACACCATGATATAAGGTGGAAACCCAATGCGGGAGAAAAACCACCTGCTGCAAGTCATCTCAATCTTCTTCTTAATAAGAAAATCCTTTTACAATATTTGTACTGGTGCAGTCTTATACCAGTACGGGAGCTACAACCCCCTTTGCTCTTGTACTAGCCGATCCATTTACTAGTACGCAGGCTGCTACCTGCTACAATGCTCCAAAGATCTCCCTTAGCTTTTGTACTAGCTTAGATACTAGTACATAGGCGCTGGCCTACAATCTTCTCTCCTCCAGGTACCACGTTTCATCAATTTTCAGATTGGATACACTGAAGCACAACACATAATCTGAAAGGCCACTTTTCATCCAATTTTCATACTAGACCCAACAACAACATTGAACCTCATAATCAAACAACCTTCTGAATCACCCAATCACCAGATCCATACATATACAATGATATTATGAGAGTTATCAACCAGATCTAGTACATAAAGATAAGTCATTAATCATGCTATTATCTGAACTCAATACCAGTAACCAAACATCAGTTATGCACCCAAAACCCTGCAGAATAGTCAAAGGCAGTTAAAACAAATTTTAAGCAGGGATCGCAACTTCACTGGTATAGATCTGCGGATATCTGTACTACCTCTGCACCTGCGCCTTCTGTGGCGCCGCGACCACCGCACCTGTGCCTTCTGTGGCGCCTCCGCACTACACCTTCTGTGGCGCCTCTGCACTGCGCCTTCTGTGGCGTCTTCGCACTGCACCTTCTGTGGTGCCTCTGTGGTGTCTCCGCACTGCGCCTTCTGTGGTGCCTCCGCACTGCGCCTTCTGTGGCGCCTCTGTGGTGTCTCCGCACTTCACCTTCTGTGGCGCCTCCACACTGCACCTTCTGTGGTGCCTCTGTGGCGTCTCCGCACTGCGCCTTCTGTGGCACCTCAGTGGCGTCTCCGCACTGCGCCTTCTGTGGCACCTCTGTGGCGTCTCTGCACTGCGTCTTCTGTGGTGCCTCCGCACTGTGCCTTCTGTGGCACCTCCGCACTGCGCCTTCTGTGGCGCCTCTGTGGCGTCTCCGCACTGCGCCTTTTGTGGCGCCTCCGCACTGCATCTTCTGTGGCGCCTCTGTGGCGTCTCCGCACTGCGCCTTCTGTGGCGCCTCTGTGGTGTCTCCGCACTGCGTCTTCTGTGGCGCCTCCGCACTGCGCCTTCTGTGGCGTCTCCGCACTGCGCCTTCTGTGGCATCTCCGCACTGCGCCTTCTGTGGCGCCTCCGCACTTCCGCAGCTGTAGTGCTCGAGAGATCACCCTTCACAGATTCGCCTTCAACTTCCCTTTCATAGATCAAACTTTTAAAACAATAACCCAATCACAATATTCCAGATCTAACACTTTATCAGATATTCGATAATTCAGAAGATGCTTTGCCAAATGATCTCCTTCCTCTTTTATAGTCTTAGGCCTTTCACAATACCACGGGCCAAAACCATAGAATCAAAAAAACTGTTGGACAAATACCATGAACCAACCATGAAAGTACATGAGATCAACACTTTTTGATGCAATACCACGGGCCAAAACCATAGGATCAAAAACTGTTGGACTAATACCATGAACCAACCATGAAATTGCGTGAGATCAACACTTTTGACGAGATACCATGGTCCAAAGCCATAGGTTCAAATACCAAGGACTAACTACCATGGACCAAAGGTAAGTTCTCCAACATATACGCGCTTTTCCTCATAGATTCAAATACCAAGGACTAACTACCATGGACCAAAGGTAAGTTCTCCAACATGAAAGTGCGTGAACTTTTTCTCTACATGAAATAAACTTTTCTCTACATGAAATAAACTTTTCTCTGCATAAAAGTGCGTGAACTTTTCTCTACATGAAATAAACTTTTCTCTGCATATAAGTGCGTGAACTTTTCTGCAGTATAATTTATCATCTGAGATGAGTGGGTTTCCATCAAGTACAACATATGTATCATAAAGCCATACCAGAATCATAATGCCAACAAACTGGACCTAGTTAAACCAGTCAGAGCCACTAATCCAAACGGATAAGGGACGGTGTTTAAGTCCCTGTTCGAGTGGTTTTCCCCCATGTTGTTGCAGCAATTTTTGAGGCATCAATAGGTAGGAGCCTAAAGGCCTTAGCACCCAAGTACTAAGCCATTGGTCACAGGTCCAGTCATATGAGAAGCGAATTGCTCATGGAGATAAGTGTCAAATGAGCAGAGGATATCGGGACAGAGAAATATCGTAATGTTTCAATTGTGAAAGTTACGATACTGAGGAGCTCTAATACAATGCTAATCCCTAGTCACAACTATTGGTCCTATGAGAAAGTAACTAACATAGGAGTTTAAGGAAAATGGAGCCAAGAATATTAGGGAGTACAACATTATAACTTTTCCCCTTTATAAAGTTTTGATATGATGTTTCTCAATGAAACAATACAACATTTTAAAGGGTGTATGGGTCGGCAACTGTGGAATTGAATGTAGGCTCAGGAGAGTTGATCATTGCAATGGGCTAAAACTACAAAAGACTCTATGATAAGAAATCGAGGATGACATTTGTGGCATAGATGAATTTGGATGAATAAAGGAAGAAATCAGTTGTCTTGTGTGCAAGAATGGTTGTGATAAATGAGAATCAAAGTAGTCACCTCTGTGAACTGTTAAGTCTTGTGGAGTGATAAATGAGAATGGGCTCTCGAAGGAGTCTGTAGGTCACCTGAGAATTAATTTCTTAGCATGGAGCTTTACAAAGTGAGATGATAAAGAACTACAAGGTCCATCTTTGATTTGGCACTATGACTAAAAACTACCAGGAGATGCAACAACGACAAAGGAAGTCATTCTGAAGTACATTTGGGCAGCTAAAGTACAAGAATAAGAGACTACCTTGAACAAAGTGCCTCAGTGAAACAAAATCATCGCTTGTAATTGAGGAGATGAGGAATTTGAGCAGATTTCAGTAGTGTTGTGTTGTGAGAGGTGTGTGGTGAGACAGAGTGGTAGAAGCACCAAGGAGGACACTATGTGATACAACAACAAGTGCAGTGAGAGTGATGTGTGGAGAATAGTGAGGGTAGTGCTGAAGAGCAGTCAGAAGAGGGCCCTTGAAAGTTGAGGAAAAATGTTGAGGAGATGGTGTTGTGAGCATCAATTGAATATATTTTGCATGACAGAATAGAGGACATAGTGCAAAAGTTGAATATGCAAACAACTATTTTCATATTTTACTTGTAATATTATATGCCCCTATTCTTAGTTTTAAAATTGTTATGCTCTTAACCTGCAAGATGATACTAGAATACCAAATATGCGAAGAAATATACCCAGAACATAGAACAATGAGAATTAACAACAAGTATTTTATTATTCAGAAAGCAATGTTCACTTGCCTCTTCGAGGGGGCAACCTCCAATAGAGATAAGCTCAATTACAAAATAAGACACGATGCTCCTCGAGGGGAGTTTCTATCCTTTATATAGGATTCATACATGTAATACCATGGGTAAATACCATGGTTCTTATTAATACTATCTATCTAATACCATGTCCCATTTGCAACTAACTGTGGTGCCTTCATTAAATGTGGGTTAACCACTTACAATGGGCTTTATTAACTCTTTAATTAACTATAACTATGATTCAATCCTATTACATAAATTAGGGGGTTAGGGTTGGACCCTAACATGCCCTCCCCCATAAGAATGGCCTTGTCCTCAAGGCTGAAGCTGCGGAAACTACTGAAGGATAGTAGTTGGCTCCCAGGTTGCATCTTCTGGAGAGGTGTCTTTCCACTTGACGAGGACTTCCTTGATCGTGCGACCATGCAGGTGTTGTTCTCGTGTGTCAAGAACTTGTTCAGGTTGGAGCCAGATTGACCCTTCTTCATCCACTTCAGGTAGACTAGTTTGAATTCTACAATGGTTCCCAATCACTTTCTTGGGGCATGAGACATGGAAGACTGGATGGATTTTTGCAGTGGGTGGCAAAGCTAGCTTGTAGGAGACTTCTCCAATGCACTGAAGTACTTGATACGGTCCGTAGAATTTTTGAGATAATTTCTGACAACCCTTGTCTTTGAGTGATGTTTGCTTATGGTTGCAGCCTCAAAATTACCTGATCCCCTTCTTGAAATTGGCGTTTCGAGTGATGTTGATTTGCCTGTTGCTTCATGCAGTTTTGGGCTTGATGAAGATTCTCTCTAAGGTGGGTCAGCATGGTTGTGCGGTTCTATAGGATTTGATCCACTACTTGTACCTTTGAGCATCCCTTGATATAAGAAGTAGGGGAAGGAGGGAGTTGACCATAAACTGCTTCATATGGATTCATTTTGGTGGTGGCATGATATTTGGTGTTATACCACCATTCGGCTAGAGGTAACCACTGTACCCAGAGATGTTTCTTTCCTGAAGTGAAACACCTAAGGTAGGTCTCCAGACATTTGTTGACTGCTTCAGTTTGACCATCAGTTTGGGGATGATAGGAAGTACTGAGTTGTAGTTGGGTACCTTGTAGCCAGAAGAGTTCCTACCAAAAGTTACTGGTGAAGATTAGGTCACGATCAGACATAATGGAAGTGGGCATGCCATGCAATTTGAAGATCTGATCCATGAAATATTGAGCGACCAAAGTCGGTGTAAAAGGGTGAGGTAGGGTGAAAAAATTAGCATACTTAGAAAGTTTGTCCACAACCACCATGATGACTGACTTGTTTCTTGACTTTGGAAGACCTGTAATGAAATCCATAGAAACCTCCATCCAGATTGAGGCTGAGATGGGCAATGGCTATAATGTGCTTGGGGATTTGGCTGTTTCTCCTTTGTGGCACTGACAGACGTCGCATTCAGCTACAAAAGTATGAATGTCATTTTTCATGCCTCTCCAAAAAAATGATCTTTGAGTGTGAGCATATGTCTTCTGAAAGCTTGAATGTCCTGCAGTGGAAGATGAGTGCAACTCTGCCAAAATGCAGCTTTTGAGTGTGGATGTTGGTGATATTACGATTCTGTCCCTGTAGCGGAGAATCTCATCCTACCACGAGTAACCCATTGTGGAATTTGGATCTGCCTGTAATTGATTAATGAGTTGGGAGAGCCAAGGATGTGAAAACCATTCCTTGTGAACCTCTTCAATCCATTCTGGAATGGGAAGGGAAATTGCGAGCAGGGTACTTTCCTCCTCAAATTGGCGAGATAACGCATCTGCTACAATATTTTCGCGCCCTTTCTTGTAAATTATCTCATAGTCATATCCCAACATTTCGGCAAGCCATTTATTTTGTTGTGGCGAGGATAGGCGTTGCTCCAAAAAATATTTAAGGCTTTGATGGTCTGTGCAAATTTGGAAATGTCGCCCCAATAAGTATGGTCGCTAGGTATCTACTGCATGTAAGATGGCCATCATCTCCTTCTCATAGGTAGATTGTCCTATATTCTTCCCATTTAATTGTTGGCTCATGAAGGCCAATGGTCGACCTTCCTGCATTAAGACTGCCCCAATACCCGTACCAGAAGCATCACATTCAATCACAAAAGATTTGGTGAAGTCGGGTAGTGCTAAGACTGGAGTGGAACACATGGCATGTTTGAGAGCTATAAAGGCCTGTTGTGCTTCATCATTCCAGAGGAATGAATTTTTCTTAAGGAGTTGAGTGAGGGGCCTAGCAATGCGACCATAATTGCGGACAAATTTGCAATAGTAGCCTGTGAGACCCAAAAATCCTCTCAAGCTCTTCAAGGTCTTTGGTTGAGGCCAATCCTGCATTTCCTGGATCTTTTTGGGGTCCACCCTGACACCTTCACGCCCCACAATGTGGCCCAAATACTCAACTTCTTCCATGCCAAAAGAGCACTTGGACATCTTGAAAAATAATTTATGCTTGTGGAGTAGTTGCAAGAGCAAATCTACATGCTGAAGATGTGTGGCCCAGGTGCGGCTGTAGATGAGGATGTCATCAAAGAAAACAAGGACAAATTTTCTGAGATATGGTTTGAGCAGGTGGTTCATAAGGCTCTGAAAAGTGGATGGGGCATTACAAAGACCAAATGGCATGACCAGGAACTCATAATGGCCTTCATGAGTTCGGAAAGTAGTCTTTGGAATGTCTACTTCTTTCATGCGAATTTGGTGATAGCCTGAGCGAAGGTCGAGCTTAGTAAAGAATTGAGCCCCATTTAGTTCATCCAGCAAATCATCGACAACCAGGATGGGAAATTTATCTTTGACCATCAACTTATTGAGGGCCCTGAAGTCTAGAAACATATGCCATTCCCCATCTTTCTTGAGCACCATGACCACCGGCGATGAATAAGGACTAATGATGGGACGAATGACGCCTACTTCCAAGAGTTCCTTGATGATTTTTTCAATTTCATTCTTTTGGGTGAACAGATATCTATATGGGTTCACATTTGGTGGTTGGGCCCCTGGGACCAAAGTAATGTTATGATCATGTTCCCCTCTCGAGGGTAGAAGCTCATGAGGCTTGTCAGAGACTGGCAGATGGTTGTTTAAGATCTGTTGCATCTCAGGATGAATATGAAGAGAATTAGGTTCGAAGGCCTAGATGGCATTAAATTGGGCTATAACTCCATGGTGGCCCTTTTTTAACAATGTTTCCATCCGATGTGAGCTGATGATAGAGGGAGCTCCCACCTGGAGTCTGCGAAGGGTATGTGTGTGGTTGTTCTGCTTAAAGCTTATATATAACTCCTGGAAATCCATTGTGATTGGGCCAAGTGTGCAAATCCATTCATCACCTAGGAAAATGTCGCACCCTCCCATGTGTATGGAAAACATGTGGGTCTTTAACTGATAATCCCCCATTTGAAGTTTGAAATTTTCACAGTGGCCTTCACATTTCATTGTCCCCCCATCAGCAATTTGGACTTGGAAGTTAGAAACTACTCAGACAAAACAATGCACTGCTTCTGTGACTCTTTGATGGATAAAGTTATGTGTACTCCCACTATCAATCAAGGCTACTACTGGGCGATGCTTAATAAAACCTCTGATTTTGAGAGTTTGGGGAGAAGAAATCCCTGCCAAAGAATGCTACGAGATAACTGGTTCTTCAGGTACATTGTCCTGCTGGTTGTCCTCTTCTTCCTCCTCTGGTTCCTCAAGTGGTGGGGCTTCCTTCGATGAACTATGACCAGTAGCATCAATTTGAAAGAATTTGGGCTCCTTGAATTTATGCCCTGGGGAGTATTTCTCATCATAGTAGTAACACAATCCTTGCTTTCTTCTTTCCGCCATTTCTACTAGTGACACCTTTTGAACCTTGAGTGTTTGGGTAGTACTTTGAGCCTAGGTGGGTCGACCCTTGGCTATGAAATTTGGGTGATTGGACTGGGCTACTAATGCACGTTCTACTTCATGAGCTATCCTGCAAGCATGTAGCCATGAGATAGGGTGTTGCAGTCGGACATGGGCTTGTGTGGCTTCTTTGAGACCACTGACAAAACATTCCATGTAGAACTCATCGTGTAGACCTCCTGTGCGGAAAGCTAAGGCTTCAAAGGCTGTAATATATTCGTTCACTGTTCCTGTCTATCGGAGCTTAGTGAGACGACCCAAAAAATTAGATTCATGGTCAAAGCAATCTGTAAGAGCTTTTTTGAATGTCTGCCAAGTCAAGGGCCTTCCATTGCAATGTTGATGCCATTGCCACCATTTCCATCTTTCATTTTCCAAGTACATGCTACCCACACTAAGCTAAGTCACATCATCCATGATGTGACTCAGTGTGAAATATTGCTCCATTTGTGCTATCCATGTGGCCAGGTGAGATCCATCAAATTTATACATGTCCAGCTTGGGTGGTCATAGCTGGGATTGTTGGTGGGTGCCAAAGAGGTGAGGAGACTGGCTAGACTCACCCTCAATGTTTTCATTACCAATATATGCCTCCATGCATTCCTCCATCTTGCCCTTTGAGGGTGTTTCATTTAAGTTCTTTAGCGATGATAGTACCTCGCTCAATGTTGTTTCAAGTTTGTCGATCCTCTCATTGGCCATAGCTTGAGCTCTAGTTTGTACCATGCACTGATCTGATGGACTTGAAATTTGGGACCGCTTGAAATTTTTGGCACTAACAATTGAATGGTACCATCTTGCTCAGCTCGTCGACCTAATTCTTATGGTCTAAGTCTCCAAATAACGTCTCGGTGGGTCTCAGACTCGTTTTTTTTTTCTTTTTTTACTCCAAATGGAGTTTTACTCCTTGCTTAGGAATACTGTAGTAGCTGAATCCTAGAAAAGTCAATGTTACCCAAAGTCCTGCGAAAATCACGCCCAGATATAGGATCCCACACAATTAGTCAGATCTGAATGGCAGATCTAATTGTTGCGACGGCTACAGAGCCCAAACTGCTAGATCTGGATGGAAGATCTAATGGATCTGATAGATCTGAATGGCTGATTTGATAGGTCTGAATGGTGGAACTGATCGTTGCTGCTGCAACAGAACCCCACCTGTGAGATCTGATCTGGAAAATCTGATTGGTGATTCAGAGATAGAAAGGGAACTATGGTCTCCAGGAGTGTCAGGTGCTATAGATCGTAATATACATAAGGGTCTGACAATAGTACTCGGCCCAATCTTTCAGGGCACTAACCAAGGAGGATCAACTATACCCTTAGCCGTACAACCCAACTACCCTATCGTAGGTGTGAGTAATCTCCCCGAGTGTTGTTCTCGGTGTACTGTAGTAGCAAGATGGCCAATGGTTTATCTATGGCGAGGTTTCAAGGGAGCCTAGGGGGCTTCCGATATACCTAGAGGGTACTTGGAAGACAGTCCGTGCACGGTTCTGTCTAATGTGCTACTACTCAAAGGGGTACCCACAGGGGTTACAAGGGAGTCCAACAAACATGACCACCTCTTGTATTTCCTGCATGCATGCCTCCCCAAATCCGCAGGTTTATGCGCTCAACAACGGATCTCGTGGTTTAAAGACGTCGGAACACGTCTCTAGCCAATTTTTTTTCTAAAAATTAGAGATCCCACCGGCTCTGGAAAGCACTATGATACCACTTTTTATGCTCTTAACCTACAAGATGATACCAGAATACCAAATATGTGACAAAATATACCTAGAACATAGAACAATGAGAATTAACAACAAGTATTTTATTATTCAAAAAGCAATGTTCACTTGCCTCTTTGAGGGGGCAACCTCCAATAGAGTTGAGCGCAATTACAAAATAAGACACGATGCTCCTTGAGGGGAGTCTCTATCCTTTATATAGGATTCATACATGCAATACCATGGTTCTTATTAATACCATCTCTCTAATATCATGGCCCATTTGCAACTAACTGTGGTCCCTTCATTAAATGTGGGTTAACCACTTACAATTATTAATATGGTCTTTAATGACTCTTTATTTAACTATAACTATGACTCGATCCTATTACATAAATAAGGGGTTAGGGTTGGACCCTAACAAAAATTGTATGAAATAGTAGAACGCTGGAAAGAGTAGGTTGGTGCTTGCACTCTGAAGAGGTTGGTGCCTCTTGGAAAGTTGGTTCTTGCTTACCAAAATGGTTTGGTGCCTCTAGTGATTGGGTGCTCACAAAAAAATAGATGTAATTAAGTGGGTGCTTAATTCACATCATCAACAAACAAGGTTTCCACTTGAAAAACACTGTGTCAAATTTGAGTGTCTTGCTTATGTGATTGTTGTATGATCATGTGTGTTTGAAATTCTTGATTTACTACTTCAGTGAATGAATTCTCTCACAAGTAAAAGAATATGAGAATGGACTATAAGCATAATATAAAAATAAAAAGAGTTTCATAATTATTGATTCACCTTGCCCCCTCTCTCAGAAATTCCTTTTTTGAACAATTGGTATTAGAGCCATAGTTTCTTCAACAAAGTCAAACCACTGGAAGGTAGATCTATAAGGAATTATGTCTAGGCAAGAGAGTTAAGAAGCTTACTAGAGTAAAATACTAGTCTTTTATGGAACAAACTATGCCTTTTAGAAAGTAAGAATGGAAGTGTATCTTATGTCCCTGGGAGTAGATGTTTGGACTTCAGTACTAGTAGACTACAATGTCCCTGATATTTCTCCCACTGATGCAGATGGTAAAAAATTATATGGGAAAAATGCTAAATCCAAGAATTCCATCCTCTTTGGCCTTAGTCAATCATAACTTGTAAAATTTATGCACTGTAAGTATGACAAGGAGGTGTGGGTAAAGCTTAATCAGAGTCATGAAGGAGATGATAGAGTCAAGTAGGCGAAAATTCAAACTTTAAAAATGAGGTTTCAGAGCTTGAGAATGAGAGAGAATGAAAGCATAGCAGAATACTTCCTCAGAGTTGATGAAGAAACTAATATGATTAGAGGACTTGGTGAAGAGGTCAAGGAAGAAATGATTGTTTAGAAAATATTAAGATCTCTACCCATGAGATTTAATGCCAAAGTATAAGCTATTGAAGAAATGGTTAATTTAAAGGACGTCAAGATGGACCAGCTACATGGTAATCTCACAGCCTATGAGATGAGAGTAGGAACATAAAATTTTGAACCTAAGGAAGTAACATTCAAAGTATCTAGAAAGGCCAAGGAGCATAAAGATCACCAAGACTACTCCAGCTGTGAATCTGATTAGGATTTGGCTCAAATAGCCAGAAAAATGAAGCGTGGCTTAGGAAAATATCAAGGGAAGTTTCCCTTTACGTGTTTTGAATGTGGAAGAGTTGGACATTTCTCATCCAAATTCCTTTAAAATGAAAAAGCTAAAAAGGAAGAGGATTTGAAATTTGGAAACAAGTCTCAGACACATCAGAAGAAAAATCTCTATAACAAAGAGGCATTCTACTCAAAAGAGGATATCTCATCACGAGAGTCATACAATGCGAACTCATCAGAGAATGATTCAGATAAGTATCTTTTGAGGGCTTTCGAAACAAACTCCAAGAAATAAGGTATTATGGACTTTGAAGAGGAAGAAGAAGGAGTGGTTGACCTTGAAGGGGAACTCATCAGTGCCCTTGATGAGTTAAATAAAGCAAGGAGAAAGAATAAGCAGCTGAAGGAACATTTATAACATGCAGAGGAAGGTATGTAACAGTGAGGAGTTTTTCTACTGAAAAGAAAATCGTGAGGAAGCTATCAAGAGAAAATATAGTCTAGTCCTTCTACGGAAATAAAAACAAGGAACCTGTGAGAGACTAAAAGAGGAGAACAAGCATTTTAAATAGGAGTTGCTCAAGTTAAAAAGGGAAATGATCTCACGTACATGCAAAGATGATATTTTGTCTTTGAAAGTTAAACTAGATGAGGCTAAACGAAAAGAAGAGGTTCTTCAAGATCTAATCCAAGAATGGGAAGAGAACTATTAGAGTCTTGAAGCATAGGTTGTCTCTTTGAGAACATATCTTGAGAGAACAAATACTGAGAAGGGTTTAGATGAAAAATTTACTGAAGGGACAAGAAGACTAGATGAGATCCTGAGTAGTCAAAGGCATTTAGGAATCAAAATCAGTTTGGGATACTCTAAGACAAAATAATATTCCATGGGGAAGATAAAATTCAGGTCCATAGGATTCGAAGAACCACAAATACATGGGAAGAAGCACCATGAAAGAATTAATTAAGAGAAAAGAGAAACAGGGCAAAGAGGAGATCATCAATGGAGAATGAACCAATCATCCAGATTACCAACGTATTTTCCTACACAATCTTATAATTCTTCCATCAATAGGAATGCCTATTTGTTTTATGGTCACTTTTATAAGTTTCATACCGTTGGACATAAACTTATTGATTGTACAAGGATCAAATTTGAAAGATATGAAAGTCCTAGATATAATACGCATTGGATTTCTAAATCTCAAAACTCTTCTCTCATAAACCAAAATGTCTTCTCTCCCTTGCTAAGTAAAGTAGAATGCTTTAAATGTAATAATTTTGGGCACAAATCTAGTGAGTGAAGATGTAGGTTTGAATACCTGTATAAGTCCCACAATATTAGACAGTCAACTATCCAAAAGAAAAAGGGGAGCTAGAAATGAAAGACTAAAACACTCATGTAGTGTGGACTCGCCTTATCATCTCATAATCATGAAAACAAATGGTATGTTGATAGTGGTTATTCCAAATATATGACTAGGGACAAGAGAAAATTTATCTCAGTAAAATAAAAGGGCAGAGGACAATGTCACCTTTGGAAACAATGCTCCAGCTAGAATCAAGGGAAGAGGCTCTCTCAGTCTTGATAAAAAAATAGAAGCATGAAATGTGTTGTATGTGGAAGGTCTCAGGCACAATTTGTTTAGTGTTAGCCAAATGTGTGATAATGGCTATGATGTAACCTTTTGATCTAAAAAATGTGAGATCCACACCATGAAGAATGGAAATTTGATAGGAAAATACATCAGAACCCACAATAATGTATATGTGTTTGACAATTCCATGGTTAACTATTATTTAAGAAAAATAAGTGAAGCATAGTTGTGGCACAAGAGGCTTGGGCATATTAATTTTGATAGTTTGATAAAAGTGAGAAATATGGGAGCTGTGAGAGGAATACCAAGACTATCAAGGCCTGATAACTCAGTCTACAAGTCATGTCAATTTGGCAAACATACAAGGACTCATTTCAAGTCAAAAGAGTTATCCTCATCCAAACCTCTGGAGCTCATTCACACAGATATTTATGACCCAACTAGAGAAAAAAACCTGAAAAGGACAAGAGTATTTCATGTTATTCATTGATGATATCACTAGGGCCACTTGGATTGTTCTCTTAAAAGAAAAATAAGAATTATTCAATCATTTAAGGAAGTTTAAAACTCAAGTAGAAAATGATAAAGACTTGAAGGTAAAATGCTTAATATCATAAAGAGGAGAGTCCACTTCAAGAGAATTTGAGGAATTCTATGAAGAGCACAACTTCAGGAGGTAGTACTCAGTGGATCAAACTCCAAAAAAAAGTGGAGTAGTAGAGAGAGAATAAAAAATCCAACAAATGGCCGAAGAGATGTTCGATGAAGTAGGCGTGTCTCACAATTTCTACGGAGAAGCATCCCATGTAGTAGTGTATCTGTCAAACAGAAATCAACTTAGGCTTAATAGTAATAGAACTCCCTATGAGTCATGGAAGGGAAGACCTGCATCAGTTAAAAACATCAAGGTGTTTGGAAGCAAGTGCTTCATCAAAATGAATGATAAGAATCCTGAAAAGTTTCCTTCACGTGCTGACAAAGGGATATTTCTCTGCTACCCTACTCATAACAAAGGATATAAGTGTTAAAACAAGTGGAAAAAGAATATTGAGGATTGCATTTACGTGACAGTAGATGAAGTAGGTTCACAACTTGAGCCCTACAAAGGAAATAAGAACTTGTATGATGAAGAAAGTTCATATATGAGGTCAATAGATCTAGAGGAAACAGATTCAGACAATGAAGGTGAGGAATAATGCACAACTTCAAGACCAAAGAAACCCTCTACATATGTAAAAAAGGAAAATCCTATGAGTCATATACTTGGAGATCAAAAACATAGTGTCCAAACTAGGAGGAAACTTTTTGGCAGTACAATTCATTTGAATTTGGCTCTGTTATCATAGATAGAACCCAAGAACCTTTGTCAAGAAAGTGAATAAAAGTTTTGGGTGAAATCTATAAATGAAGAACTTGCTCAAATTGAAAAAAATGACACTTGGAAGCTCATTTCAAGGCCTAGAGAGAAACATGTTATTCGAACCAAATGGGTTTTCAAGAACAAACTAAATGACCATGGTCAAGTAATTAGGAACAAAACTCTATTTGTCTACAAAGGGTATGAGCACATAGAAGGGGTATATTTCAAAGAAACCTTCACACTAGTAGCTTGGCTAGAAGCTATCAAGATATTTCTTACTTTTTCCATCCATAAGAATATCAACGTATATCAAATGGACATGAAGTCTGCATTTCTCAATGGATATTTAGAAGAAGAAGTTTACGTTTATCAGTCAGAAGGATTTCTACTCACCCTAGATAATGGGTTCATATGCAAACTGAAGAAGCTCGTGTAAGAAATAAAATAGGTTCTCAGAGCCTAGCACAAAAGGCTGGATAAATACCTTCAACAACAAAGGTTTAAGAAAGGCAGAGTTGACAGTAACCTATATGTGAAGTCTGAAGGTGACCATCTACTCATAGTAGTTTTGTATGTGGATGTTGGTAGTGATATGGAACAATTGGGCCATTAATTTACAAAATATATGCAAATAGAATTTGAAATGTCCATTATTTGAGAGGTATCCTTCTTACTAAGTTTGCAAGTTGCTCAGTCTCCACAAAGAGTGTTTATATCTTAATCTAAATATCTCAAGGAAACCTTGAAGAACTTTGGTCTAGAAGATTGCAAACCAGTAAGCATGCCTATGACTATAGGCTGCAAGTTGTGCAAAGAATATGGAACATTGCCGGTAAATTAGACTGAATACAAATCAATGATAGGAAGCTTATTGTATTTGACATCTTCAAGGCTAGACATCATGTAAGTAGTGGGGCTTGTTGCCATATTTCAAGCTTTCCCACGTGAGAGTCATGTTGTTGCTATCAAGAGGATTTTTAAATATCTTCAAGGAACATTAGAGTATGTAAGGTGGTATGCTAAGAAAGAAGAATTCAAGTTGAAGGCCTACACAGATACAGATTGGGTTGGAAGCGTTGATGACAGGAATAATACTTTTGGTGCAACTTTCTTGCTAGGAAAATGCTTGGTGTCGTGAGTCAACAACAAATAGGCCTCCATTTCATTGTCGACTGCTGAAGTAGAGTATATTGTTGTGGCTACCTGTTGTATGCAGATTTTATGGATGAAGCAAAATTTCAAAGATATTTAGGTAGAGCTAACTGATCCCATTATAATAGTATGTGAGAACACAAGCTCCATCAGCATCTCCAAAAATATAGTCATGCATTCGAAGACTCAATATATTCCTATCAAGTTACATTTCTTGAGGGAACAAGTTACAACCAACACTGTTAGACTTGAATATGTGGCCACTAAAGAGAAATATATTGATATATTTACCAAGCCACTTGCAAGAGAAGAATTTGAATATCTCTAGTAGTAGATAGGAGTTGTGAAACCTCCCTCCAATGGCTTCATTTTTGTAGGTGGTGGAAGCTACTCAACATGTGGAACTCATGGGAGAGTAGGCTGCAATGGTTCAAGGGGAGTATTATTTGTAGTGGTTTAAGAATTATTCTTTTCTATTGATGTCAAAGGGGGAGAAGATTAGCATCAGAGTAGACCATTCCTACCCTGAGGGGGAGTTGTTGGTGTTGCCATCAATGCCAAAGGGGGATATTTTTGGCCAATTTGTGGTGTATGGGTGGATGTGTTAGTGTTGGAATTGATGTCAAAAAGGGTCAGCGTGATTATTGATTATTCAGGAGGAATCCCATAATTGCTAGAGTAATCTGTAAAAAATCATCATAGTAGTAGCCTTACTGGAAAATCCATAAAATGATGACTGCAACGATGGACCAGAACAAATTCCATGTAAGCTACAGGCTTCAAGTAGAGAATCATCACAGTAGAAGGCTTACTGAAGAAGCCTTAAAATGATCACTATGGTGGTTGGGAGTTAACCCTTCTGAGCACAAAAAGAAGATTCAAGGATAAAAGTGTGGTAGAGAGTTTATCACCATGGCACAGGTAGAAAATGGACTCAAAGCCTACATCATACCCTATCCAATGAAAATTTCTCTGGAAGAGTATACAAAAGTCCAAAAATGGACTCCTGGATCATAAGATATCATTTGCCGAAGTCTAGGGATTTGAAACCTTAAGAAGGATGAGACATCAAACCCCATAGATCAACTCATCGGAACATCAAGACATCAACATATTGGATATCAAAATATTGGAACTTCTTAAGAGTGGAACCTTTAGAAGTTACAATATCTGATAGTTCTGATAGTACTGAAAAGTGTCGAGGAATGTTGAAGAAAATTAATGAAGGATCCTATTGCAAAACCAAGGTTTGATGGGCCCTCTTTTGTCTCCTCTACTAGGACACATGGCAACATAATATTGGCTTTGAGAAGCTGCAGTGGGCTCTTATGTCAGCATGACGTGGCAGTAAGACAAAACACATGGTAGGCAATTTCAACATTATTGGATGGCTTAATGGGCCAAATCTAGGTGACATGTGTCACCACTATGGAGTCACCATGTGGAATAATGACATCATTTCGGAGGTCAACATATTAGACGATGAAGACGTCATAACTTCAGTGCGGATGGTTTTTGGAAAAGTTATGATTGAAGGAGCTTCCAATATTGGGTTGACACTTGGTCATGAGATTTCAAAGAACCAAGGGTGAAAAGTAGTTATCAAAGGATGTTTGGCCCTCAGTAGCAGCATAAAGGCCTTAGTACCCAAGTACTAAGCCACTGATCACATGTTCGGTCATATGAGAAGGGAAATGCTCAAGGAGCTAAGAATCAAAGGAGTTGAGGATATTGAGACTCAGAAATATAGTAACATTTCAAATGTGAAAGCTACGATACTGAGGAGTTTTGATACAATGTTAAGCCCTAGCCACAGCTCTTGGTCGTATGAGAAAGAAGCTTCCATAGGAGTTGAAGGAAAAGGGAGCCAAGGATATCGGGGAGTAAAACATCATAACATTCCACCTTTGTAAAGTTATGATATGGCGTTTATTTGATGAACTAGTACATCGAGTTAAAGGGTGTATGGGTCAGGATCTGTGGAATTGAATCTAAGATTAGGGGAGTTGATTGTTGAAATGGGCTAAACCTACATTACACTTTGTAACAAGAACTCAAGGACAACATTTGCGGTACAGATGAATTTTGGTGAGTGAAGGAAGTAATCGGATGCTTTGCGTGCATGAATGGTTGTGATAAACAAGAATCAAAGTGGTCACCTCTGTGAACTGTCAAAATCTGTGGAGCAATAACTGAGAATGGGCTCTCAAAGGAGTGTGCAGGTCACGTAAGAACTAATTTCTTAGCATGGAGTGCTACGCAGTCAGATTATAAAGAATTGCAAGGTCCATATCTAATTTGACATTGTGATAAGAAAATACTAGGAGACACAACAATAGTAAAGGAAGCCATGCCGAAGTACATTCAGGAAGATAAAGTACAGTCAGCAGAGACTGTCTTGTGTAGAATACCTCAGTGAAACAAAACCATTGCCTACAATTAAGGAGATGGGGAAGTTGAGAATATTTCAATAGTGCAGGGTTGTTGTAGGTTTGCGTTGAGACAGAGAGGTCAAAGCACCAAGGAGGACACTGTGTGATACACAAGTGTAGCGAGAGTGTTGTGTGGAGAATAGTGAGGGTAGTACTAAAGAGAAGTAAGAAGAGGTCCCATGACATAGGAGGCAAAGTTCTAAGGAGATGGTGTTTTGAGAACCAAGTGAAGATTTGTTGCATGAGAGTAGAAAAGATAAAGTGTAGAACTTGAATCTGCAAACAACCATTTTGGTATTTTACTTGGAATATTGTATGCCTATGTTTTCAGTTTGAAAATTGTATGAAATAGTAGAAAAATGGTAGGAGCAGGTTGGTTCCTGCACTTTGAAGGGGTTGGTGCCTCTTGAAAAGTTGGTTCTTGCTTACCAAAGGGGGTTGGTGCCTCTAGTGAGTGGGTGCTCACAAACAAACATATGTAATTAAGTGGGTTCTTAATTTACATCATAAACAAACAACAAATTTGGTGGTTTTTCCCTCTAGGTTTTGATGTGAAAAACACCATGTCAAATGTGTGTGTGTTTCTCATGTGATTGTTGTATGAACATGTGTGTTTAAAATTGTTGATTAACTACTTTTGTGAATGAATTCTCTCACAAGTAAAAGAATGTAAGAAGGGATTGTAAGGATAATAAAAAAAAGAAAAAGAGTTTCATAATTACTGATTCACACCCCCTTAGGAATTATAATTTTTTCCACATGAAATTTGGGGTTAATTAGAAAATTATGGTTTTGAGTTCTCGTTTGACTATTTTATAGCTTGGATCCATTTTACGAAACTAGGTTAACCTCACTATGAGGTGTGGTGAGTTATTAATTTCAAATGCTATGGAGCTGAGTTCCATTGCCTACCATCTCACAATCTTAGCTTCAAGATCTAGAGTAGATCTAAGGTTCGTTAAAATTGGGATTTTCAATCGACGGTATAGGATAGAAGAGGTCATTAAAGGGTAACTACCCTCCTCCCGAGCAATGTTTGTGGCTCATTTTCCCTTTTCCATTCTTCTGTAACATAAGTTTGGAATTAGGCTAGGGTTTCATTTTTCCTATGAACAATTTCATATCCTTAAGTCGACTTTCTCAATTTCAGGAAGCATTCATTCTAATAAGGTCAAGGGTATACACATTTCTCACTTTATTACTTGTCCTAATGGATAGTGATATTAAGAATTTACCAGAACACCTGACACTTCTCCTATGGTAAGTTCTCCTACACTTTTCCTCATTTGCATATAGATAACAAATTTCTTCTCTATATGTCTTTAGTATAGTAATTATGAATCTTGGATTCCTCATAGGGTGTTGTTGGAGTCTTCCCATTGTGAAAGAGCTTGCACAGAATTTGGGTACATACACTAGTAAGTTATTTTCTCTTCTTACATGATATTATTACCCATTTTTATTTCCAAATTATATTCTCCCTAACCTAACTTGTTTTCCGAACATTGATGTTTTCTTCTTAGGGTTCTCATTAGAGTTTTCTTGTAAGTAGTAATTTAGTCCAGTTAGCCTTCTTACAACCCTTTATTTATGGTTGTATATTTTTATTTTCCCTCAAAGTAAGGGTGCTTCACACTATTATCTTATGTATTTGGTTATTTTGATGCAAGTAAAATACGTTGGCGCCTTCAGCATCTCACTTACCAATACATGGCTCCCTTCTTGAAATTCATTGGTGATAATCTATTTTTTCATTGAATTTTATAGGCGTGGTCACATACAGTTTTAGGGTTTCTATGGTTGAGAATAGTAAGAAAACTATCTATAGGGAGGCTCAACAACGAATCGGGGTTTTGAAAATTTTGTTCTTATACACTCTGTCAATGAGAAAGAAGTTAGGACATGACCATACTCATGTTTTCTTTAAGATGGCCCTGTTTGAGGATAATTGTTGCCATATTTTATGTTTTAGACTTGTATGAATTTTATTGATATGGTGACTATGATTTTTACCTCAAGGGAAAAACCCTTGTATACTCATGTAATAATTATATATTTTCTTTTAATATTTACAACTAGTTTTGGCCTTAGGCTATATTCTTATTCCCTGTTTTTTCTTAGTTATAGTGTTATTTCTTTTGTTAAGCTCAAATGGGCATGTATTCAATTTTCACTTGCGACAACACTAGAGAGTTATTTGGATTAAATTTATTTTAATTAAGGGAATGTATTTGCCTTCACCTAGATCGATACTATTCCTTCAACAGAATGCTTCCGAAAATTGTTATATGATAGATTTATATTGCACTCGTCTTCTTTATATAATTGCTTGTTATAAATCAGTGAATGGCCACTGCCTTAACTTGTGATAGGTATTATTAATGGTTCATTATAGTTTTTAATATTTAATAGACTATAACCCTCTATTTATATTATTATATGGTAAGTTTGTTGGAAATAATACTGAGAGGGGAGGGGTGAATCAGTATTATCAGATCAATAATTTAATTTTCAACAACTGATTTGTATACTCTACTTCAGCTCAGTGAACTAGCATGTATATGCAACTATACTTAATGCAACTAGCGTATATGCAGATATCTTTAGATTTACCCAAATTATCATGTAATGAACTTTAATCAGTAAATCAGGAATTCATTAGACAGTGTAGTAAAAGCAGAATAAAGCATCACACATAAGAAACACACAAGAATACCAAGACATAAGGTGGAAACCCAATGTGGGTAAAAACCACTTGCTGCTGTCATCTCTATCTTCCTTTAATAATAAGAAAATTCTTTTTACAATTTTTGTACTGGTGTAGTCTTATACTAGTACGCAGGCTTCTACCTGCAGAAGGCTACAGCCTTCTCTCGTTCTCCAGCTTCTACTGGAAGGGAGCTACAACCCCCTAGCTCTTGTACTAGTTGATATGTTTACCAGTGCGTAGGTGCCAGCCTACAGAAGGCTACAACCTTCACTTTTCTACCAGGGACCACGTTTCATAAATTTTCAAACTGGATCCATCAACAACATCATTTAATCATCAAATATATCTGCATCAACCAATCTCCTTTTGAACCAACCACAACTAAGTCAATCAATCACTTTGACAACCCATCAATCTGCTCATTCAGAATGCTGTCACCAGAATATAGTAACCAGAACCCAAGCCAGAACCCAAAACACTGCAACAACAAATAGAAGTAACTAAAACATATTTTATAAGGCATACACTAATTCCATGTGTTGAACCTGCATGCATATACGCTTTCCTCAAGGCAAACCAACGTACAGATCTATAAATCAAATTTATGATGTATACGCCACTTTGATATGCAGAACCGGCATGTATATGCTCCTTTTCTAAAGTGAACCTGTGTACAGATCTGTAAATGATGATTTAGACATTACAACTATTCTAGACTTCAGTCATACCTAGATCATCATATTTATAGACTACAACATGTGCCAGTTATTCAGGTACATGATCAAACCACATAACGATAATTCAATTCAACCCTTAAGATCTTAATACATCATTATCCTTATCCTTCATCAAAGACTAAGGTTCATCCTTGGTTCAGATTGAGCACAGCACCATAAGCCAATAACCTGCATATTAGATCTCACACTTCATCAGATATTCGATACTTGCACAGCTTGGCCTAATGATCTTCTCCTCCTTTTATAGTTTTAGGCCTTTCTCAATACATGGACCAAAACCATTTAGGATCAATACCTTGGACAAAATACCTAGGGTCAATACCTTGGACCAGATACCTTGGACCAATACCATGGACCAAATACTTCAGACCAAAAATTTAATTTTCCAAGGTATACATGCTTTTCCTTCTTTGAAAGTGCATGTGTACGTATACGCGACTTGTATACAGTGAACCTTCATGTATACGCAGCTTGGTCAATGGTGAACCTACGTATACCTCTCTTTCTTCATTCTGTGAAGACTGATATGTCATTCTTTGCTATTTACTTGCTATACTGTGATCTTTCATTTGAGTGAGTTGCCTTTTGAACTGATTCCTTGAAGCTTCCATGCATTTCATCACATCTATAAACACTACTGTCATGCATTCTATCACATCTGATATCTTTTTTGTGGATTCATCTAGTTACCATATACAAGTGAGTTGTTCTGCTATAAGTGGGTTGCCGTCAAGTACAACACATACATCATAATGCCAACAATCTCCCCCTTTGGACTTGATGGCAACAACAACTACCACACCAAGTCACTCTCCCCCTTTGACATCAAGGGCAAAGGGTCAGACTCCCCCTGAGTGCATGCTAAATTCCCTGATATCCTGAAGTGTGCTGATTGAGCTCCCATGATTGAGTCCATGCTCCCCCTGAGCATAAGCAAAGTTTGCAAAAAGATGTTCTAAGAGAAGAACATGACTTATCACAAATGACCTTCCTATCACCAATGACTCATACATACATCCATCTCCCAACCAAGTGGGGATATACCAAATTTGACTCATCCACCCAACCAAGTGGGGATATACCAATTGTTTATACATGTCAAAACAAAAACATTACATCATCCATCCCATGCACAGTGGGTGTTAGGATCCCATATTGTCTATTTTTGACCTTATATTTTGACATTATATTACCGTCTTCAACCCTTAGTTGAAAGCCTTTGCTAGTGTTTTGGCTTAATCACTCCAAAAGGTATATAGTAACTCTCCTAATTGCTATATGTTTAATTATTCAACACATAATCATGCTATATTTATAATTGATCCTTGAAGTTGATTAAGTTGCTGAACAATTGTTGAAACTGCCTAACTGGCAGGACCACATTTTGCAGTTGCTGAAACAGCGGAAACAGCGCAAACCGTGAAGCTGAAACAGCAAGAACAACATGAACCTCGAAGCTGAAATAGCAAGAACAACATGCGAACTTCGAGGAAACAGTTGAGATTTGCGTAACAAATCTGCATCGGCAAAAGAGTCTGACCGATTACTATATTGGTCGTAATGATCATGATCCACATGACTGTAACAATATTCTGTTAACGAGAACTGACTTTCCTATTTTTGGTACAAAGGGTTGAACCAGAATGTATAATGAAAATCTTTTGTAATAGATGTCTCCTCTATAAAGAGGAGACATCTACATTAGAGGGGGACATATAGAGAAAGAGGGAACAAGCTGTAACACAGAAACTGTAGTGAAGGGATGAGACTGAATCTTTTTTGTAATATGGTTTATTGACAAATGAATAAAGTTCTGTTCTGAGTATTTTATCTTAGTTTCTGTGTTCTGGGGAATCTTGTGAGAAGGACAGGGCCCACTTTCATCACAAGATTCACCCATCTTCTTTCTGTTGTGTGTCATGTGTGTGATTTCTGTTTATATCTTATTCATGAGTACTGCTTCTAATGATATTTTACTTTTGCTGAAACTCTATTTTCCTTTTAACTGATTGATGTTGTATATGAGTGCCTCACCGGTGATTAGGATTTACAGAGTGTATTGGTGAACTGGACAATAGAGGCAGGTGCTGAAAGTCCTTACTCTGAGGATAGGGTCCTGATCCTTTGTTGCAGGACAGCCATCACTCCCTTTTGCAGATTTGTTTTCTTTAAGTTATCTGCTCTTATTCCATTCCTGCAATAGGCTGTAACTGCTGTAACTACTGTAACACAGAGTAGGGGTTTAATAGATAGTAAACTGTTTATACTACAGCTTTTAATACTATTAAGATTGAGTACATGCAGTACGTGGTCACCTTTGGAATAATCAGACTTTCCCAGGTTGATAATTTATGTGGCACTCGACTGTTTTATTAATAAACAATCAAAGTGACCAACATTTTGGCGTCGTTGCCGGGGAAGGCGACTGAAGATTTTAAGAGTATTAACGATTTTCTTTTAGAGATGTAGGATGCATGAGAGGGCGCAAGAAGGTTAACCATTCAGGCGGCAAGGGCAAAGGAGGAGGAAGAAAAACTATTATTAATGATATTATTTCAAAAGCTGAGACATCCCAGAGGTTAAGCTCTCGAAGGCCACAGACCCAACACTCTTCCCAGACAGAGGAAGTAGTGGGACCAGAGAGGGTTATACAACCATCAGAATATACTGAGGAACCGGTGGAAGAAGACGAATGACCAGTAGAAGAGCCAATAGAGGAAATTAAAGCGGAGGAACTAGTGCAGGACATTGAAATTCCAACAGAAAACTCCAAAGACCGGGCAAGCGCATCAGGAAAACAACTAATGGAGGATAACAATGAAGGACTTTTCGGTGGAGGTCGCAGAATAGAAGGAAGGGGAGAGAATTCTCTCTCCACCCTAGAATTCCCTATTGGAGATCTCCCCAGAGGAGCAACTCCTATGAAGAATATCCCACTTTCAGCATTACCCAATTTCCATGGGTTATCCACAGAAGATCCTGATGAATTTCTTTTTGAATTTGATATATTGTGTAGAAGCTATGACTATGTTAATGCTGCTCAGAAATTGAAGTTGTTTCCAGCTACATTAAAGGGGAACGCATTAAGATGGTTCATGAGCTTGGGAGCTCATGTGATTACGACATGGGACCAGATGAAGGAGAAATTTCTGGCTAAATACCAAGATTATTGTCGAACAAGAGAAAGGAAGGAGGAATTATTCAAGATGACTCAGAAGGAGGACGAAAGTCTGGAGGACTTCGTGGAAAGGCTACAGTATAACTTACAGCGATCTGATCATCCTGATATGAGTAAGGATATTCTCAAGTCAATATTGCTAAAAGGGGTACGAGATGATTGTTTAGATATGTTGAATATGCTTGGAAAAGGAGACATATCTAAGGAATCCTATGATGAGATTGTAAATCTCTGTAAAAGATGTTCGAGAGGAGCAGCAAGCAGACCAAAAAGCAAAGATAGTACATACTCAAGAGTCCAGAAATCAGCAAGTGGAGGAGCAACACAGGCCGAAATAGGTAACTTGAAGAATTTAAAACTGAAATGTTAAGCTCTTTTGCTTCACAAATTGATACCTTGCAGGTTAAAAAGAAGCAGGTAGAAGCAGAAGCTGCTCTGGCTATTTTCTGCTCTAAATGCAGGGAAAAACACTCACTAAGGGAATGCCCCCTAGACAAGGTACCAATTTGCACTATCTGTGAAAAGGACCATGAGACTCAACAATGCCCTTCTTTGCCAAGAATAAAAGCAGCAATGCAGCCAACTAAAGAAGAAGTTGAAGCAGTGTACCTCCTAACACAGAGAAGGCAATGGAAACCACGAGGACAAGGTACGAATTCTAACATGTCGTTTAATCGTTGGAATAATCATCCTCCTTTTCAAGCAAATTACCCACCCTTCAATCAAATGTAGTACCCACACTTTAATCAAATGAATTTCCCACCCATGCAGCAACCGAATCCTCCTTTTGTTGATCCTACAATGTGGAATCCCTGGGCTCTACAGAAAACCTATTTTAATCAATGGAACCCAAATTGGACAGCTCCACAGATCCCATTTCCAAACCAATTACCTCAGTATCAGCAATCTCTCTCCTTACCATCAAATGCTCCACCAAATAATCAGACAATGAGACCCCAGCTGCCTGTACAACCTAACCCCAACCCAAATAATAATAAAGCTCTGCAGGTAATTGATATTCAAAACCAACTTGTTTCCCCTATGCAATGTAATGACATTCATTTACGCTCTGGAAGAATAGTTGAACCCATTATTGATGACATTACTTCCGATTCTGATAAAGAAGAAACCGGAAAAGAAAAGTCATCTAATAACAATGCTGAAACAGTTGGATCATCCTCTAATAATAATGCTGAAACAGTTGAAACATCCTCTAATAAGACTGCTGAAGCAGCAGAGCCACCATTCGTTGAACGTTTGGCTCTTACCAAAACACTTGAGCCACCTACTTTTAATCTTTTAGGAGAGCTGCAAAATTTATATGTTAAAATTCCACTCTTACAAGCACTGAGAGATGTACCAATTTATGCTAGAACTGTTAGAGATATTTGTATTAAGAAACCTGGAAGAAAAGCTAAGGACCCCCTCACAGTTCATGTGATGGGTGATCTAGCTGCTCTAATGTCAGAAAAAAACCCTCCTGTGAAATATGGTGACCCTGGTCATCCTACGGTCACAGTGCAGGTTGGAAAAACTTTTGTTTCTAGAGTTCTAGTAGATCTGGGTGCTACAATAAACATCATGACACTTGAAACTGCACAGTTATTATAGTTAAAGGATGTAATTAGGGAAACCCCAACCATTCTAGAGCTAGCTGACCACTCCACAATCAAACCTGAAGGAGTCATTGAAGACCTGATAATTTCAGTCAAATCTTGGAACTACCCAGCTGATTTTGTGGTATTATAGACCAAAACAAAGTTGGGGGGTCATCGATTGATTTTAGGAGGACCTTGGCTGGCTACAACAGATGCCTTCATCAGCTGTAGGTCAGGTTCAATGACAATTTCTAATGGATGTGAAACCAAACAGCTTACTCTTTACCCTCATGCTACACCTATGATTAATAATGATAATTCTGTGTGGTTAGATTATGAGGACGATGAGACCCAACCCGTCTTGACTGTCAAACAAGCCCTAACTTTTAAAAATTCAAGCAAAGATGAATTAATTAGTAGCTTTATTTCTGAACCTTCTTCGATTAACTTTGAAATACATGATCACTTGACTACAATCTTGGAATCTGAATCACAACAAAATCTTAGAACTGAAGATTTATCTCAGACATCAGCTGACACCTCCTCCAAAAGTATAACAGTTGAAATCGAGCCTGGAAAAACATTAAATATAAACCCTAACCTAACAGATGCTGAAACACAACAGTTAATGAAGTTACTCCACGAGAATAAACAAGCATTCGAATGGGATTACACAAATATGAAGGGAATTTCTTCTGAATTATGTACTCATCGTATTTATATTAAAGAAGGATCCCGCCCAGTCTGTCAACCCCAGCGACGAATGAATCCCAATTTAAGGGAAATTGTGAAGGAAGAACTTCAAAAACTGTTGAATGCAGGATTTATATATCCTATATCTGATAGTGAATGGGTTTCACCATTAGTAATAGTACCTAAGAAAAATGGGAAATGGAGAGTGTGTGTAGATTACAGAGCTCTAAATAAGGCCACTCAGAAAGATCATTTCCCCTTACCATTTATTGATCAGGTACTAGATAATTTGGCAGGTAAGAGATTCTTTTCCTTTTTGGATGGATTTAGTAGATATAATCAGATCAAGATTGCACCCCAAGATTAGGAAAAGACCACTTTTACTAGTCCATGGGGGACTTTTGCTTATAGAGTTCTTCCATTTTAACTATGTAATGCCCCAGCAACATTTCAAAGAGAAGTGATAGGAATTTTTTCTGATATGCTTAATGATTCCTTAGAAATATTTATGGATGACTTTACTCCTTATGGTGTGACATTTGAAGATGCATTACAGAACCTTGAAAAAGTACTTAAACGATGTATAGAAGCACATCTTGCCTTAAGTACTGAAAAATTCCATATGATGATGAATTAAGGTATTGTATTGGGACACTTCATCTCATTCCTAGGAATTCAAGTTGATCCAGCTAAAGTACAAGTAATTCAGACCCTTCCTATTCCTAAAACACAAACTGATGTAAGAAGTTTTTTAGGACATGCTGGATATTATAGAAGATTTATCAAGGATTTTTCTAAAATAGCTTCTCCTTTGTTTGTGTTACTTATGAAAAATGCTGAATTTAAGTGGACTGGTGGTTGTCAAAAAGCATTTAATGAACTTAAACATCAATTGTCTACAGCTCCCATTTTAAGAGGACCTGACTAGGCGCTCCCCTTTCATATATCCTCTGATGCTTCAGATACTGCAATTGGAGCTGTCTTGGGTCAAGAAGAAAACAATCTTCCCTATGATATCTATTTTATTAGTAAAAATATGACCCCTGCTGAACTTAATTATACGGTCACCGAGAAAGAATTCTTAGCATTCATTTATGCTATTAATAAGTTTCGACATTATATTACTGGTTATAATACTTTTGTGCATACTGATCACTCGACCATTAAATATTTAATGAACAAATTAGTTACAAATGCTCGAATTACCAGATGGTTATTATTATTACAAGAATTTGATCTCACAATTGTAGATCGACCAGGTAAAGAAAATGTAGTTGCTGATTTTCTTTCTCGGTTAAAAACTGATGAAAACATTCCAGTAGATGATTCTTTTCCTGATGAATATTTATTTGCAGTATCTGCTCACTCACCTTGGTATGCAGACATTGCCAATTACTTAGTTGCAGGGAAACTACCATCACACCTATCGCACAGAGAGAAAAGAAAGATCGTTCAACAAAGTGCTAGGTACAGCTGGATAAGTGGGTGTCTTTTTCACACAGGACTCGATCAGGAAATTCGAAGATGCATCAGAGAAGATGAAGTTTATGATATATTGAAGGCTTGCCACGATGGCCCTTGTGGAGGGCATTTTGCGGACAAAAGAACAACACATAAAGTTCTTAGAATGGGTTACTATTGGCCCTCACTTTTCAAGGATGCAAAGAAAAATGTTAGGTCCTGCAATAGCTGTCAGAGAATGGGCCAGCCTAATCACAGGGATGAAATGCCACTTAACCCCCAAGTAATACTTGAACCTTTTGAAAGATGGGCACTAGATTTTATAGGTCCCATCAATCCTCCATCCAATCAAAGAGTTTATATACTGGTTTGCACAGATTATATGACTAAGTGGGTAGAAGCTAAGGCACTCATCAAAGCTAATGAAGAATCAGTGTTAACTTTTCTATTTGAAGAAATCTTTGTTAGGTTTGGTTTGCCTAGAGAGCTAGTTACAGATGGAGGACCCCCTTTTAATTCTCATGGCTTCAAAGATACACTTCAGAAATATCACATTAAGAATAAAATGACTACACCTTATCACCCCCAGGCAAATGGGCAAGTGGAAAGTACAAATAAAGTCATAAAAGTCATTTTAACAAAAACAGTCAAGGAGAATAGAAGGGACTGGTTTCAAAGGTTGCCTGAAGCATTATGGGCTTACAGAACTACTTGGAGGAACACTATAGGTTTTTCACCTTATGAATTAGTTTATGGTAAAAGTGTTGTTTTTCTTGTGGAATTTGAAATCAAAACCTTAAGGACTGCTTTAGCTGTTAACCTTGACTTGATTGATGCACAGACAGCTAGGTTGCAGCAGCTTCAGGAATTGGATGAAAAGAGGTTGGATGCCATCCATCAAACAACCATGATACAACAACAAAGAACCATGTGGCATGACAAAACTATTAAGCACAAGCAGTTCCAAAAAGGTAATTGGGCCTTACTGTATGACTCCCGTTTTGAAAATTTTCAAGGCAAATTAAGAACAATGTGGCTAGGACCTTATGAAGTAGATACTGTTTTTCCAAATGGAACAGTCAGACTCCTAACGATTGATGATTCTAGAACACCATTATTAGTAAATGGGTATCGACTTCGTTTGTATAAACAGCCTATTTCTAAAGAGGATTTCAAAGCTACTTGCATGGCAGACATACACTATGCCTTTTTGGGGGAACCGGCTATCCCTCAATGCACTTAATTTCCTGTTTATGTATTTATTTTTAGATTAGATTTCTTAACTAATAATCCCTGTCAAGGGTTGCCATATTAAAATTAATTATTTTGTAGATCTTAACTTTGGATGGCGGCTGAAAAGAAAAATTCCAATATAGGAAGAATTAATCTGCAGATTGGAAAGCATTGCCATGTCATTCCAGATCATAATTCATTCCCTCTTCCATTTCCCGTTGCTGAAACACCATTTCCCGTTGCTGAAACACCATTTCCCGCTGCTGAAATACCATTTCCCATAGCTGAAACACCATTTCTCGTTGCTGAAACACCATTTTCCAGTGCTGAAACACCAAATCCCACTGCTTAAACACCAATCCTTTCCATTTTCCTAAAAACCATGAATGTCCCCATTTTTGCTCCCGAGAATGAACTATTACTTCGGTAGAAACATATCATTCTTTATTCAAAGGAATCAGCCATTTATCCTGTTAATAATGTCCCTTCACTACTACCTCTTGTGAATAATAAAAACCTCGCATATAAAAACCCTCACATCTTACAAACCCTTTCTATAATGATCATTAACCTATTAAGGACGAGATAACACTTTTCGGCGCAACAACCAAAGGCAATTGTAAAGGTATGCGTGTTTAAGTGTGAATATTAAATTGTAGTTAATGAGGAGATAATTGACATGACCGCCAAAAGCGTCGTACCGCCAACCATATCATTCAGCCGCAGTTGGGGGGATTACCGAAATATTGTAATCATTACATAACACGCCGATCACCGCCATCTCTATTCCTCGCGGTTGTGTCTAATCCACATCGTCTATACCTTATCACGTCATAATTTCATTTGCAACGTTCTGCTCTGTTTCGACCTCGACAACTCGGCTCTGCACTTTGTATTCTGCCTAAAATAGTAACTATGGGAGGAGATGATGTTAGACATGAACTAGGCTCGACGACATTACTGGAACTCTACCAGGACGCATACCAAATATTTCTACAAGCAGGATGGGTGGACTATTTCAGAAGACTTCCGAATTTTGATTCACAGCAGGTTCTGGAATTTGCATGTAATTTGAGGGAAGGGTACTCTACTGTCCGAGGGGTGCGAATCCCAGTAACAGAAGAAGACATAGCGCAAGTTTTGGGGCTAGGTGGAAACCAAAGGCAGGGGTGTTGCACTTCAATCACTACCACCACCATGGCCAAAGGTTGCAGAATTCGTTAAGCATTACTTCACTTGTGAGGGCCATTATCAGGTAGTCTACCAACATGACTTTGTTTTATTAAATCATTTGCAGCATGGTCGTCTAATAAATATACCCTTATTATCTCCTTGGCTGTCTAAAAAATATGGCACACTATACCGTGAACGCAAGGCACCAAATCCTCTACCTCACGCACCATCGTTTGGTCCAACTCCTAATAAATAGAGGCTTCGTCCTGCACAATCCACCTCCCCTCAATAACCCTCCCCAGCAAGTTGAGGAAAATCCTCAGCAAAATGAAGAAAATTCCCAGCAAGCTGCTGAAACTCAGCAACCAGCAGCAGAAACACCCCAATTGAGCACTGAAAATCTGCAGCAGTCCTCACCCCTTGATGAAGCCGAACCATCCACCCCCATAGTTCATATCCCTACCGATGATTCAGACGATGATACCCTCATCACTTTCCTTAAGAGGAAAAAGCAACAGAAAGCTGCAACCCCACTAAAAAGAAGAACCAGGGCCTCAGATAAGGAAGCCACTATTTCTGATGATTCCCCTACCCTGAGGAAAAGTGCTCGCAAAAGAAAAACTATCGTCTCTCCTGATTCCCTACCTCGGCAATGAACAAGGTCGTTTGCAGCAACTGAGGCCATTATCCCAAATGTCCCTCCTATCATTCTAAATCCCCGTATCCCGTATAGCCCTAAACCTTCACCTCCTTCACCCTCAAGTGCCGAAATATAGAGTGTTCACGATTTTGTGACATCATTTTTCTCAACAGAGGCAGATGCTCCACAAGAACCAGCTGCCGATACATTCAAGCTAGACATCCAAGACGATATAGGGCATGTGGCTGTTACACAAGAACCAGCCACTGAACCAATAGGTGCCACACAAGAACCACCTGTTAGGGAACAAAGAGACGATATAGGGCATGTGGCTGTTACACAAGAACCAGCCACTGACCCAACAGGTGCCACACAAGAACCACCTGTTGGGGAACAAAAAGAAGATGACCTGCATGTGGCTGTTACACAAGAACCAGCCACTGACCCAACAGGTGCCACACAAGAACCACCTGTTGGGGAACAAAAAGAAGATGCCCTAGGTAAGGTTGATACACAAACTGACCCAACAGGTGATACACAAGAACCACCTGTTGTGGACGCAAATGATGAAGTTAATGCTGAACAACAATTCTCTTCTCCATTGGAATCTGCAACTATAGAAGCCCCGGTTACTTTAGCCTCCCTGCAGGAAGAAAATGAGTTTTTAAAATCAGAAATTAAGGCTTATCAGAAAGAGTTAACAATGGCTAGGGAAGCCTATAAAAAGGAACTCAATCTGTACATGTTAGCTCAGGTAGCATCTCAAGCTGAAAAGACTGCAGAGAAGGATCAATACAGTGAATACATGTGCAGTGAATGTGGGGATATCTATACTCAAGCAGGATATAAGATAATTGCAGTCCCATTGACTGGAGCCAGCCCTGTTATATTCAAAAAGGAACACCCTGCTGCTACACAAGAACCAGCAGGGTCTTCAAGAATTTTAGAGGAAGAAACAGAACCACCCCGGCCTACCCAAGTTATTGATGAACAGAAACCAGAACCAAAATCTTTTACAACTGTGCATACACAAACTGAACCTCCCTGTGTCAGCAATGCTCATGCACAGACTTCCGGTTTTCAAGAGCTAAGTAACACATGGAAGACAAAATATGATCTCTCCCAAGGAAAGGCATTTCAGCAACAGAAGTCATTATGGCTCAACTATGCCTATAGAAATTGGGAAGTACTTGAACAGTCTCGTGCACAACATAACGAGAATAAGCAATTAAAAGCCATACTGTCCCTTCTCTTCGATTTGGTCCAGCGGTTACTTGCTACAAGAAAGCCTTCTTTTAACTATTCTGTATTCTTGAGAGAACATTTAGCATTCCTCTAATTAAAAGCAATCAAGGATGGAAGACCCCACCAGGTCTCTACACCACAGCAATTTATTGAGACTTTTGCAGAAGCACCAAACAAAGACCAGAACTTGCTATGTGAACTCTATCTTCACAATGAGGCTATGCCTGAAGATAGAAAGATTAATTTACTTCCTATTTGTGGTGATATCCAAATAAGAGCTTTTATTTCCTTTTTGGCCAACCAGCTTACTTGGCAGAATGCTTTTATGTCTGCAGCACACAATGAGGAGAACTGTCTTCTCTGGATTCATCCGGAACCGCAGAATGCAGCCATCTTCATTATGGAACATCAACGAATTCTACGAGAACCAGGGATGACCGATCATATTAGGAATCTGCAAGCAGCAGCCTTAAAGGACTGCCAACATTATGTGAAAACTAAAGGACCTCTGGCTATAAAAGCAAATAATTTATTCTGGGAACACTGTCCCAAAGAAAGACGGGAATATCATCCCTACAATCCCCTCAATCTTCAGGCGGCAATCTCACGCATACCTGATTATGTAAAATGCATTAGACAATGTGTTGAACGGTGGATTGGTTATCATTTTCATTTCCCTCTCGTATGGCTTCCTGGAGACCAATACAAGGCTCAATTTACATTGACTAAAAAGGAAGAGTTGGCAGCATGGAAGAAACTTCAGAGTGTCCAAGGGTTCAGAGACATGGTTGACAACACCTTCTACACTTACTGCATAAGCAATTTACACTGTTCATCCCAGTATTCTAACTCCGATTCAGAGTAGAAGTTGCATGCGGACATGCAACATTTTCAGTTGGGGGGATGTTAGGATCCCATATTGTCTATTTTTGACCTTATATTTTGACATTATATTACCCTCTTCAACCCTTAGTTGAAAGCCTTTGCTAGTGTTTTGGCTTAATCACTCCAAAAGGTATATAGTAACTCTCCTCATTGCTATATGTTTAATTATTCAACACGTAATCATGCTATCTTTATAATTGATCCTTGAAGTTGATTAAGTTGTTGAACAATTGTTGAAACTGCCTAACTGGCAGGACCACATTTTGCAGTTGCTGAAACAGCGGAAACAGCGCAAACCGTGAAGCTGAAATAGTAAGAACAGCATGAACCTCGAAGCTGAAACAGCAAGAACAGCATGCGAACTTCGAGGAAACAGTTGAGATTTGTGTAACAAATCTGCATCGGCAAAGGAGTCCGACCGATTACTATATTGGTCGTAATGATCATGATCCACATGACTGTAACAATATTCTGTTAACGAGAACTGACTTTCCTATTTTTGGTACAAAGGGTTGAACCAGAATGTATAATGAAAATCTTTTGTAATAGATGTCTCCTCTATAAAAAGGAGACATCTACATTAGAAGGAAACATATAGAGAAAGAGGGAACAAACTGTAACACAGAAACTGTAGTGAAGGGATGAGACTGAATCTTTTTTGTAATATGGTTTATTGACAGATGAATAAAGTTCTGTTCTGAGTATTTTATCTTAGTTTCTGTGTTCTGGGGAATCTTGTGAGAAGGACAGGGCCCACCTTCATCACAAGATTCACCCATCTTCTTTCTGTTGTGTGTCGTGTGTGTGATTTCTGTTTATATCTTATTCATGAGTACTGCTTCTAATGATATTTTACTTTTGCTGAAACTCTGTTTTCCTTTTAACTGATTGATGCTATATATGAGTGCCTCACCGGTGATTAGGATTTACCGAGTGTATTGGTGAGCTGGACAACAGAGGCAGGTGCTGAAAGTCCTTACTCTGAGGATAGGGTCCTGATCCTTTGTTGCAGGACAGCCATCACTCCCTTTTGCAGATTTGTTTTCTTTAAGTTATCTGCTCTTATTCCATTCCTGCAATAGGCTGTAACTGCTGTAACTACTGTAACACAGAGTAGGGGTTTAATAGATAGTAAACTGTTTATACTACAGCTTTTAATACTATTAAGATTGAGTACATACAGTACGTGGTCACCTTTGGAATAATCAGACTTTCCCGGGTTGATAATTTATGTGGCACTCGACTGTTTTATTAATAAACAATCAAAGTGACCAATAATGGGGTTACAAATTAGGTCTTTTCATGACCTTTACATTAAAAGATGTACATGACATACATAACAGAGACCAAATATATTAAACAATACCATGATAGTCATTAGAAACTATCCTATGATCTGCACCATCAGCATCATCTGTCAATCAATATCTAGACCAGCAACATGTATATGTCCATCATTAGTTCCCAAACTATCATCAACCATGTTCTCCCCCTGAACTTGTTCCACCTATTCATTGTTAGATCTGATCAATGCATATGTCAATAATAGATATCAAAGCATCATCATCAATAAGATATACATCAAGTTATCAACAACTTTATGAGAACCAATATATTTCCACATATTATCAAAACAGTGAAACCATCATCAAACAGAGCAGATAATTGACAGAACCATGGCAGACCCCTTTTTCCTGAGTTTGGCCCACCGCTTTCCTTCAAACGAACATATACGTGACTGTGCCCATAGAAACCCATGTATGTATGTGACTATGTTTTATGAAACTCGAGTATAACCACCTTTCTTTGAAGAAAATAGGATTTGATAGTAGGATGATGCAACAACTACTCCCAACTTTTTCCTGAGATATTCAAATGTCTCTTTGGGCAGTGGTTTAGTAAATATATCAGCAACCTGTTCTTTGGAGGAAACATACTCCAGTTTGACCTTTTGTTCAAGCACTTGTTCATGTAGAAAATGATATTTGATGGGTATGTGCTTGGTCTTAGAGTGCATGACTAGATTCTTGGAAATACTGATGGCACTTGTATTATCATATAGAATGGAGATGGGTGGAGTACATGTGATCTTAATGTCTTGCAAGGTTTGCATCATCCAAAGTAGTTGTGTGCAGGTGGATGCAGCAGCCACGTATTCTGCTTCAGCTATAGATAATGCAATTGAACTTTGTTTCTTTCTGAACCAAGACACTAACCTGGAACCCATATAGAATGCACCACCACTAGTGCTTTTTTTGTCATCAACACTTCCTGCCCAATCTGCATCTGTATATGCATGATGTGTAAGATCTATATCTCTAGGATACCATAAACCAAAATTCTGTGTTCCTTGAAGATATTTGAAAATCCTTCTGACTACCTGAAGGTGTGTTTCCTTAGTATTTGCTTGGAATCTTCCAACTATTCCCACTGCATGCATGGTGTATGGTCGGGTACCTGTTAGATAAAGTAGATTGCCAATCATGGATCTGTAATTTGGTTGATGTACTACTGCTAATTCATCATTTGAGCTAAGACTGCATCCTGTTACCATTAGGGTACATATTGGTTTAGAATCTTCCATGCCATACTTTTTCAGGATTTGTTTGAGATATTTGGTCTGTGAGAGAAAAATACCATCTTTATTTTGTTGAACTTGTAGACCAAGAAAATAGGTAAGCTCACCAAGCAAGGACATTTCAAATTCTTACTGCATTACTGAGGCAAACTTCTGACTCATGGATTCTTCATTGCTACCAAAAATGATATCATCAACATACACAACAATTATTAGAAGTTTATCAGTGTCCTTCTTTGTATATAGATTGCTATATGCTGACCCCTTTGAAAAACCCTGTTGGTGGAGATATTTGTCAAGACGGCAATACCATGCACTTGGAGCCTGTTTTAGACCATAGAGAGATTTTCTGAGCTTGCATACAAGTTTTGCATCATTTCCAAGAATGAATCCTTCTGGTTGTTCAATATAGACTTCTTCTTCTAAGTCTACATTAAGAGAGGAGGATTTTACATCCATTTGGTATACATTGAATTACTAAAAACTAGAAAGAGAAGGAAACATTCTTATGGCTTCAATTCTAGCAACAGGTGCAAAAGTTTCTTTAAAATCTATACCTTCTTGTTGAGCATATCCTTTGCAAACAAGTTTGGCTTTGTTTTTGATAACTTCTCCATTTTCGTTCAGCTTGTTTTTGAATATCCATTTGGTTCCTATGATATTCTTATCATGAGGTCTAGGAACTAATTCCCAAGTATTATTCTTTTCAATTTGCTCAAGTTCTTTATTCATGGCCTTGACCGAACATTCATCCTTGCATGATTCATTTACATTTTGAGGTTCGGTGGAAGATAGTAATGCTAGATGGCTTGAGGTCTATGTAATAGATCTTCTTGTCTGCACACCTACCCCATTTTCCCCTAAAATTTGAGTTTTTGGATGATTTTCTGAACATACTTGGACGAAGTCTTTTCTTCTACCATTATCTCTTCTTCAGAATCAGTGTGATTTGAAGAGGGAAATTGATCCTCTTCTTCTTCATTGTCATAATCTTCGGTTTTTATCTGTTATGGATTTTTGCATGTTTCATCAACCACGATATCAATACTTTCAATAATTTTCCCAAGTCTTTTATTATAACATGTATATCCTTTACTTCGGGAAGAGTAGCCAAGAAGAAAACCTTCATCTGCTCTGCGTTCAAACTTACCAAGTTTTTCATTTGTCCCTTTGATGTAACATTTTCTTCCAAAAACTTTGAAGTATTTTACAGTAGGAGTCTTACCATACCAAAGTTCATGTGGAGTTTGAGTGTTGTTTACCCGAACATTTACTTGGTTGAGAATAGTGATGGTGGCGAATGCAGCTTCACCCCGGAAGGTTGTAGGAGTTCCAGATTCATCTAGCATAGCACAAGCCATTTGTTGAATAGTTCTGTTCATCCTTTCTACCACTCCATTTTGCTGAGGAGTCCTTACGGTGGAGAGTTGCCTTTATATTCCATGTTGTTCATAGAAGTCAAAGAATTCATCTGAGGTAAATTCCCCTCCTCGATCAGATCTAAGGCATTTGATTTTGTGATCTGATTCATTTTCAACCAAAGCTTTGAATGCTTTGAACTTTTCAAATGCTTCATCTTTATGCTTTAGAAGACCTATCCAACACATTCCAGAAAAATCATCAATGAACAATGTAAAGTATTCTTCTCCACGAGGTGACTTTTTCCTTGATGGTCCACATAAATTAGTATGAACAAGTTCAAGAGGCTTACTAGCTGATCCTTCCTTTTCGATGAATTGAGATCTGGTTTGCTTACCGAATTGACATGATTTGCATATAGTATTTTTAAGAATGTTGATATTTGGAAGACCTCGAACAACCTGGAATCTGCATGCTTTTCTTATTTGAGAAAAGCTTAGATGTCCCAATCTTCTGTGCCATAGCCAGTTTTCATCATTTTTGCTTAGATAGCACTGTTGTTGTCCTCCCTTGAGTATGTATAGGTTGTTTGGAGTTCTTGTACCTTTAATCACAGTTTCTCCTGTATCAAGCTCACGAACAACACATCCATTTGATCGAAACATTACTTCATTTCCTTGATCACACATTTGACTCACACTCAACAGGTTATGCTTTAAGCCATCAACATACATAACATTTCCAGCTTTAACTTTGTCTTTTAAGAAAACAGAACCTTTACCTTTTATGACAGCAGGAGTGTCGGTTCCAAATGAGACACTCTTTTCCCTTTCTAAGGCATTATATGAGTGTATTTTTTCTTTGTCACCTGTCATGTGTTTTGAGCATCCATTGTCAATGTACCACTGGTTTTCTTGTCCTTCTACATACAAGGCTATACCACATCTTTCTATTTGTGGTTCTTTATTTCTCCATATTTTGGGATTTAATGGAGTTTGCTCCTTTTGAGATATTTGCCGAAATTTGCTCCTACATTTACATTCTTCATGGCCAAAGTTGTTACAGATTGAGCATTCTATTTCATTTTCAAGCAAAGAAAAGTTATTATAGGAACTTTTCTTGATCCTTGTCACATTCCTTTGATTTCGTGCTTCTCTAGTCATGATGGTTTTGTAAGCAACACATTGAGAAACTTTGTGTCCAAAATTATGACATGAGAAACATTAGCCATTAAAGAAGTTCTTGTGATTATCGAATCTACTGACCTGGTGATTGTAGTTTCTATTGATATTTATCTTTGAAGCAAATTGAGTTCGATTTACCTGAGGTTGGTTGTGGCTTTTGTTCATCCTTGAAGTAAATTGAGCCCGGTTGACCTAGTGATCTGCTTTATGCCTTTGCTGATGATTGTCAAACTGTCCACTACTCTTTGCTGCATCAAGATAGCTTTTAGTCGAGGTTGACAGATTCTGTGATTGAGATGCTTCTTCAGTATATCCAAGACCTGTCTTTATCAGAGGAGAATGCTGCACTTTGATAATTTCATTTAAGGTTTCTGATTCTTTAGCAAATCTAAGATTGAGAGCTTTTGTTTTCTCAAGATCCTTTCTTAGACCCACAATTTCACATTCTAGTTTTTCATTGTGTTTTTCTCTTTTAGCAAGTTGGTATGTCAAGGTGTCTATAATCATATTCTTTTCTTCTAAACAAATTTTAAGTTTAGAGATTTCTTCATAAAGATCATCTTCCTCTAAAGCATTGAAAAAATCATCATCTTCATAAGCCATCAGAAGTCTATAGTCATTACTCTTTTCATCTTCATCACTATTTGATAAAACATCACTATTTTCATGAGCATAGTAGCTCTTTTTACTTACACTTTTTTTTCTATTCCATTTTGTAGATTCCTTCGTTTTATCATATTTATCTTTATGAGGACATTTGATAGCATAATGACCAACTCTACCACAACAAAACATTTGAAAGGTAGTTTACCTCTGAATCTTCCGAAACCCCTTTGAAGGTTCTTAACAACATTTGCTTCTTCTTCTTCTTCTGAAATATATCTTGATTCATTGAGTTATTCTTTTCCTTTTGCTGAAGTTTTAAATGCAGCTTCTCTCATATCTGATGGACCTCCTTTTCTCATCTCAAAGGCAGTTAAGATTCCGTGAAGTTGTGTCACAGTAATAGTCTATAGATCCTACTTTTCTTCTATGGCGGATACTTTTGATTCAAATTTAGCAGAGAAGGATCTTAAAACTTTTTCAACTAAGGTAGCTTCCTTTATCTCTTCACTTAGATTCTTCATGCAATTAACAACCTCATCTATATGTAAGAAGTAACTAGCTATACTTTCATCATTGTGCATCTTGAGAGTTTCATATTGAATTCTAAGAGTTTACAGTTTAGTACGTTTTACCTGAGAGTCTCCTTCATAGCTTAGAACGATTTTGTCCCATATTTCTTTGGTTGATTTAAGCTGCATAACTTTGACAAACTCTAATTGTGACAAACTTCCCAATAATGTATTGACAGCCTTGGCATTGGTTTCATATTTCTTTTTACCTCCCGTATCTGTAGGAATTGCTGATGGAAATGTATATCCTCCTTCCACGATTTCCCAGACATCTGTTCCAAGTGATTGAAGATAGGTTGTGGTTATTACCTTCCAATAAACAAAGTTGCTCCCATCAAGGATTGGCGGTCTGATGGACCCCCCACTTTCTTGATTACTCATGATGATGGATCTTCCTTCAAGCAATCAAGCTTCTTTTGAAGGACTTGCTCTGATACCAATTGTTGGAAATAATACTTAGAGGGGGGGTGAATCAGTATTATCAGATGAATAATTTAATTTTCAAAAACTGATTTGTATACGCTACTTCAACTCAGTGAACTAGAGTGTATACACAACTATACTTAATGGAACCACCGTATATGCAGAGATCTTTAGATTTACCCAAATTATCAGGTAATGAACTTTAATCAGTAAATCAAGAATTCATTAGACAGTGTAGTAAAATAAGAATAAAGAATCACACATAAGCAATACACAAGAACACCAAGATATAAGGTAGAAACCCAATGTGGGTAAAAACCACCTGTTACTGTCGTCTCTGTCTTCCTTTAATAATAAGAAAATTCTTTTTACAATTTTTGTACTGGTGCAATCTTATACCAGTACGCGGGCTTCTACCTGCAGAAGGCTACAACCTTCTCTCGTTCTTCAGCTTCTACTGGAAGGGAGCTACAACCCCCTAGCTCTTGTACTAGTTGATATGTTTAATAATATGTAGGTGTCGACCTACAGAAGGCTACGACCTTCTCTTTTCTACGAGGGACCACGTTTCATAAATGTTTAGACTGGATCCATCAACAACATCATTCAATCATCAAATATATCTACATCAGCCAATCTCCTTTTGAACTGACCACAACTGAATCAATCAATCACTTTGCCAACCCATCAATCTGATCATTCAGAATGCTGTCACCAAGATACAGTAACCAGAACCCAAGCCAGAACCCAGAACACTGCAACAGCAAACAGAAGCAACTAAAACATATTTTATAAGGTATACTCTACTTCCATGTGTTGAACCTGTGTGCATACACGCTTTCCTCAAAGCAAACCAATGTACGGATCTGCAAATCAAATTTATGATGTATACGCTGCTTTGATATGCAAAACCATTGTGCATACGCTCCTTTTCTAATGTGAACCTGCATATAGATCTATAAATGATGATTTAAACATTACAACTATTCCAAACTTTAGTCATACCTAGATCATCATTTTTACAGACTACAACATGCGCCAGTTATTCAGATACATGATCAAACAACATAAAGATAATTCACTTCAACCCTTAAGATCCTAATACATCATTAGATCTTATCCTTTTTCAAACGCTAAGGTTCATCCTTGGTTCAGATCGAGCACAACACCATAAGCCAATAACCTACATATTAGATCTCATACTTCATTAGATATTCGATACTTATACACCTTGGCCTAATGATCTTCTCCTCCTGTTATAGTTTTAGGCCTTTCTCAATACCATGGACCAAAACCACTTAGGACCAATACCTTAGACCAAATACCTAGGGTCAATACCTCGGACCAGATACCTTGGACCAATACCATGGATCAAAATACCATGGACCAAATACTTCGGAACAAAAATTTAGTTTTCCAAGGTATACGTGCTTTTCTTTCTGTGAAAGTGTGTGTGTACATATACGCGACTTGTATACAGTGAACCTGTGTGTATACGCAGCTTGGTCAATGGTGAACTTGCGTATACCTCTCTTTCTTCATTCCGTGAAGACTGATCTGTTATTCTTTGTTGTTTACCTGCTATACTGTGATCTTTCATCTGAGTGAGTTGCCTTCTAAACTGATTCCTTGAAGCTGCCTTTCATTTCATCACATTTGTAAACACTACTATCATGCATTCTGTCACATTTGATATCTCTTCTGTATATTCATCTAGTTACCATATACAAGTGAGTTTTTCTATTATAAGTGGGTTTCCATCAAGTACAATACATACATCATAACGCCAACAAAGTTATATTCACAGTTCTCTATTTCAGCTTCTTATTAGTTGCCTCCATAGTGTAGTCAAATTCACAAAGCGAATAGTGATTTCCTTTCTATTTGATTGGAATGTTTAGATACAATTTCTTTCTTTATTGTTCACAATTTCATATTTCTTGTGCAGTTAGTTTCTTTATTCTGCGGATTTTAAGGCTCTGTTCTTGGGTTAAGCAGTCACCAATGGGTTCCAGCCTAGAACTAACCATAAAACTAAAATTTTAAATTATAAAGGCGATAGGGATTGTTTTCACGATAACCGGTCCCCACTGGTTCCAACCTAGAACTAACATTGTTGCACACCACATACACAAAAATCCAATGTATAATTATTCTTAGTCTTTCCAAAGACCATTACAGCACAATCTACTTAGCATAAATGTTTACTTTAGCCACTGCAACCAATATAGAGAAAACATGTATCAAACACAGAAGAGTTCCAACAATACTTTTCCACTTATGCATTCATTCCTTTCAACTTGATAGGCCAACAACAAAACCACATAAATATTTTACATAAGCGGTTTCCAGAAGTAATTTACAGAAATACATAATTTGTAGAAAATTTCTACCAACATATACAAAAATACTTATATGTTTGGGTTTAGGTAGTCAAGGGATTCAACAAGGATAAAGACCACTCCTCCTATCCAATAAGAATGGAAATCATATTTTGATTCCCCCCTGAGCCTTTTTAATTTAGATAGAAGTTGATAGATAATAACATAGAAATGTCTATTCTTAGGCATCAGGACCACACTAGTCCAACCAAAGTCTCACAAACTCACAACTATGTCTTAGGTTTTCCACTGGCCACCAACCAACTCAGTAATCCCCTTACTAGAAGCACATTGCCTCCCTCAATAACATCATATCTTTGTGTCCCAAAATTATAGCTTTATTATCCTCTCTTCAACCTCCTCCAACTAGGTATCAAGTCTTCAAGTTAGCCTCAAGTTTTCTTTCCTCTCATCCTCTTGGTCTCCTTGTCCTAATTGAGATTATTTATCTCTAGGGAGAGGAATAATTGTCTTCTAACTATTTGGTAAATGAAAAATTTCATCTAGGGTCTTTTCCCGTGATTTCCAAGACTTTTCATGACCTTTTTAGAATAAATTAAAATAAAATTTAAACATTAACGTTTTCCACTAGGCTTTCCACTTAGCCCATGATTTACCAAGTCGTTGCAGAAAAAGTAATTAAAATATTTACTTTTCACTGAGGGGTGTTACATCTTCCCTTCCTCATGAAAAACATTGTTCGTAGTGTTTCCTGACCTTCAAAATAAGTTGGAATATGCCTCATGCATATAATATTTATTTCATCTTCCTAGGTAGCCTCTCTCGATTGAAGTGCTTCCATTGCACTTAACCTAGGTAACCGCTTTCTTTTGTGGAATAATTTTTCTCTGATCAAGAATATGACGAGGTTCGATAGGAACACACCATTTGGTTCAACCTACATACACAATCATTACAATTGTCTTTAGTTTCCATCAGTCATTATTTAAGAATACATACATACATACATACATACATAGATACATACATATATACATATACATATATATATATATATATACATATATATATATATATATATATATATATATATATATATATATATATATATATATACATATATATATATATATATATCATTTCCAAATTTAATACACACACAACTAGTTTTTATTCATGTACTCAAAAAGGGTTATCAACATTCATCACAATGCATCAATGTTTAGTAACTTGCACTCACTAAGATTAGAAACATAATTGTAAATTCATCAACAATAACAATAAATCCCTTTTTTATTTCTTTTTACTTACCAAGTGGCTAAGCCAATCGACAAGGACCCCAAGATATGGTCCCACTGTAAATTTCCACCCATGGAAGTACCAATTCCATTTGCACTACCTTCATAGTAGTAATAATATTTCAGAAACCATTTACTATTTTTTATCTTTTATGATAGATTGCAACTAGTGTATTATTTTATGAGACATAACTACTATGATTTCATCTTAGTTCAAACGTTACATATTTGTTAGTCATACATGAGTTAAAGTTTATGATAACTTCCTCTTTCTACCATGTTCAAGATGGGTATATTGTTGTCTACTTGTCCAAGTAACTTAGTTATGCCTGTCTAGGTCTACTTGGCTATTTTATTTTAGTGAAACCAAGAGTCTCCTTTGCAACATTCCTTGAATTTTGGCCCTTTTCATCCTACATTATAGGTTTTTGATGAAGGTTATGCGCATTTTTACTTCTGAGTACAGTAAGGGGAGTTCTCCCTTTTTTTATTGTATTCATATTGACAGTCTCACACTCGCTATGTTACTATAGCATAGTTCTTTTCCTTATGCTCTAGTTCACAAAATTTTAATTACTTCATTCAATAGAAAATTAAATACATTTGACATGTAAATTCTGGTGGAATGTTCATAGAGAATAACTTTATCCCTATCATAAGAATAACTATTGAGATTACTATGCCACTGACACAACAGTCCTACTTGTTATCATCATATACTGTTTTTAACATTCAAGAAATAATTTTCCTTACCATGTCCCCATGAATCCATGTAACCAATGATCTATTCTTTAGGAACCATAATAATTTCATGATATCAAATATGCCACCACAAAACATTACCTTGTTTTAGGACAACTACTTCAACTTACCATTTTTACGGTAATATTATCTCGTCCTCCCTCCAAGTGGACAAAGTCATGTCCACATTAATTATCCACCAGTTATTTCATGCAAAAATCAAGCTTTTATAGTTCAATCGGTTTTCTTTATTTTATTCATTTCCTTTTGATCTTTTCCAATATACTATCGAGGCTAAAAGAAAAAGGTGATATTAAAAGAAACCAATATGACAATTCAAGCACACAACATAGAGTAGTATGAGCATGTTTATATCAACAAAAGAAACATAGTTACCGATCAAATGAGAAAATGACCTAGTACCCATTTTTTTGAGGTAGCAAAAAATCACTCAATTTTGAACAATGGTGATTCAAAATACAGCTTTTTTTTTTGGAGCATATTTTTGCCGCTTTAAATTTTTTGATGTATCAAGTATGAACATTTTTTTTAAACATTAGTAATTTTCAGGCTGACTTTGAAAAGTATTGATGCAGCATCAACACATTTTTTGGAGGGCTTATTTTTAACACTTTAAATTTTTTTATGTATCAAGTGTGAACATTTTTTTTTTGTTAGTGATTTTCATCTTGATTTTGAAAAGTGTTGATGAGCATCAAACTTTTTTGTTTAAAGGGCTTAGTTTTTATACTTTAAATTTTCTAATGAATTAAGTGTGGATATATTTTTTTTAAATGTTGGTGATTTTCATGCTACTAATAAAACATTAAAAAAAAATGGGAGAAAAAAAATCGAATACAAAAAAATTAATATAAAAAAACCAAAAAACTATAAAAATGTAAAAAAAAACCAAAACTAACTTGTAAAAATAAAAAAATTGAATAAAAAATAACGAAAAAATAAATAAATATCAAAAAATAAAAATAAAAAATTTAAAAAATATCTAATTTAAAGAAAAACAAATTAAATAAAACAAAAAATCTAAAAACATTTTTTTAAGTTAGATTAACAAATAAAAAATAAAAACCTCATTAGAAAAAAAAAACATAAAATAATTACCAAAAAAAAAGAGTAAGAAAAAAAAAATCAATTAAAATAAAAGATTAAAAAATATTTAAAATAAATAATTTAAATAAGGAAAATAAAAAAATACAAAACAAAATAAAATAAAAATTTAAGAATTATTTTTTTAAATTAAAATTATAAAAATAAAGAAACAACATAAAATAAAATTAAAATTAAAAATAAATTCAAAACAGATTAAAAAAAACTAAATAAAAAAAATAAAAGATGTAAATTTAATTAAAAAAATTCAAAAGATATTAAAAAAAAACTAAAAACAAATTAAAAATAAAAAATCAAAATCAAACAAATTAAAAAAAAATTAATTTAAGTTAAAATTAAAAAAAAATTAAATCTAGAAATTAAAAAAATAGAAAAAAAATAAAGAAAAAATATATTAAAAAAAGCAATAAAAAAAAACAATTAAGAAAAAACTATATATATATATATATATATATATATATATATATATATATATATATATATATATATATATATATATATATAGATATATATAGAGTAAAGAAAACAAAAAATAAAAATAACTCCACCCCCTCCTCTTCCTCCCCTGAACCCCCCTGACATCCCTCACTGCCCTCCGCTCCCCACTGTCACCCCCCCCCCCCCCCCCCCCTCTGACGCGCCGTGACCCCCTCCCTCCCCCTTCCTTCCACCTGACCCACTATGACAATTCAAGCACACAACATATAGTAGTTTGAGCATGTTTAAATCAACAAAAGAAACATAGTTACCGATCAAACGAGGAAATGAGCTTGTACCCATTTTTTTGAGGTAGCAAAAAATCAGTCGATTTTGAAAAATGGTGATTCAGAATACATCTTTCTTTTTCTGGAGCATATTTTTGCCACTTAAAATTTTTGTATGTATCAAGTATGAACAATTTTTTTAGTGTTAGTGATTTCATGCTGATTTTGAAAGGTGTTGATGCAGCATCAACACATTTTTTTAGAGGGCTTATTAGGGACAATTTTTTTTTTTTTTTATATATGTATCAAGTGTAAACATTTTTTTTGTTAGTGGTTTTCATCTTGATTTTGAAAAGTGTTGATGAGCATCAACATTTTTTGTTTAAAGGGCTTAGTTTTTACACTTTAAATTTTCTAATGAATTAAGTGTGGATATTTTTTCTTAAATGTTCGTGATTTTCATGTTACTAAAAAAATAAAATAAATAAAATAAAAAAATAAAAACAAAAAACCTATAAAAATGTAAAGGAAAGACAAAATTAACTCATAAAAATAAAAAAGTTGAATAAAAAACTAACGGCAAAAACCAATAAATAAATTAAAAATATCAAAAAATAAATTAAAAATGATTTTTTTTTTTCAAAAAAAAAATATAATATAAAGAAAAACAAATTAAATAAAATAAAGAAACTAAAAATAGTTTTTTTAAGTTAGAAAAAAAAAAAAATTAAAACAGAAAAAAAAAAAAAACACTTAAAAAAAAATCTATTAAATAAAGAAAAACAAATTATATATATATATATATATATATATATATCTGAGGATGGGGTCGGGCTATTTTTATTTTTATTTTTTTAAAATTTTTTTTTCTATTATATACATATATATACTACAAAAAACAATTTAGAAAAAAAAAACATAAAATAAAAATAAAAATAGCCCCACCCCCTCCTCCTCCCCCTCCCCCCCCTCCCCCCCTCCCGACCTCCCTCACTGTCCTCCCCTCCCCACTGTCGTTCACCCCCCTGACTCCCTGTGACCCCCCTCACTCCCACTTTCTCCCTCAACCCTCACCCCTCCCCTCCCTCGGCCATCCCGTCTTGATGCCCCCCATCCCCCTCCCCTCTCCCCACTCCTCTCCCCGCCCTCCCTCACCTCACTCCCCTTTCCACTCCCATTCTCCCTCTGTCCCCCTTTCCCAAACCCCCGCGCCCTCCTTCGCCCTCAACCCCCTCCCCTCCCCACCCATGTCCCCAACTAGTGGCTTGAGACTGCACGCTAATTCTCAAAATCAGCGTGCGACCTCTAGGCACTAGCTGGGGGCCCAGGTGGGGAGGGGAGGGGGAGGAGGGGAGGGGGAGGGGATGGGCGCCGGGAGGGGGGAGGGAGGGGGAGGGTGAAGGGGGTGAGGGAGGAGGGGGGCCCAGGGGTAGGGGAAGAGAGGGTGGGTGGAGGCCTGAGGGGAGGGGTGTGAGGGAGGAGGGAGGACCAGGGGTCAGGGAAGGGAGGGTGGTGACGGAGGGTGGGAGAGGCCCAATGGGTGGGCTCGGGATTTTTTAATTTTTTTTTTAATTATTTTTATTATTTATTTCTTTTTTTTTAATTGTTTTTATGTATTTATTTATTTTAATTGTTTTTATTTTACTTTTATTTTTATTTTTTATTTTTTTATTATTTTATTATTTTTTAATTTTTAATTTTGAGTTTTTAAAATTTAAATATTAGAAAAAAATTATTTATTTTTAATTGTTTTTAATTATTTATATTATTTATATTTATTTTTATATTTATTTTGTTTTATTAATTTTATTTATTGGTAATTATTTGAAATTTTTTTAATTCAAGTTTTTATTTTTCATTTTTTACTTAGAAAAATGTATTTTTTTTCTTTTTTTTTTAATTTATTTTTTTTAAGTTTTTAATTTTCTTTAATGTTGTACTTTATTTTTGTAATTTTGTAATTTTTAATTTTTTATTGCTTTTATTTTATTTACTTGTTTTTATTTTTTAAAATTTTTACATGGTATGGTTTTTATTTAAATTTCAATTTTAAATTTATTTTTTTAATTGCTTTGAATATTTTTGTTTTTGTTTTTTTTTTTTTACATTTAAGTTTCTGGTAATTATTTAACCTTTTTTAATTGATGTTTTTATTTTTAACATAAAAAATGGTTTTTTTTTTCTTAAATTATATATATTTTTTTGTTTCTTGTTTTTTTTTAATATTTATTTATTTGAATTTTTCATTTTTACAAGTTAATTCTAATTTTATTTATTTTTAACATTTTGATGGTATTTTTTGTTTTGATTTTGATTTTGATTTTTTTATATATTTTATGAAATTTAATTCACTTTTCCTCATGAATCGTCCCCCTACCACCCCACCGGTTGGGCCTCGCGGTGGTCAGGGAAATTTAATTTTTATTTTTTTTAAATGTTGTATTTTGTTTTTGTATTTTTATTTTATTTTATTTTTTTTAATTTTCTGTTTTTAATTTTTGATTTTTAATTTTTAATTTTTATTTGGTTTTATTTTATTTTACTCTTTGTTTGTTTGTTTTTTTTTTTGATGTGGTATGATTAATTTTTTTCACATTTTATAGTTCTTTTATGTCATTACTATATATTTTTTGTATTTGATTTTTTTGTCATTTTTTTTTATGTTTTATTACTTTGAATATTTGTTTCCTTTTGTATTTTTCTATTTCTTTTCAATATTTGAAATTTTGTTTTCTTTTGTATTTTTGTGTTTTTTTCTTATTGTGTTTTTTTCAATATTTGTGTCGATGATTATCTAGCAACCTGATCCCGTTATGTGCAATTTGATAGTTGATTTTAAATTTTTGTTATAATGAATTGAGTCTACCCCACAATGTGTTAATTTCATGGCTGGTCTTTAAGTTTTCATTACAATGGGTTAAGCTTACCTACACTGCGTGTCAATTTGATAGTTTATGTTTAATTTTTTTTGCAATGTATCAAGTTGTCTTAGGCTAAGATTTTAAAATCGCTGTACATTTAGCATTTAAAAAAATTTACTCTTGGTGTTCATCACAAGCTCAATTGGAACTATAGCATTGAGAAAAGGATTAATGGGGGATGGAAATCTTTTTTTGGTATTGAAAATAATTGTAAAATGGCAAACCTCGTAATGTAGGATAGAAAGAAGTTCCTCTTTGAAACTTTAGCCACTTCGGTTATCTTATATGGATGTTAGGTTTGGGGTTGCAACATCTCTAGAGAATCCTGGAGAAAGATTGAGCAAATGTAGAAGCGTTTTATAACATATAACCTCAAAATTAAAAGAAACACACCCTATCCTATTCTCCTTATAGAAGTGGGTCTTTCCCCTATTGAGAGCCTAGCTGTGACTAGGCTTATATTGTACAGGCACAAACTCAATCACATAGGAGACCATAGACTTCCTAAGCTAGCTTTAAATTCCAGCCAAAAGCACCTAAGGCTCAAATGAGGTTGGTATAAAGACACCAGGGCCTGGTTAGACCATTGGGAGATTGACGAGAATGTTGCATTGCAAAACATTAATAACGTTAAAAATATTGTTACTTCTAAGTTCAAAGAAAAAATGTGGTGTGAAAAATATTTAGCAGCTAAAAGAAAATTAAGATATTATAAGGAGGTCATCAACCCCACCCTAGAATATCAAAAGTATCTCTATGGTTTAACTAGCTCAAATAAGAAAATTAATATAGCCAAGATTAGAATGAACTCCCATGAGCTCCATAGTGAAACGGGTCGTTGGGCAGTTCCTAAAACACCATGGATGGAAAGGTTCTGCCATCTTTGTGAGAATACGAACATCGAGGATGAAAATCAAATCTTCTTAGAGTGCCCCGCATACAACCACATTAGATCTCAGTCTTTGTTGCAATATTGACCTTCCTAGCCTTTTATGTTGTCAAAATTACAGTGAGATCGGGAGGCTTCTCTCCAAGCTTTATGAGCATAAGAATAAAATCTTAAATCAAACTAAATAATTTGTTTCTTTAGGTGAAATAGACCAAAGTTTGGTCTCAGTGCACATTAGCCATCATCATCATCATCATCAATAACTCTTTCATTCAAGTGTTCATTTTTAAAGTTTTTTTAATCATAAATTTTTTCCATAATGTCATTCTTGAAATATTTTGAAAATTTAAGATTGTTTTGTAGTCATAATCTTTGGTTTTAATTCCATGGTCGTGATATTTTGTCTTTAATGTTATGGTTGAAAACAATTATAAATATTTTTTCTTAGCAACATTCTTGAAACTTTTTGGAATTTTAAGGTTTTTCAATGAAGTGATATTTTAAGTTTAATGTCATCCTCAAAAATCGTTGGAATTTTAAGGCTTTTCAAAGACTTGATATTTTATCATTAATATCATGCTTGAAAATTGTTGGAAATTTAATGTTTTTTAGAGACATGATATTTTATTTTTAACATCATTATTCAAAAATGTTGAAAATGTACCCTGAAAAAAAGGCGTTATTCTGGCATCAACACTTTTTGATTTGAAGGTTTTTTTTGCACCAAAAAAAATGGGTTTTATTGTTTTTTACTATTATTTTTAAAAAATATTGAAAATTTACTCTAAAAAAAAATGGTGTTGCAAAATGAACACTTTTTATTTTTGGGCTTTTTTTTTCATTTTTTTTGGGATTTTGGGCTCGAGTACCCATTTTGAGGTAATAGTTTCCATTTGATTGGTAAATATGTTAAGATAACCATAAAAACACATTACTAAATCTTACCATCATACCTTTCTGACCCACCTCGCCTATGAGTTTTCTCAACTTTTTTGTTGGGGTTTGGATCCCTTTGTTTTGCAACTTATTGATGAAGGTGCCTAGATGTCACATGTGCTCCCCCTTGTTCTTCAAGTGTAATAAACTATGGGGTCCTTCCCCCTTGCATCTTTGTTCCCAACAGCTACCTCAACAAGTGATTTTAGTGTTGTTACCTTGAGATAATGATTTTGTAAGAATGTAATAAGTTTTTCTCCTTTAATCCACCATTTAACAATACTTCTTTTGTGTTTACAAAAGTCATATTGAAATTCTTCAAGGAACTTACTTGTTATAATAGTGATTGGTGTCATGTTTCACTTTCTATGTTAGCACCACACATGTCAATAGCCATAGATAATGCTTGTGCCAATATTCATCCAACATTTTCTTTATCACAACTTTAAATTTCATAAAATTTTGTGTCACATTTTCTTTTCGTCACCTTTCTTAGCTATCCGCCTATTTTTTATCAATCTTAACTATACCCCCTATCAATCCTTCAAGCCACATTTAGACAATAGATTCCTTAGAGTATTCAATATACACCTTCATCGTCGAGTGTACCTACATACATACATAAACATAGGTTCCTATGTTGTCTTTTCAGATTATGATATTTTCCAAAAAGTTTTAGACTAGCAAGACTAGGTTAAGAGATTTTGCCTTGTAGTTAAAGCTATATCATTTGGCCTTTATATATATTTATATATATATATATATATATATATATATATATATATCTATAGTTCTTCTAGACTTCCCATGGATGGAATCTAGCGTGTATCGATTCTTGTTTATCCTTTTGTACCAACTTGGATCGAATCTTTAGATATTAGAGTTAACAATCATTTTAATCAAAATTCCCATCTTATCGTGTTTTCAATATTTTTTTTAATTGCGAAGCTAGCATAAAATAGACTAGTTAGCGAATCATTCCATGATTTAGTGTTACGAATATCTAACTCACAACAATCTTGAGCCCTCTATGTCCATCAAGTATAAGAAATGTAAAATCTATTTCGACTCCTCTTCTATATTTTCGGTTCAATGCATTCCCTTTATAATAAATTTCCATATTGACTCTACTATTTCTTTATTTATCCTTAGTAATTTATTTATAAATTTGATATTTTTTTAGGTATCTGTAGCACTGTTAGGAAGGGATTCTACATTTATCTAGTGTCTTGGAGTACCCAAGATACTTCCATAATACCATTTTAAAAATAAAAGTCTCAAATATGTTGCTTCACTTTTGAGACTAATCCCTTTTCTATCACAAGTTATTGTAAGATTTGATCACAATGTACCTCCATTTTGTTTGTTTTAAACAAGAATTTTATCTGGAAATTCTACTACAATTTTCAATTACTTGAAATTTTTTTGGAATCATTTATTAGTCATCCTTAGTGCAATAATTCATGAATCATTCTAGTATAACTTGTTTGGGAAGAATTCCCTCCCATCAAATTCACATGCACTCAAAGTTCAACTTATTGAGAGATTGATTCTTGCAATTTTGTTTCACTCAAACAGGGTTGAATAAAAAATTCCCTTTTAAAACTATAACCACTAAAATATTCCAAGACGTCTCCCACACATAGGGAACCCTGCAATCTTAGAACACTGTCAAATGACAGAAACTTATATACAATCCTCCATGTTGATGGTTTGTGCCAATTATTCTACTATTGCACCAAGTCTTTATGTAGCTCCCTCGATGAAGAGAATTTCCGTTATAAAGGTTCATTAATTATCTCTCTTTTTTTTTTTAGTCCTGAAATCTAGACTTACTCATACTAGTTGCCACTGCATTGGGCTGACTTACACCTGAGTCACACTGTTACGTATAGGTTTTTGTTGTTATTTTTATGGCACAACATTGTGTATTGATTTCTATCATATCAGTTGTCCGTGGTTAATTTAGAGAAAGGATTCCAACAATTCCTACCAATCACCCAAGGTAACCCCAATTGACTCATATATATTGTGTAATCACGAGTGTTCTATATTTCCATTCAAATTTGACAACTTTTTTTTGTTAAATATGCCCAAAAGACCTGTTTGGTTATATCAATACAACCATTTCTTTTTTTTTTTTGTATTACAGGGTTTTTGATCCCCTTTATTCCTTTTTTCATATTCTTATTTACACTTTATTCTATGTATATTATATTTTTTTTACAAAAAAATAAAATGCACTTACTATTTTGTGTTTTTTCATAATATTGTTTTAACTTCTATCTCTTTTTAGCTTGCTTCCCATACGTATAAGATTAACTTACTACTAAGAAAAAAATGTCTTGTTAGCATCAATCGTTTCCTTCATTCATCTTCCCGGCAAGGTTCTTAATCAACATCCAGTGTGTAGGTAAGGAGGTCATTTACACCAATCAAGTAATCACTTTCCAAATGCATCTATTGTACAATTAAATATTAATTACATTGGAACCTTAATACCATTATACCCTTTTATACCTATACGATATTTTTATAGTTGTTTAACAGTAAATGTTACTTTACCTCATTTACACATGTTTATGTCTCCTGATTTTTCTACGCATATCCTTCCTTCTCTCGCTACCCACTATCCAATAGTGTTGGAATATGATTTATTAATTAACATATGTGTGATGACCCTGGAAAATGTAAATATTGGAATTTTACTGTAGTAAGAGATAGAGTTGAAAGACTATTTTTTTTTTTAAACTCTAATCATATTATTTTACTGTGAATTAAATATATATTGGAAAAATATATACTTCTTGAAATGCTGGCAACCTCTTAAAGGAGGATTTGAAGAAGAAATCAGTTATGAAAACTGCATGAAACTACCCTCCCTAACGGGAAAGGCCTCCAGGGGAAAAAGGGGCAGAGACAAAAATTTTCTGCTGTAGGGACAGACAGAAGGAGAAGGAAAAAGAAAGCTGGTTAAGTCTGGTAAGGACCAGATAACCAGGCACAAGGTGCATGTATCTTGTTGAGGGTTGTAGGCCTGCAAGATAGCTCGGGGGGAGATTCCAGTCTTAGCGATGGATCTCATGGTTGGGAGGACAAGAGCAAACATGGATTGCAGGTGAACTTCTGAAGCATATATATACAAATCTGGCGAACCAGGTACGTAACAGTATTTGAAGAAAAACTAGTTCAACAGTGATTGTAGACAATACTGTTAGCTAAAATCACAGTAGTTGGCAGTGAAGACCCATTACATTATAAAAACCCCACATCAATATTATGTTGCTGTAATATATTTGATTCAGGCAAATATTACTGATTTAATGCTAGATAACTGTTAAAAGGAAAACCTGATATGCTAACGGTAGTTTCAACAAAAATATATATATAAAACAATGAGTTGGGACCAGAGGCACTGTGGAGGTTATCTGAACAGTTAGTACATTAAAAGAATGATTAGGTTATCCTTAATTACTTGAGTTTATCCATTATTAAAAGAAGGAATGTAAAAGGCCTCGAGCTATTTTAGACTGCCAGCCAGGGATATCAGAACTGTAATATGAATACCCGCTGGACAAACCATCTAAATGTACTGTGAGATCATAGTTTAGAGTTTAGAGACTATACGAGTCTGTGGTAGCAAGAAAGTTCGCTTAAAACTGTGAACAATCACATATAACCAAATGATACCGAAAGAGGTAAATATTACGAAACAGGCTGCTTAAACTGTGAAACAATTACATGTAACCGAAAGATACTGAAGAAGTAAATATTATGAGAACGATTAACTTAAGAAAAGATACCAGAGCAATACGAACCAAATCTAGATTCCGTAGAATTCCATTCAAAGGACAACAAAATGCAACCACAGAAACTACTCTAACCGTGGCCGTGGAGACGACAGCGGAAGTATTTACATGAATGTACATACATTCAAACCAAGTAAGCATATATACTCAGTAACGATATTAACATTTCCATTATACATTAAGCTCGTTAACAGTAAATACCCATATGCTGGAAATACAGAGTTCCGTAACTGTGAAAAGGAGCATTTAAACAAAAATGAGCAGCAATAACAACTGTCCTACCCTTCTCGAGGACAATAGCAAAATGCTGAAGCTGGAAAACTGGAGAATACATACCATCCACAGGACAAAATTTAACAGCTAAACGATTCAGAAAGGCAAGCCGATAATATCGGGCTGAGCATACTGAAGCACAAGCGGCATGCTATTAAAACTAACCGAGGAAAAACCAGAAGTGAACCAACAATTTACAGAGCAAGTTTTTATTAAAACGATGAAACTGGAAGTGCAAATGAAATATATTCATCAAATACAAATAAAACACCCTTTGAACAGAGGGGTCCATATTCAGCGGCCAGTTCAACAGCGGCCCTTATCATTTACACATAAACAGTTGCATCTGAATGACTAAACATAGAAAAACAAGGTTGCCTTCGAATAACTCAATCGCTGTACAAGGTTAAGGCTTATCCCGCGCAAGGGAACCGACTGTTCCTCATAACCCAACAGGGTAAGCCGGGAACACAAAACCTGGGAATACGAGAACACATGTAAATCATGAGGATCCTACTCTGGAAATCCTCGCTTGGATTTTAGATAGCGGGAAGCCAGTAAACATAAGAAAAAGAGAAGAAGGCAAACATGTATAAATCACAACCGACTCAGGCACATCAAGGAAAAACCCCAGTTTTCGCACCAGAACCTTAGGGCCGATTTGCTTACCTGGCACGCGGCGGAGAAGGTCGAAACACTGAAGTTCCGTCAATCTGCAAGCAGAAAGGAGGCATCGCTATAATCCTTACCTTCATACGACAAATAACAAGAGACAAACTGTTAATAGATGCATACAAAACCAGCAGTGAAACTCATGATAAAACGCATGCAGAACTAATAGCGAATCCCGGAAGAAGGAGATAACCTATAGCGAAAAACTGTGTCTAATTTCAAAACAAAAATACATTACCTGCACAGTGACTCTGGGAAATAAGCATAAATTCTCTGAGCTGTTGATGAAGCCCTGGAGGAGGTGAGAAATGGAAACGAGTCTAAGAGTAAAGAGACAAGTGAAATCCGAGAACCATTCCAGTACCAAATGAGCCGCGAGCGAAGCCCTAAAGGTTTATGAAGAGCTCTCAAACCCTTAGACGATTTCCCGCCCTCAGATCTGAGTCATTAGATCTCCACCGTAGAAAAGGAGCGGGAACCCAAGGCGTGAAGGCCGAGGGTACGAAGATCGGCGAGTCACATGGCCAAGCGGGTGAGCCAGGCCACCTGTTAAACAGCTGCCATGAAATCTTAAATGCCGCCAACAACTCAACGCCGGAAAAGTTACGGGTCGGACAATGCATACATTCCGATTGCCGATTTAATACACATGTAACCCATGCAAACGAGCCGAACCGTAAACCAATAAACCATATAGTTTGTCAGGAAATAAAATGTGTCCAAGTTATATCAACTCCGAACGGCTATAAGCAATGATAAACTATGTGCAATAGTAGTTATGTTAAAGGGGTTATGTAAGGGTATTATAATTTACCATTAAATTTTTTTTATTTATGTATTTATGGAAGGGTTGTGACAAATTGGTATCAGAGCATGGTTACAATACTGTGGCCTCTGGAACAGCATGTTTAAAAATGTACAGATAACCATCTCGTACATCTGTAAGATAGAGAACTAATTAAACTAACTCCTTTTCTTGTCCCATTTCTAGGGGTGAGACAAAAGGAAATAACAGCTAATAGGCAATAGACAGAAAAACAGTGAATATGCAGAGAGCTGGCAGCGCTTCGCATAGATCGATGGCAGGTCAGGAACCTGCAGTAAATCCTCGGGACAACCCAGAGCTGTGGGTACAGCTTGGCGAGGAGACACGTAGCACAAACCTTGCAATACTGGAGACTGTTCAGGAACTGAAGAATGAGATGGCACGTTTACGAGAGGATAATGCACGACTGACGGTGGAACAAGAAAGAATTCTGAAGAGTTTGTCGGATAGGCAGAACCCACCACTAGCTAATCCCAGTGCGGAACAGCAGAGGATGACAGAAGAACGAAACTATCAAACTGAACCTGAAAACTCAGAAGAAAAGGAGGACCATTCTGATAATGTACTCGAACAGCAGACTTCAAAACGTTAGAGAGTGGAGCTGCAGGGAGAATTTCGAAAAATTAAACCCCCACATTTTGATGGGGAACAGGAAGAAGCGGCTGAAGCATGGTTAATTAACATGAACAAATATTTTCAGTTGTATGAATATGACCACAACTTGAAGGCACGATTGGCCATCTTCCAGTTACAAGGTAAAGCAACCCTGTGGTGGGAGGAAGTTAAGATCGTCAAGGGGGTAAGCGAATGGACCATAACATGGGAAAAGTTTCAGAAATACTTCAAAGAAAGATATCTGACCGAGCGCTTCTACGATGAAAAAGCAAGGGAATTCCACGATTTACGGTTGGGACAGCAGACTATGGATGAGTTTATCAACCGTTTTACCTCCCTGCTTCGCTATGTGCCCTATATTAAGGAGGAGAAAGCCAAGGTGCAAAGATTTGTTAGCAGTTTACCTCTATATATAAGAGAAAGGATCGAGTTTGACAATCCTAGGACGATGGATGAAGCTATCTGCAAGGCTAGAATCTGTTACCAACAGAATAAACAGAGAGGAGATGCTCCGAATAAAAGATGGAATGAAAGAAGAGGTAACAAAACAGTTGGGAATAGTAAAGGAAGTCGCAGCAATGGTAGCAGGGGAGCTGGCAAAGGGCAAAACAGTAGAACTGTATCAAGAGGGTCACTCAGGGCTAGGCCAACCAGTGAGTCTAGAGTGAGTGAACAGCCTACTAGGCCGGAGGGCGAAGGAATGGCCAGACCTCCAGTTCAATGCTGGGGCTGTGGAGGACCACACTACGTCAAAAACTGCCCGCAGCGAAAGGGTACTGATCAGATATCTCAGATTCACGAAGCATCGACCGTTGGGGATGTGGGACGTAGCGTACCAAGGATTAACGCAGCTCTGGATGATCGTCAAGCGGAATACTAGCCGACTATGGTGGAATTTGAAGGTAAAATTTCGAATCTTTCTATAGCTGTTCTCATTGATCCAGGAGCTACTTTAAGTTATATTAGCCCAAGAATAGTAGAACAGTGTAAGTTACAATCTGAAAAATTCAAGAATCCATGGCTGGTACAGCTAGCTACGGGGGCCAAGAGACGGGTCTTGGCAAAAATTAATAATTGCTCTTTAACCGTAGCAGGACAGCCAGTAGTAGCAGACCTGAATGTACTTCCTTTGGGTTCATATGACGTTCTGATTGGGATGGATTGGCTGGAAAAACATTGGTCACTAGTAAACTGCAAGACGAAAACCATTTACTACAAAGATGACCTTGGAGAGAAACAGGAAATGCAAGGGATCAAGCGCCCCGTGCAGATCCGACCGATCACGGCATCCCAACTAGCTAAATGTATCAAGAAGAAATGTCAAATTTATGCCATTCAGGTAGGCTATGCAAATCAAAAGGATAAAACAGCCACGCTGGAAAACATTCCCGTAATACAAGAATTTGCGGATGTTTTTCCAGAGGAGATACCCGGGTTGCCACCTAAAAGGGATATAGACTTTACCATCGAATTGACACCGGGGGCCGCACCAGTGTCGCGGGCACCTTATAGAATGAGCGTACCTGAATTAACAGAATTAAAAATGCAACTGCAAGAGCTGCTGGACAAGAATTATATTCGCCCCAGTGTATCACCGTGGGGAGCCCCAGTGTTATTTGTCAAGAAAAAAGATGGAACTCTTCGAATGTGCATAGACTATCGTCAGTTGAACAAGCTCACGATCAAAAATAAATATCCTTTACCTCGGATTGATGAACTTTTCGATCAAGTGAAGGGGGCCAAAGTGTTCTCTAAGATCGATCTGCGATTCGGTTATCACCATATTAGGATTAAGGAGGATGATATCGTTAAAACAACTTTTAGAACACGGTATGGGCACTACGAGTTTGTAGTGGTACCTTTTGGCTTGACCAATGAACCCGCCACCTTTATGTGTTTGATGAACAGTGTGTTTCATAGGTTCTTGGATAAATTTGTGTTGATATTTATCGATGATATTCTGGTATATTCTTGTTCTAAGGAGGAGCACGAGGAGCATCTCAGGTTAGTGCTACAAACTCTCCGAGAACATCAGTTATATGCTAAGTTCAGCAAGTGTGATTTCTTCAAGGAGGAAATACAGTACTTAGGCCATATAATCACAAAAGAGGGGATTGCAGTGGACCCTGAAAAGATAAGGACTATAATGGAATGGCTCGTACCAAAGGATGTGGCAAACATCAGGTCCTTTATGGGGCTAGCTGGTTATTATAGAAGATTCGTGGAAGGTTTTTCAAGGGTAGCATACCCTATCACCTCCTTACAGAAAAAAGGAAGGGTATTCAAATGGACCTCAGAGTGTCAGCGGAGCTTTGAGCAACTTAAACATTTACTCACCACCGCACCCATCTTGAGTATAGCTGATCCTAATAAGGATTACGTGGTATGTACTGATGCAAGTAAGGAGGGTGTGGGCGGTGTGTTGATGCAGGAAGGAAGAGTGATCGCGTACGAATCAAGAAAGCTAAAGGAGCATGAGCAGAAATATTCTGCCTACGATTTAGAATTGGCAGCCGTTATACACGCATTGAAGATGTGGCGGCATTATCTCATGGGGAGAAAATTTCTGTTGCTAACAGATCACCACAGCTTGACAAATTATTTCAGCCAACCTACCTTAAATACGAGGCAAGCCCGCTGGGCGGATTTTCTAAGTGGATTTGATTTTGAAATTAAGCACTTAAAAGGGAAGGAGAACCGTGTAGCCGACGCATTAAGTCGGAAGGTGCAATGCTTGTATGAGATTTCGTTCAGTAAATGGAAGAATTCCTTGTTTGAAATGATAAAAACAGCAGCAGATCAAGATGCTAAATACCAGCAAATAAAACAGCAGGTACAACAACTTTCTAGTGGGAAAAATCAGCAGGGATATGAATTAGATGATGCTGGAATGCTGTATTATAATAAGAGGCTGTATGTACCTAATAAGGATAGTCTTAGAAATCTGATTTTGGATGAGTTTCACATCAGCCACTATACAGGACACCCAGGGTACCAAAAAAATGATCACCGCACTTAGAAAAGAATATTATTGGCCAGGAATGAAAAAGAATGTAGCTGAATACTTAGCACGGTGTTTGGAGTGTCAACAGATTAAAGCGGAGCATTTGCATCCAGCAGGGCTATTACAACCTTTACCCATTCCAGAGTGGAAATGGGAAACTATTTCTATGGATTTTATAACCAGTTTGCCTCGGACAAAGAAGAACAATGACTCCATTATGGTAGTGGTAGATAAACTGAGTAAGGCAGCACACTTTATACCTGTGCAGTCCACTTATAGGGCTATGCAAATTGCTCATATTTTTATGTAGAATGTGTTCAAACTGCATGGACTTCCGAAGATAATAATATCTGATCGTGATGTAAAATTCACGTCAACTTTTTGGAGAGCATTGTTTACTGAACTGGGAACACAGCTGAATTTCAGCACAGCCTATCATCCCCAGACCGACGGTCAAACAGAACGAGTGAACCAAGTGGTGGAGGACATGTTAAGAGCATGTGTAATGCAGAAACCAACCCAATGGGAGGAATATTTACATTTGGTTGAATTCGCATATAATAACGGATATCATACGTCAACACAAATGAGCCCCTTTGAGGTCTTGTATGGGCGGAAATGCCGCACACCCTCAAGCTGGGGTGGACCTGAGGATAAATTAAGATTGGGGCCAGAAATGCTCAAAGAAATGGAGGACATGGTAAAAAGGGTGCGTACTAATTTAAAGGCTGCTCAGGACAGACAAAAAAGCTTTGCAGATCGGAAAAGAAGGTTCAAAGAATATCAGGTCGGTGACCATGTTTTTGTGAGGATCCAAGCCAGAAGGAGTACCCTGCAATGGAGCGGTTGTGCCAAACTTTCTCCTCGCTATTTTGGACCTTTTTAGGTCTTGGCAAGAGTGGGGCCGGTAGCTTACCAACTCGCCCTGCCAAGCCATATTAGGATCCACAATGTCTTCCACGTTTCTATACTAAAAAAATACATTTACGACCCTAAACATGTGATCAAATGGCAGGATGTATGGGTAAGAACTAATCTGGTTGATCTAATTAAGCTTTTATTCCTGAAAGGAAGTGACTGGAATTGTTGTTGATTGCAGGTCGAACCGGAAGGCGAGGTTCTGGTCGAGCCACTGAACATCCTCGACCGGAGAGAAGTGCGCCTGCGGAAGCGAGCTATTACCCAAGTTAAAGTGCAGTGGCAGCACTATGGGCCTGATGAGGCCACTTGGGAAGATGAAGAGCTCATTAAAAAGGCTTACCCGGAATTGTTTATGGGAATCAGACATCGGGACGATGTCCAATCTCAGGAGGGGGAGATGTGATGACCCTGGAAAATGTAAATATTGGAATTTTACTGTAGTAAGAGATAGAGTTGAAAGACTGTTTTTTTTTTAAACTCTAACCATATTATTTTACTGTGAATTAAATATATATTGGAAAAATATATACTTCTTGAAATGCTGGCAACCTCTGAAAGGAGGATTTGAAGAAGAAATCAGTTATGAAAACTGCATGAAACTACCCTCCCTAACGGGAAAGGCCTCCAGGGGAAAAAGGGGGCAGAGACAAAAATTCTGTGCTGTAGGGACAGACAGAAGGAGAAGGAAAAAGAAAGCTGGTTAAGTCTGGTAAGGACCAGATAACCAGGCACAAGGTGCATGTATCTTGTTGAGGGCTGTAGGCCTGCAAGATAGCTTGGGGGGAGATTCTAGTCTTAGCGATGGATCTCATGGTTGGGAGGACAAGAGCAAACATGGATTGCAGGTGAACTTCTGAAGCATATATATACAAATCTGGCGAACCAGGTACGTAATAGTATTTGAAGAAAAACTAGTTCAACAGTGATTGTAGACAATACTGTTAGCTAAAATCACAGTAGTTGGCAGTGAAGACCCATTACATTATAAAAATCCCACATCAATATTATGTTGCTGTAATATATTTGATTCAGGCAAATATTATTGATTTAATGCCAGATAACTGTTAAAAGGAAAACCTGATATGCTAACGGTAGTTTCAACAAAAATATATATATAAAACAATGAGTCGGGACCAGAGGCACTGTGGAGGTTATCCGAACAGTTAGTGCATTAAAAGAATGATTAGGTTATCCTTAATTACTTGAGTTTATCCATTATTAAAAGAAGGAATGTAAAAGGCCTCGAGCTATTTTAGACTGCCAGCCAGGGATATCAGAACTGTAATATGAACACCCGCTGGACAAACCATCTAAACGTACTGTGAGATCATAGTTTAGAGTTTAGAAACTATACGAGTCTGTGGTAGCAAGAAAGTTCGCTTAAAACTGTGAACAATCACATATAACCAAATGATACCGAAAGAGGTAAATATTACGAAACAGGCTGCTTAAACTGTGAAACAATTACATGTAATCGAAAGATACTGAAGAAGTAAATATTATGAGAACGATTAACTTAAGAAAAGATACGAGAGCAATACGAACCAAATCTAGATTCCATAGAATTCCATTCAAATGACAACAAAATGCAACCACAGAAACTACTCTAACCGTGGCCGTGGAGACGACAGCGGAAGTATTTACATGTATGTACATACATTCAAACCAAGTAAGCATATATACTCAGTAATGATATTAACATTTCCATTATACATTAAGCTTGTTAACAGTAAATACCCATATGCTGGAAATACAGAGTTCCGTAACTGTGAAAAGGAGCATTTAAACAAAAATGAGCAGCAATAACAACTGTCCTACCCTTCTCGAGGATAATAGCAAAATGCTGAAGCTGGAAAACTGAAGAATACATACCATCCACAGGACAAAATTTAACAGCTAACCGATTCAGAAAGACAAGCCGATAATATCGGGCTGAGCATACTGAAGCACAAGCGGCATAAAACTAACCGAGGAAAAACCAGAAGTGAACCAACAATTTACATAGCAAGTTTTTATTAAAACGATGAAACTGGAAGTGCAAATGAAATATATTCATCAAATACAAATAAAACACCCTTTGAACAGAGGGGTCCATATTCAGCGGCCAGTTCAACAGCGACCCTTATCATTTACACATAAACAGTTGCATCTGAATGACTAAACATAGAAAAAAAAGGTTGCCTTCGAATAACTCAATCGCTGTACAAGGTTAAGGCTTATCCCGTGCAAGGGAACCGACTATTCCTCATAACCCAACAGGGTAAGCCGGGAACACAAAACCTGGGAATACGAGAACACATGCAAATCATGAGGATCCTACTCTAGAAATCCTCGCTTGGATTTTAGATAGCGGGAAGCCAGTAAACATAAGAAAAAGAGAAGAAGGAAAACATGTATAAATCACAGCCGACTCAGGCACATCAAGGAAAAACCCCAGTTTTCGCACCAGGACCTTAGGGCCGATTTGCTTACCTGGCACGCGGCGGAGAAGGTCGAAACACTGAAGTTCCGTCAATCCGCAAGCAGAAAGGAGGCATCGCTATAATCCTTACCTTCATACGACAAATAACAAGAGACAAACTGTTAATAGATGCATACAAAACCAGCAGTGAAACTCATGATAAAACGCATGCAGAACTAATAGCGAATCCCGGAAGAAGGAGATAACCTATAGCGAAAAACTGTGTCTAATTTCAAAACAAAAATACATTACCTGCACAGTGACTCCGGGAAATAAGCATAAATTCTCTGAGCTGTCGATGAAGCCCTGGAGGAGGCGAGAAATGGAAACGAGTCCAAGAGTAAAGAGACAAGTGAAATCCGAGAACCATTCCAGTACCAAATGAGCCGCGAGCGAAGCCCTAAAGGTTTATGAAGAGCTCTCAAACCCTTAGACGATTTCCCGCCCTCAGATCTGAGTCATTAGATCTCCACCGTAGAAAAGGAGCAGGAACCCAAGGCGTGAAGGCTGAGGGTACAAAGATCGGCGAGTCACATGGCCAAGCGGGTGAGCCAGGCCACCTGTTAAACAGCTGCCATGAAATCTTAAATGCCGCCAACAACTCAACGCCGGAAAAGTTACGGGTCGGACAATGCATACATTCCGATTGCCGATTTAATACACATGTAACCCATGCAAACGAGCCGAACCGTAAACCTATAAACCATATAGTTTGTCAAGAAATAAATGTGTCCAAGTTATATCAACTCTGAACGGCTATAAGTAATGATAAACTATGTGCAATAGTAGTTATGTTAAGGGGTTATGTAAGGGTCTTATATTTTACCATTAAAAAAATAATTCTTTTATGTATTTATGGAAGGGTCATGACAATATGTCATTAAATAAATATTATTTAATCCCCTAGGTTCCCAACATATCGTTTCATGCAGGTAAGGGTATCTCAACAATAATTCAATTAATATTTTATAACTTAACTTACATAATAAAATTTATTTCAATTTACTCATGATAGGGTTCTTTCACTTCTTTTTGCCTTGACTCTATAACAGAGAGGTTTATTTGGTTCCTCATATGGTAGGTGGTTTTACCTTTAGGCAAGCTCATAGACCCCAGTATTGAAACATATGGCTCTGATAACACTTGTAACATACAACAACAATTTTTTTTATTGTGCGTTTAACCATGAGGATAATGTTATTACCATGATATGTGTAGATATATATATATATATATATATATATATATATATATATATATATATATATATATATATATATATATTCTCATCATGCACATGTGCTATGTTTAGTCTGGGTTATTTCAAAGGGTTTGATTGTATTATAATAATTTCCATATGATGTTTGATATTAATTATAAAATTATTGTTTTGACTTCGGGTTTGACTATTTTATAGCTTGGATATATTTCACTGAACTAGGTTAACCTGGCTATAAGGTGTAGTGAATTATTAATTTTGAATGCTTTAGAACCTAGTCCTATCACCTGCCATCTGGCAATCCTAGCTCTCAAGATCTGGATTAGATCCACAGTTCTCTAAATTTGAGATTTGCAGTTAACAATTTAGGATGGAAGAGGAGGATAGATGGTAACTACCCTCCTCCCCCAGTGCTTTTGTGGCTCATTTTCCATTTTCCCTTCTATCATAACACAACTCTTCAATTATGCTAGGGTTTCATTTTTCTTGTGAACATTTTCATTTCCTAAAGTTAACTCGCTTCATTACACGTAGGATTCACTCTTAGAAGGTTGAGGGTATATAGGTTTATCACTTTATTACTAATGTTATTGGCTGGAAAGATTAAGAATTTACCAGAGCACACGATGCTTGTCCTATGGTAAGTTTCATCTATCCTTTCCTAAATTTGCATATAGATAAAAAATTTCTTCTATATATGTCTTTAGTATACTAATTCCAAATCTTGGCTTCCTCATACGGTGTTTTTGGATTCTTCCCATGATGGAGGAGCTTACACAAAATCATGGTATCTACATAGGTAGTTATTTTCTTTTCTTCCATGATATTCTTACCCTTTTTGTTCCAAATTCAGTTTTGCCTAACCTAACTTGTTTTCCAAACATTGATGTCTTCCTCTTAGGAATATCAATATATTTTTCTTGTAAGCAGTAACTTAGTGAGGTTAATTGTCTTACAACCCTTTATTTATGGTTGTATCTCTTTATTTTCCCTCAAATTAAGGGTGCTTCACACTATTATCTTATGTGTCAGGTTTTTTTTTGCAGGTAAAATACTCTGGTCCCTAAAACACCTCACTTTCTAATACATGGATCACTTCTCAGAATTCAATGGTGTTAGTCTATTCTTCCGTCAAATTTTGAAAATTTTATTCTTATACACAATATTAATTAGACAAAAGTTAGGACATGGTCATACTCGTGTTTTGTTTAAAATGGCTATGTTTTTAGGTTATTTTTTCCATACTGCACGTTTTAGATCTAAATGAATTTTATTGATATGGTTACTATGATTCCAAACTCAAGGGAAAGTCCATTTTATAACCATGTAACAACTATATATTTTACTTTAATATTTATAATTTGTTCTGTCTTTAGGTTGTATTCTTATTCCTCTAATTTTCTTAGTTATTGTGTTATTTCTTTTGTTCAGCTCGAATGGGCATGTATTCAATTTTCCCATGTGTAAACATTGAACAATTCCTTAGCTTGAATTTATTTTAATTAAGGGAATGTTTCCAGCTTCAATGAGGTTGACACTATTCCTTCAACAAAATGCTTCCAAAGATTTCTCTTTGATAGAATTATTTTACTGGTCTTCTTTATATAATTGATTGTTATAAGTTTGTGAATGGCCACTACCTTAACTTGTAATAGGTATCATTAATGGTTCATTCCATTTTTTCAGATTTAAATGACTATAACACTTTTTTTATCTTCTTACATGGTAAGTTATATTCACAGTTCTTTACTTTAGCTTATTTTTAGTTTCTTCCCTAGTGTAGACAAATTCACAGAGGGAATAGAACTTTCCTTTATGTTTGATTGAAATGTCTAGATATAGTTTCTTTGTTTATAGTGTAAGGATTCATATTTATTTTGGAGTTAGCTTCTTCATTATGGGGAGTTTAAGGGGATTTTATCGGGTACCTCAATGGGTTCTAGCCTCAAATTAATCCTAAAACTTAGATTCTAAATTCTAATGGAAAGAGAGATTGTTTCCAGGTTAACCGATCCCCACTTTTTATGACCTAGAACTAACCCTGTTGCACAACACATACAAAACACAACATTGTATACTTATTCTTAGTCTTTCCAGAGGCCATTACAACACAACCTACTTAGCATAAATGTTTACTTTCTCCATTGCAACCATTATGCATAAAACATATATCAAACACAAAAAAGTTCAAACAATAGTTTTCCACTTATCTATTTATTCCTTTCGACTTGATAGGCTAGCCATGAAATCATATAAATAGTTTAGAAAAATCATTTCCATAAGTAATTTACAAAATTACATAATATGTAGAAAATTTCCATGAACATACACATAAATACATATATGTTTAGTTTTAGGAAGTCAAGGGATTCAACAAGGAGAAAGACAACTCCTTGCAACCAATGAGAATGGAAATCATGTCCAATTCTTCTCCCAAGCCTTTCAATTTCTAGAGTAGTTGATAGACAATGACCTAGCAAGGTCTATTATCATGCATCAACACCACACTAGTCCAACCAAAGAACTAAAAGACTGACAAGTTTGTCTTGGGGTTTCCACTGGCCACCAACAAGTTTAAGAATCCACTAACTGGGAGCATCCTGCCTCCCTCAACAACATCCTATATAAGAGTCACAAGCTTACAACTTGATTATCCTCTCCTATACCTTCTCCAACCAGGTACCAATTCTATAAAGTTACACTAATTTTTATTCCCTCACCCTCGTGGCTCCCTTATCCGAACTAAGATTATTTATCTCTAGGGAAAGGAATAATGGTCTTCTAACTATCTCTTAAATGAAAATTTTCATCTAGGGTATTTTCTCGTGAGTTCCAAGATTTTCCATAACCTTTTTAGAATAAACTAAAATAAAATTTTAAACACTAAATTTTTCCACTAGGCTTTCCACTTAGCTCATGATTTACCAAGTTTTCTCCAGTAAAAGTAATTAAAATACTCTTTTTTCACTAAGTACTTATATTTAACTATAAAACAATTAATATAAAAATTAAATTTAAATTTTAGTATTTTTCATTAAATAAATATTACGATACTGTATTATATATCTATATATCTATATCTATATATATATATATATATATATATATATATATATATATATATATATATATATATATATATATATATATATATATATATATATATATATATATATATTCAAATAATAAAGCTTGAAGCCATTATAATGATATACTTATTGGATAACAACAAAAGGAAAATTGCTTTTACAAACATTGATATCATTAAAAATAATATCACATCACAATTTAACTTAATTGTAGTGTAATGAAGGGAGAGGTGAATTTTTGAAGTTTGTTCAAGAAAGGAGCCTTGAATAGCTAAAATAAAGGCTGGTAATGCAATATTATTGAAGGATGAAGAGATTGTGAGAAGCTAAACCATTTGGACTTGGTTATATAGTGGTTATTGAAGGACAAAATCCATTGTAAGCAACCACTTAGATAGATATCTGAAAGGAAATATGAGGATGCTATAGTTTGGAATGGAAAAATTAGGAGGCAACTGTAAGGGTTTAGGGTAAAACCCTTGTTTTTACTGCAGCACCCTCCTGCAGGCACCTCGACCCAGACAACTAACAGACCTCCGTTTTCGCTTCTATTTCAACCACAGTTGTCTCCATCTTCCGGCGGTAACAACTAACAGCATGGGGGATGTTATGGAGGTCGAGGAACTTGATTATTTCGAGGATCCTTTCCCCAACCGCGTCATATTTGGAAACCCTAACCTCATCTTGCCGGCATCTGGCTCATCTCCCCATCCGTTCCTGCTTTGTCAAGCACTGCGTCGGTGGTTACCTATCCTGGTAACAATACTGCTCCACTGTTTTTTGGGTCACTTTCCATAGATTCTCTCACACTCGACTGCCCTCCTTTATCACAAGGCACACTGCACATTCTTACTGCAAACACTCCACCTTCACCCACTTTTGATCCAAATCTACCGACATACCACCTCCATCCGTCTAGTTCGACTCTTTTCATCGCTCTATTGGAGGACCTCTAGGCATCCGGGGGTGAAAACCCTCCCATCTCTACAAACTCTCCGTCAAGCTGCTTCGAAACCCCTACGGTGAACGTCAAATTAGCAACTCATAAAACTAAGGAGGGCTCACTATATTCATTGTTGGACCATCCATCTGCCCCTTGAACTGGGAAACGGAAGACAAAGTGTGTGAAAGCTACCACAAAGGACATCACAATACGTTTTGGTGAGAGCTCTGCTATTGGCGAAGATGCTTACATGGTTAACACTGTGTTGGTTAAACATGTTCGAGGCCGAGCATACTCAGTAGATAGGCTCACCTTATGGGTCCATGAGATTTGGGGAAGTATGCTTAAGGAACTGCGTGAGGTGCAGGTATTGTGCAGGGGTTGATTTGCTCTTCATTTTGCAAAAGAAAATTACACAGATCTGGTCCTCGCAAGATGCTGGCATATTGAGATGGCCCCTGTACTCCTCAAGAGATGTAGTACCCTCTTCGACCTAGAGAGGGAGCAAATTGGGGTAGGACCTCTTTGGGTTTGCTTGCCAAGGATTCCACTGCAATATTGGTGCGAGGAGGTTTTTGTTAGAATTGGAAATGCCCTAGGCACCTACCTGGACCATCATAGAACATTTTTGCAATCGAAGAACAGAACCCTAGCTCGCATCCTGGTCCATTTGGACACTCGCGAAGGTTTGGAAGAGAAAATCACTCTTCAATGGGGGAAATACACTCGGGTACAGATCCTGGACTACGAAGGAGTTCCCTTCCGATGTAGAAGATGTCATAGAGTGGGGCACATATTTAAGGAATGCCCACTCATCAAAAAACCAGAGGATCCTCCAAGGGCACCTACCACTTCTACAGGGAATGAAGCACTGGCTCTGAATCGCTCTCCTAGTTCGGGTCCTCATCCTTCGGTCAGCAACATCACCCCAAGGACGGTGGAAGTAGTGCACAGAACGCCATCGCCTCCTCTCACAAGAGCTCGTGCTGCAGTTAAGGCTGCAAAATTATCAGGTATCTCTCTGACTTCTTGCCCAACCTCTTTTGCTTATTGCTCATCTCTTGTTTCATCCACCATAAACACATCTGTGGCTCACTGCACTATGGCTCCATCATTACCTTCCATCGCCACAACCGCACCATCTCTACCCACTCTATCATCCAATTCCACCTCCCCATCATCAAACGGGAGGTCATCATCTCACAATTACAACCTCCGCTCTCATTCTCACTCTAGTGGTCCCCCGTCTCATATCTCCGGTTTGGGACTTACCCAACTTGGTTCAGTCATCCTTTCATCTCGCAGGAGAAAATAAAATCTATCCATAGCCATCAAATGGGCTGGGGCAGAGGTCACCTCTAGTAGACAATCCACTTTGGAAGGGGTTCTTAGAGCACTGAACACCCTGAGCAAGGTTCCCCCATGAAGTGCCTCTCATTCAATTGCAGAGGCATGGGTAGTGCCTCCAAGAAACTAGCCCTGCATAGATTTTTCAAAGTAGAGTCTTCTGATATCATCATGCTACAAGAAACCCTAGGTGATGCCAGAAACATCACCAATACATTAATTTCTTTATCTCCTGGATGGAATTTTTTGGCCACAGATGTTGTAGGTTGATTTGGGGGTCTAGCCATTGGCTACAATCCTTGCACCATTAGGGTCTTAGCATCCTGGGGTGCCATGGATTTATTGGCTTAGATATTTTCTCAGTGGAGCTTGGCCTAAACCTGAGGGTCATTAATATATATGGTCCCTGCCATAAGTGGGAAAACTTCTGGCAACATCTCCTAAATCTATCGATTTTTTCTCTTGATCACATCATTCTTGGGGGTGATCTTAATTTCTCTATGGGATTTGGACAATCTTGGGGGTCACAAGCACAAGTGGACTCTATCACTGGTTATATGACCAATCTTCTAGAACAGTACAATTTGGTGGATATCCCCATGAATAAGCCACTCTCTACTTGGCGAAACAGAAGGGTGGGGAATGCTGCACTAGCAAGGAGATTAAATCATTTTCTGATAAAGGTCCCCCTCATGAATCAATTGCATCATTACAAACAATGGGTGGGATCAGGGGGCATCTTTGATCACTCCCCCATTTATCTTGAAGTATTTGGCCCCCATCCTAAACCAAAAGCTCCATTTAAATTTAATCATGTCTAGCTTCAAGACCCTGAGTACATAAACATGGTCTCGGATTATTGGAATGCCAACCCTATTGATAGACATGATTCCTTGACAAAGGGTTTCTTCCACAATCTGCCCTAGCTCAAGCATCTATCTATCAAATGGGCAAAAGAGAAACATCAGAGGGAGGAGCTATTATTATCACAAATTGAAGCTGAATTGAGTATATTACTCAATGACCGAAACCTGGGATTTACTTCAGATGACAACAAAGCTCATCTGATTGAGCTAGAAAACCAAAAGGCAAGGATTTTGAAGGAGAAAGAGGAATCTTGGTGCCTTAGAATCAGAGCTATACTGTTAAAAGCAGGAGATGACAACACAAGATTCTTTCAGAACTATGCAAAAGGAAGAAAGTTTCAAATACTATATGGAACTTACCTCTACCTGATGGGGGAGTAGCAGACACCTTTAACAAACTCTCCCATCTTGGCACCTCTCATTTCAGGAATCTCTTCAAAAACCTTCCTGGGTCAAATCTGGCTGATATCATCAAAGTTCCAGGAAATTTTCCCCGATTTGTAAATGATGATAAGGTAGCGGAGCTAATTTCTCCTGTTACTATAGGAGAACTGGAAGGGACACTAAAATGGTTCAAAAAGGACAAGGGTCCTGGTCCAGATGGGTGGACGATAGAATTCTATCTTGCATTCTATGAACTTCTTAGGAATGATCTGTTAAAAGTTGTGGAAGAGTGCAGAATATCTGGATCCATGTACAATGCTGTCAATTCGACTTTTATTGCCCTTATCCTGAAATATGATTCCCCTTCCTCTTTCAATGACTATAGACCTATCTCATTATGCAACTGTCTATAAAAAAGTATTTCCAAGGTCATTGCAAATCATCTTTGGCCTATTCTTTCTCTCCATATTGCCCCGCAACAATTTGCCTTTCTCGAGCATCGCTAGATCCATGAAGCCATTGGCTCGGCCCATGAGACCATCCACTTGATCTGGACTAAACACCTAAAAGGTATCATCTTAAAGATCGACCTAGAAAAATCTTTTGACTGAGTCAGTTGGCTCTGCATTAAGATGCTCCTTATACACCTGGGCTTTCCCCATGATTTCATTGCTTGGATTATGGCTTGCATCACCTCCCCTACCTATAGTGTTCTCATCAATGGATCTGCCTCCCACTTCTTTCATGATGAGCGGGGCCTCAGACAAGGTTGCCCCCTCTCCCCCCTACTCTTTCTGATCGTTATGGATGAGCTTAGCTATTTACTAGCTTCTACTAAAAGAGGTGGCAGCCTTCGTGGCCTCAAGATATCTGATTCCTGGTTCCTCACTCATCTCCTATTTGTGGATGATGTTCTCATTTTCCTGGATGGGAGCATAAGAGACACTCTCACTTTATCCAAAATTCTCTCCATCTTCTCTTTGGTTACAGGTATGCAGGCTAATCATGGAAAATCTACCATTACCTTAGCCCTCACTTCCATCTAGGAGTCACAATTTGCACAACAACACTTCCCTTATTGCATCATACCCCTGGATAGGGGGTTCAAATATCTGGGATTTTGAATTAAGCCTCTCAGCCAGAAAATTGTAGATTGGGTCTGGGTTGTCACCAAACTGGAAAAAAGGCTATCTAATTGGAGTCATAGATACTTATCCAGAGCTGGCAGACTAGTACTCATCAAATCTGTTCATGAGGCCACCCCTATTTTCTGGATGTCATTAGCATGAATCCATAAAAACATTTTGGCCCAACTACAACAACTTTGTAGCAGATATCTCTACAATGGCCATCAAGACAAAAAGAATTTTTCCTTGGTCAGCTGGAATAAGATCGCCTTGCCTAAAAAATGGGGAGGATGGGGGCTAAAAGACCTACCCCTATTTTCACAAGCCCTGGCTACAAAAATGGGCTGGACACTATTGACTGGGAAAAACCTATGGACTACAATATCATATCACAAGTACATTTGGCCACATCAAATTATGGATTCGGTCCATATGTGAGTTGGCCTAGGACTGGAATATCATTCGTATGGAAGGCCCTCCTACACTCCCTGCTTAGCATCAGAAACAATCTCATTTGGAGAATAAATGACGGATCAAAGGCTCGCATTGGAATGGATCCCTGGACTGGGGGAGGAGGTAGATTCTAGCTATCAAGAGAACTCATCCAACACCTTCATTCTCATGAGATAAAGGTTATAGCACACATAGTGGATCCACTGAACACCAACATATTCACATAAGGATGGAAATCTGCCCTGCAGCTCGATATTCCACCACAGTGGCATCAGGAATGGCATGATTACACAAATGCACTATGTGAATCACACATCAGGATCAAGGAAGGACCAGATGAACTTGTCTGGAGTCTTGCTGAGAATGGAATTTATTCTCCAAAGGCTGGATATCTCAATCTGATCTCACACAAATAGCCAGAGCAGACAACGTTTTGGTGGAGGAGTATCTGGAAACTTGTATCGCCCCCAAGAACAAGACTGTTCTTTTGGTGTATTCTCAGAGATAAAGTTCCCACGGGAGAATCACTATCTCACCAATCTTTCCATGGCCCTCACTGGTGTGTCTTATGCAAGAATTCTTCTGAATCAACATTGCATTTATTCCTTCAATGTAATTCTCTAACCAATTTATGGTAGCATATCTCCTCATCAATTCATATCACTGATAAATGGTAAGGTGACAACATTGGTCATGCATGGGAAACTAGTGCAATCTTGATCATGGCACAAAACTACGATGTCTACCCTTAATTATCTACTGGCATCTATGGCTGGCCTGGAATAGAATTATATTTGAGGACAGACCTGTCTATTGGCTGCATATTACAGCCCGTATCATATCTGTCTATCATGAGCTACCTAAGCCACACAAACCTCGGCCTCGTCGACCTCATGGTCCTGCACCTATTGAAAAAAAATCTCCTTGGGCTTTCTTTGATGGTGTTACACAACACCATGGATGTGGCGGTGGATTCATACTATACATAAATGAACAACATTTCTACAAAGTAAAGATGGGGCTTGGCGAGGGAACGAATAATTTCGCAGAGCTCATTACACTCTGTCATCTATTGCATTTTTCATTGGGTCATAACTACATGGATTTAAACATATATGGTGACTCAAAAATCATAGTAAATTGGTTCAATAATATTATTATCTATCACTCACACACACTCAGTAATATTCTAGATGAAGTGAATCTGTTCAAAGCTCAGTTTAACACTATTTCATGTAATCATATTTACAGGGAACATAATTGTAGTGCTGACGGGCTTTCCAAGGAGGCCACGATACTTCCCTGAGGAGAGTGGATGATATAGGAGTAGAGAGGCTCCAATGAATATTGATACTATCATCGGCCCTACAATGATCAAAACTACGACAAGGCAGAGAGCCCATAAAATTACAGTTTTTTGCTCTTTTTTGATGGATATGCATGGCTCATACATTGTATATATTCACATACAGTCTATATATTCTTGTATATATTCTTATACCATCAGGAAAGACAACACCGTCTGTGGTGCATGTGGAACTATTGTAGATGAAAGACATATTTATAGTTTTTATTTCTCACTATTACATTAGATAGTGACTGAACACCTTGCGTGGTGATGAATGCAATATGAACTCAAAGTTTTGATAAACTGAACAACCATTTTGAAAATGCCCTCAGTGGCAAAGGAAAAATACAACATATGTTGAAAGCATCTACAATATGTAATGTTTCAACCATAATGAAAGATTACAATTTTTCTAGTGGAAAAAAATTGTAGTGTAATGAAATAATTAGATATTAATAATGCATTACTATATTATAATGATGTTATTATTTCAAACCTAAAAATTCAAAAGCATATATGTGATGGCTAAAATAAAAAAAAATACTAATTCTGACTCTCCCTAAATGGGGTAGTGATAGTTGGGACCATTACTACCCACATGTGTCACTTGGTTTCCAACCTACATCACATTAAATAATGGGATAGATGTTGAGGATGAAGGTAGTGACACAATCAAGGATAATTTTTGTCTCAGCCAAATATGAGCTCAGAAAAAACGCATGGTGACAATAGTTTTGGGTAATTGGAGATGATGGCACCAAGGAGATCATTTGAAAATTATGAACTATGGTGATGTGTAGGGAGAAGTAATCTTCTTCCAATGATGAACAATGATAAAAAGGAAGGGCAAGTTTTGATGAGAGGTGAAGATATTGGTTTATATAATAAAATAAGTAGCTAGCATGGCATACCTAAGTAAAAGTCTATGTTGGAGATTGAAGCAAGGGTGCAATGGGAGAAAAAAAGAGGAAGAATAGCCATAAATAACTCCAAGAATAGTAAATCATGTTGTTTTGTTGAGGTTTTCAATTTTCTATTGGTCTTAAGTTGTTTAGTCGAAGAGGGGAAGTTGGTTTCTATCCAACCATAAGCTTGGGTTGGCTTCTAGTTGGGTATTCTTGGGAGCATGCTTATTCTAGGGAATTTAGGCTAGACCATTAGTGACCCAATTACAACCTTATGAAGCAGAGGGGGTCATATAGTACAATTATATTCCCTAAGTTAATCACCTTTGTATTCTTTGTACTAAAATATGCAAGGAAATATAATGCCAAAATAAAATTATGGGTTGAAGGGGGAAGGTTGAAATAAGAGGCACAAAGCCTCTTCTCAAAATATCTCTATTCTTTAGTGAAAACGAACTCCACGGTGATATATGACTTCGAACAAAATCTAAAATGCCTTAAGATGAGAAAATTTGTTATATTTGTGATACTAATAATGTAGTCTATGGAAAATGCACTTGGTATACTCATATTACATATCAATTCCAAAACATTTATGAAATTAATAATGGTTAAAATCTATTAATTCAACAAAACTATGAAAGCATATGAATTTTTTTTTGATCTCTTCAATTATAAAAATAAGGTGTTAAAATAATTAATTAATTAATTATTATTTTGAAGATTTAAAGAATTATTAAATTTCTTTCCTTTTTTGGTAGAATTTCTAATGAAATAGTTTATCCATCCTCCTCCTACTAGGATAATTCAAAATGTATACATTGAGCAATGGGAAATCATACATGTTCTCATTTATCAACCTAGTCTGTGTATTCACAATACTCCCATTCCCACAACTGCATGGATCATGGATTTTTTTTTCATCCATACTTCAACTTTTGTGTTATAACTGTTGGAAAAAATACCGAGAGGGGGCCCGAGGGGTGAATCAGTATTTTAAAAACTCACAATAATAATTTTTCCTATTTGAAATGTATATGCAACTTGACTAAACCCAACTAGCATATATACACGACTGTTGTAACAGAAACTAGCGTATTCCAAGTAAACTTTGTAAAACTGCTAATTCTTTATTCTTTAAAAATTTGAACCAGAATGTAAGAGATTTATTAGGAATTTTATAAGAAATAAATAGGTGCATTAAGAACAGAATAAAGTATCACACATAAACACCAAGATTTAAAGTGGAAACCCAATGTCGGAAAAAAACCATCGATGTTGTCGTCTTAGTCTTCAAAGCTTATTAATATAAAAAATTTCTTACATTTTTGTACTGGTGTAGACTCATACCAGTACGCAAGAACCCACCTGCTACAGGCTAGAACCTTCACTCATTTTCCATCTACTACTGAAAGGGAGATCCAATCCCCTGATCTGATCACTAACTACTACTGGTAGGAAGCAACATCCATGAACCATGTTTCATCAAATGATCAGACTGGATCCAATATCAACATGTATGCTTACAAAAATAATAAACCTCTCACACAACCAATCACTGAAACCCAAACAACTAATGCATAATCAAAACTTAACCAATCAACTGGAATAGTCAGATCACTGTAACCAATACATAAAACTGCACCTAGAATGTTGCATCAACACACAAAATCAAATGTAGTCCTGATGATTCAAATACCAAAATGCATGCGCGACTTCACTTAAGGAAACCCAAGTGCATATGCGCTTTTTAATAGAGAAACTCGTGTACCGATCTTAAAATAATGAAAAATGAAAACTTGATTATTGCATTTTAGAAAGAACCATGAACCATGATTAGATCTGTTGCAGCATTATGAACCAATCACATAATTTTTTTTGATATTCAATCATAATCAGAAAGTAATCTTAACACTATTCATAACCACATTCAACTTCATCATTCAATCAAGTCTACTTTAGACATTATGATTTAACCCACATCAATCACGAGGACATCATTGGCAGACAACAGAGAAGTAGCAGCATTAATCAGATTGATTAGACATTTATGAAAATAAACCCTGAATTTGTATACGCTACTTTGTAGAGTCCATTCTACGTGTATACAAGATTTTCTTAAGACCAACCCGCGTATAGATCTGCAAATTTTGTCCTAAAATTTTGTAGCTCTTCAGAACTTTAGAAAGGCTCTAATCATAATAATCAGAGATGAAAACATGCGTCAGTACTTAAATCTAGTCAATTTTTGAATCAATCATACAATGAACAGTCATTTCAAGTCTCATGATCCTGATCCATCATTGTATCCATTGGTGCATAATTATTTTAGATCAACATGATAATTATTGTCCTTACCATGAAAATATAATTTAGATTGAAGTATTCATCAACAACTCTCTCTTGCAAATTTAGCCCTTTGATCTTTACATCTTTACATAGTTTATCCTTCATCCAATACCACGGGTCAAAATAACATTAGTGCGAGTGGTAATCTTTGGCAAGATCAATATTTGTTGTCACGGTCATTATTATTGGTCAGTGCCGTGGTAAGGACCACTAGTATTTAGAATACCATGGTACAAAAACCATATGCTACTTTTCTTCACTCAACTCGTGTGCATACGCGACTTGGCTTAACAAAACCCATGTATAGCTCTTTAACTTCCAACTTTATCATTATTCTGAGCTGATTCCTCTGAATTTTCATGCATTCTGTCATTCATTCTGATATTGTATTCATTCTGTCACTCTTGAACTGATCTGTGAATTCTGTTATAAGTGAGTTTTCATCAACGAAAACACATGTATCATAATGCCAACAATCTCCCCCTTTAGATTTGATGAAAACTAGTTGGTGTTTGGTCACCACAACCTATAAATAAAATCAATTCAAACATCAAGCTATTCTCCAAACGCACTATTCAAAAACCAAGCTACTCTCCCCCTTTGACATCAAAGGCAAAGGGCTGGCCAATGTTGAAGGAACACCTCCATATCTGATCTACTGAATATGTTGAACTACTGAACTTCGACCCCTGAGCACATGTTGAATTATCTGATCAAGCTCCCCCTGAGCGCCTTCCACAATCTCTTACGGATGCAAAATGAAGTACATTACTCTATGACTCAAGTGAGTATGACCTTCCTATCACCAAGGAACCATACATACATTAATCTCCCAACCAAGTGGGATTACATTTATACACAACCACCTAACTTAGTGGGACTACATAATGGACATGATCTTAAAATTCTATACATGACTGAATGTGACAATTATTTCATCAGAGGTCTTTACATGACCTCTACATAAAATGATATTTAAATACCAAAAGACCTTAAAAATAGCATACTTCAGCAACTAGAATGCCAACAATGCATTATATTTTGCAAGACTACAGATCCCCCCTGAACCTGTGCTACCTGATCATATTCAACAACTCATTCATTAAAGAATCTTCATCAATAAGAGAAATATTAAGGAGAAAAACATAACTCAATACATATCAGCAGACTATACCCATCAACATTAGACCAAGAGAAATCAAATCATAGCTGTCAGAAGCATGTCAATGTGATCTTGAGTCTGTCCCATTGTTTTTCTATTAGAGAAAAACATACACAACATCATGTAAAGAAAAAAAGGTATATACGCGAATATACTTCATGAAACTCGCATATAGTTGCAACCTTCTATTTTTATTTTATTTTTACTTGTAGACTATGCAAAATGATTTAGCAGGAAAGTGAGACAGAGACAACTCCCAATTTCTATCTGAGGTATTCAAATGCTTCTCTAGGAAGGGGTTTAGTAAATATATCAGCAACTTGTTCTTTGGAGGGAACATACTCCAATTTAACCTTTTTCTCAAGCACTTGTTCTCATAGAAAGTGATACTTAATAGGAATATGCTTGGTCTTGGAGTGCATATCAAGATTTTTTGAAATACTAATAACACTTGTATTATCACATAGGGTGGAGATTGGTGGAGAATATTTGATTTGTACATCTTGTAATGTTTTCATCATCCAGAGAAGTTGTGTGCAACAAGATGTAGTATTAGGCCCCTATAATACTAGTGATTCCCCCATTACTGTTGTCATTGCATCCCTTATTGTTATTATTGTGCCCCTATTGTCCCCATATTGTTACTAGTATGCCCCATAGAAACCCACTATTGTTATTTTTGTGCCCTTATGTTATTGCTGTTATGTCAGCTTGATTATATTGTGACCCCTTAGACTCCTATATATAGAAGGAAGGTTTAGTCATTTGTATAATCCAAGAATTGTAAATTTGTGTAATGTAAAGGAGGTTTCCCCCTCGAAGAGGCTGAATTCTAAGGCATTGATCTATATTTTCTATCTTTTTGTGAGCTGGTTTCCTAACATGTGGTATCAGAGCTTTAGATTCTAGGGTTTCACTGCGCCGAATAGGTCATCGTGGAATTTTCACTATAATTTTTTTCTACGATGTTTCAGATGCTAAAAAAAAAACCCATTTGAGTAGAAATTGTTTTGAACTTCGGGTCCAAATTTCCAAGCTTGTCTCACTATTTTTTCAGAGATATGATCTGAGGAAGTTAGGGTTCTTGCAAACTCCTGAATTACATTCCAAATAGGTGACAGAGGGAAGATTGTCATAACTTTTGTTTTGAACATAAAATTTAAATTGCATAAGAATTTTCAAAAAGAGGACATCCTTTAGTTTTCTATGTATCAGTTTTAGATACCAAGGTCAAAACAGTGACATGTGGAACGTCGTACAAGTTCGCTCTACTAAAATAGTCTATCATGAGGTCATCGTGGGAGATTTGGCATAACTCTTACTTGGAGAATCCAATCTTGATCAGACTTGTGGGGTTAGAAAGAGTACTCAAAGGGCTACCACACAATGAGATTTTAGATATTCGAGATCTACAGTTACAGAGATACAACAAATTCAATATTGAGCTATTACAAAGTGAAAAAACGGTGTGTAGTTTTTTAAAATTTGCATAAGATTGGTGTGAAAAATTAGTTTGAAGGAATTCAAAGGGAATAATGAATAATTATTAGCATTAATAATGCCCTGAGGAAAGAAAATGGAAACAACTAGTAAGCAACCTAAAAGCTTATCATGACTGGTGAAGAAGAGGAAGAAATGCAACATAATATATCAAAATTAGAAGACCAAGTATAAAAAATTTCACTCTCACTAAAGGTAAATGAAGCCAAGATGAATGGCATGGAAGCTAATATGAATGGCATGCAAGTTAAGATGGATGGCATGGAAGCTAAGATGAATGGCATGAACGCTAAGATGAATGGCATGGACAATAAGATGGAAGAATTGAAGATAAATTTGAATAAGTTGCTACAAGAAATGGTCACTAATGGTGAAAGGGTAGTAAAGGAAACTCATGATGAGAACAAAAGAAATGTTAATCATGATTTCATAGACTCTAATGTTGGATTGAAGACCCACCATGTTCCAAAAATCGATATGAGGAAGTTTGATGGCAAGGATCTCGGAACATGGATACTACAGATGGAGCAATTTTTCGATCTCCATAATGTGAAAAACACACAAAAGATATGTATTGCAACTTTATATTTGGAACTAAATCAATTTTTATGGTATCGATGGCTTTTCTCTCGTAAACAAATTGTCACTAGGGTAATTTTTATGGAAGAAATGATAGCACATTATGAGGATACAAAAAGCAACACTTTTTTTAGCCAATTGATAAATCTCAAACAAAAGGGTTCAATGATGGAGCACATTGAGGACTTCCAAAAACTGAACATAAGGGTAAAAGATATTCCAGAGGAGGATAGGATTGATGTTTTCATAGGGACTTTAAAGGATAATATCCAACATGAGGTTCTCCTTTCGGAACCTAATTCATTGGAGAAGGCATTTAGGTTAGCAAGAAAAATGGCAAGCAAAATTATGGCAACCAGGAAGCCTACCACTCACAACTATAAAGATGGAAGTGTTGTTTCCCCTAGCCTTCCATAAACTACAAGGTTGACACCACAAAAATTGGAAGAAAAAAGAGCAAAAGGACTTTGTTATAGTTGTGATAGAAAATACACTAAAGGTCATAAGTGTGCTGAGAAGAAATTATTCTACATAGCTTGTGAAGAGGAGGAAGAAAATGAACAAGAAATGTCAAAAGAAGAGGATATACTCCAAGAACAAACCCTAGATCAAGAAGAAATGAATCTGACCATATCTTGTAATGCATTGGCTAGAATTACCACTCTTGAAACTATCAAGATAGGAAGACATATCAAGAAGAAAAGGGTAATAGTGTTGATTGATTCAGGAAGTACCCATAATTTTATTCATTGTAAGATAACAAAGGAATTGAATTGCTTCCTATATCCAGCACTAGAGTGTCAAGTGATGGTTGCAAGTGGAGGAACCATAAATTACTTTGGAAAGTGCCATAATATCAAGCTATCCATGGGAGAATATGTATTGAATAGGCCAATGCTTTCCGTTCCAATCGGTGGTGCTAATGTTGTACTAGGAGTCCAATGGATACAATCCTTGGGTACAATAGCTTTTCATTTTCAAGAACTTTTCATGAAGTTTTGTGCGGAAGGAAAAGAAGTTGAAATAAGGGGTATTGCAGGGAAACCGGGAAAGATAATCATCTCTAACGGTATGACAAAGCTTCTAAAGAAGGAACAATGAGGTGTAATTTCACAATTATGTTCACTAGAGGTTCCCACATTGAAATAATTTGTTTCTCTAGATCTCCAAAAAGTCTTGGAAAATCAATTCCAAGGTATTTGATACTCCCAAAGGTATCCCACCTATTCATGATCATGATCATGCTATTCATTTGATTCCAGGAAGTGTTCCTCCAAACATTAGTCCGTTCAGATATCCCTATTCCCAAAAGAGTGAAATTGAACGTATGGTTGCAGAAATGCTAGAGGCTGGTATTAAACCTAGTCATAGTTCTTTCTCTGCTCCAATGGTATTGGTGCACAAGAAGGATGGATCATGGCACATGTGTCTAGAATATAGGGAGCTCAACAAGCTCACTATTAAAGATAAATTTCCATTCCTGTCATTGATGAATTGCATGGATCAATTTACTTCACCAAGTTGGATCTTCATTCAGGATATCATCAAATCAGAATGAAGATTGAAGACATTCCAAAAACAACATTTAGAACTCATGAGGGTCATTATGAATTTTCGGTGATGCATTTTGGCCTTACCAATGCACCTTCTACATTTCAAGGTTTGATGAATTCCATTTTCAAACCCTTCCTTAGAAAATTTGTGTTAGTATTTTTTGATGATATACTAATCTATACCAAGTCTTGGAAGGATCATGTTGAAGATGTTAACAGGGTGCTCAAACTATTGGAGGAGAAACAATTATATGCAAAAAGCTCCAAATGTTTCTTTGGAGTACAAAAGGTGGAATACCTGGGTCATATTGTATCTCATGAAGGTGTTAAGGTAGACCCTAGAAAAATTAAAGCCATTAAGGAATGGAAAATCTCCACATACATAAAGCATCTGCGAGGATTTCTTGAGTTGACAGGGTATTATTGCAATTTTGTTAAGAATTATGGGAGAATAGCAGCACCTCTAACAACATTATTGAAGAAATATGCATTTTCATGGACTCCAGAAGCAACAAAGGCCTTTGAACATCTGAAAGATGCAATGCGCCAAGGACCAGTCTTAGCTACGTCGAACTTCACAAAAACCTTTATTGTGGAATGTGATGCTTTAGGAAATGGAATTGGTGTTGTTTTAATGCAAGATGAAAGACTCGTTGCTTTCAAAAGTCGTCCTATTAAGGGAAAGTATTTACACAAAGCTATTTATGAGAAGGAAATGTTGGCAATACTACATGCACTTAAGAAATGGCAACCCTACCTAATGGGAAGACACTTCAAGGTAAAAATGGATCATGATAGTCTTAAATACTTTTTAGAAAAAAAATTATCCTCTGAAGAGCAACAAAAATGGGTCACAAAGATGTTGGGTTATGACCATGAAATCATCTGCAAAAAAGGGAAGAAAAATGTTGTGGCAGATGCACTCTCAAGAAAGGATGAGGATGTGGAAGCATTGTTATACGCCATTTCTATTATCCAACCAGATTGGATAAATGAAGCAAGGGAGGAAGGGAAGAATGACAAAGAAGTGTGGGCACTCATTCAAAAGTTACAACAAGATCCCAGTACATTGGATGCATTTAGCTGGAAACATGATTCGTTTTAGTACAAATATCACTTATACCTATGTAAGAATTCCCAACTCAAACAAAATATTCTTATGGAATTACACACTTCTTCCTTAGGAGGGCACTCAGGATTTTTAAAATCTTACCACAGGGTTAAGAAGGAATTTTTTTGGGATGGCCTTAAATCAGATATTCAAAAGTTTGTGGCGGAATGTTTTGTTTGTCAACAAAAAGGTTGAAACAATTAAGACCCTAGGTCTATTACAAACTTTATCCATTCCAAGCTAACGTTGGGAGGAGGTTTCAATGGATTTTATCATAGGTTTACCCAGGTCCGAAGGAAAGAGTGTGATCATGGTGGTAGTTGATAGACATACCAAGTATGCACACTTTTGTGCATTATCACATCCACTTAAAGCCAATACAATTTCTACTGCATTTATGGAAACAATTCAAAAGCTACATGGAAACCCAAAGATTATTATAAGCGACAGAGATCCCATTTTCACTGGAAATTTTTGGACATAATTATTTTCTTGTCTTGGTACTCAATTAGCTCATAGCTCATCTTATCATCCTCAATCTTATGGGTGAACTGAGATAGTAAACAAATGTTTGGAAGGACATCTTCGTTCTTTGTATCTGATAAACAGACACAATGGGTCAAATGGTTGCCTCTCTCTGAATGGTGGTATAATGCTTCCTTCCATACTGCAGCAAAAATGACCCCATTTATGGCATTTTATGGATATCATCCACCATCCATCGCATCATATTTAAGAGAAAATTCTAAGGTTCAAGTAGTGGAACATCACATTGAGCATCAACAACAAGTTCTCCAACTCTTAAAGGATAACCTCACGTTGGCGCAGAATAGAATGAAACAACAGGCAGATCAACATCATAGTGAAAGAATTTTTGATGTAGGTGACTGGGTATTCCTATGGCTACAACCATATAAACAATTGTCCCTCAAGCAAGCTAAGAAGGATAATAAATTATCACCAAAGTATTATGGTCCATACAAGGTGTTGCAAAATATTGGTACTATGGCATACAAATTGGAGCTTCTTGCAGCTTCCCGAGTGCACCTAGTTTTCCATGTTTCATGTTTAAAAAAGGATATAGGTGACAAGCTCCCAGTTCAAACAATATTGCCAGAACTTGATGAGGAAGGAAAAATCATATTGGAACCAGAAGGAGTCACAGAAATAAGAATTTGATAGCTACGAAATCGATCAATTTCAGAGTATCTCATCAAGTGGAAGAACTTATCCGCTAAAGATTCCACATGGGAGGATGAGGATTTTATACAGAAGAATACAGAACTACTCAAGCGTTGATGACAATGCTTTTCAGAAGGAGAAGGGCATGTTAGGCCCCTATAATACTA